>CM020504.1:12477039-12682039 GCA_009823395.1 Thamnaconus septentrionalis
GAGCTGAAGGAGCTGCTCAGGCTCTCCACAGTGTGGAAAAGTCTGGTTTAATCCAGGAGCTGACTGGCTGCGCCTCCCAGCAGCTGCTAACTAGCCTAGCCGCTCCTGGATGTGTGTTTACCGGGCAGTTGCTAACTAGCCCAGCTGCTCCTGGCCGTGTACTCGTGGCACCCAGCCGAGTATCAGCGAGCGGCTTGGGACTGCCGTGCGGTTACCATGGATACAATAGCACGTAGTAGCACGCACCTGCTCCACGGACAAAAACTGATAGAATGTCTGTGGGATCTCCTCCACCAGGTCCAGCAGCTCCAGGTCCTCATCCCAGGCGGCCAACGGGGGCACCACCGACACCACCAGCAGGGCCAGGCATAGCAGCAGTGGCCCGCACGGACCTGCACGGAGCCCCATCAGCCACACACCGCTGGGCTCCGGCCGAGATAACGCTGATCCTAGTCCGGGACTGTTCGGCAGTACCAGAAGCCAGCTCAACTTCAGTCGTCCCGGAAGGTATAACCAATAACATCCGGGTCTGACTGTCACAATAAAAGAGTGGCGGAAGGTGTCGTAATACTACAAACTGCTAGAGAGAAAATCATGTATTTAAACCATAAGGTTTTTGTTATTTTGTTGTAATATTTATGTAACAACAAATAATTCATATAGTTTCTGTGAAACTGGTAAATTATATCCATTATGTTCATCAGTGAATTGGGAACTTTAAATTGGCTTAAGTGTGTGTTTGAGTGCGAATGGTTGTTTGTCTTGTCTCTATGTGGCCCTGGAATGAACTGGCGGCTTGTCCAGGGTGTCACCCTGCCTTCGCCCTTTAAGACAGCTGGGATAGACTCCAGCAGACCCCCGTGACCCTCAGCTTGGGAAGAAGCGGGTATTGACAATGGATGGATGGATGAGTGGATGGATGGATGTTCATCGTTTTTTTTTATTGTTTTTTTTTTTGAATCAGATCAGTTATTCAGAATTCTTTAATGAGATTGCCATCCGAAAAACTCTGCATCCAGTCAGTCATCCATATCCTCTTCAGATATGACATTAAGCAAAATTACTAACCAGACAGACAGAATAAAACACAAGACAGATGGATGATATCACATTGCTAGATAAATCATACATAAATATTCAGACAAAGAACAGAAAAAAACACGCAGTGAAACAGTAAACAAATAATATACATCACATTCAAGACTAGAGTCCTGTGGAGTGTAAACAATCAATCTCAGTGCTGTGGTACTGATGATGACTTTAAATTGATATGTGATGAATTACAACAGTGTTTCTATTTATTTTAATATCTGTATTTTTTGACATTGATCAGAGACCCCGCATGACCTCCTGCTGCACAAAACACATCAGCGTAACAGCAAGCGTAATAACTATGTATCTGTTAACATTAGTTTGACTCTTATAAAATTGATCGCATCTTAAGGTATTGTCAATGAAAAAACTGAAATTACAATAACAGTGTCAGGAAGACAGTTCCGTGACTTCCACCCTCTGGACGTGACTTTTCAGCAGCACCATGACTGATAGTTAAGGGTCTAACCTTTGGAGCAACCTTAACCAGGACTCAGTTTCTCCTTTACATCTATCACTGGTCCTGTTTTGACCTCAGACGAGGAGGACCTCAAAAGCACCCTGAGTCTTGGTTGGTTTTCAAAAGACTGCCAATGCCTTTGAAACAAATCATATTATTATACCTTCAAACGTGGCTGAAGCCTAAAAACAATGATATAAAAAAGTAAAACTAAACACAATCCTACAGAGAGCTGGCACCCTGTTGCACCATCACACCTGCTCCCTCTCCTCAGAGTACCCGACTGTGGTCAATGGCCCCTCCCTCGCAGTTCCCATACAGGTCTGCCAGTTTCCTGAAGCGTGGTCCCCACTCCCTCAAGAAGTCGTAGTTCTGCTCTGACTCCACCAGGCTGGAAGAGTTCAGGGAGCTCAGGGACTCAGCGGCTGACCCGTTGCCCTCAAAGGCGTAGGTCTGCAGGGAGTCAAAGGGGGGCGCCGCAAGGTCCAGGTCTGCCACCTGCAGCCTGTCCCTGATGAACTCTTGGAACAGCCGGTTCTTCTCCGTCATGAGGAGTCCAGCTGGGTTCTGGTCCCGGTCTCGGTGACTTTGTACAGGTTTGTTGGGGTTCCTCAGCGCTAGTATGTCAAAGGCCTCTGTGTCCTCCTCGCCTCCACCCTCATCGTCGTAGCGGACAATGTTCTCACGGATGTCTCTTTCGTCCTCCATGATGAGAGGCTCTCTGCCCCGGCGTCTGATAGCCGCTGTTAGCATAACGACACCTGCAGGAACAGGAAGAAGTGGGACAATCAAACAGCCATGAGGAAAATCTTTACGTGCTGGTGTGGTTTCATCGCTTGTCTGGCTGTCTGTTCACTTTAGCGTCACATTAATCAAATCAAACTTTATTTGTATAGCTCCTTTCATACATAAAAATGCAACCCAAGGTGCTTGACAAAAGTAAAATGAAAATAATAATAATAAAAAAAAACATTCAATAGAAGTGCAGCAGTCAATTAAAACCCTCCCCCATCCTCCCAGTCGGTAATAAAAATGGCAGGTCACTGAGGAACCACAAGGGGAAACAGCCACTGGGGGGGATCATCTTCACTGGGAGTGGTCCCCAGGATGATGACACCCCACCCAGTGTGGAGGCCCCCCAAACTAAAATACAATTTTGTAAAACAAAGGGGTGGGGCAGTGGCATGACTTGGCTCTTACCCAGCAGAGTGAGGATGCAAGTAAGAAGCATGGCGGTGGCAGCGGCACCGAGACTGACAGCCAGCAGTGGTGATGGACCCCAGCTGCAGGAGAGATGGTTTCCAGCGCCGTCACAGGTGCAGACGGTGATGGACAGCGTGTTGGTGCTGCTCAGTGACAGAGCGCTGCCGTCCGAAATCACCACTGGCAGGAAGTGAACCAGCTGCTCCCGCTGCAGGAAACCGCCACGCAGAGTGAGGATGGATGCCGTGTTGTCTGCGGGCGGGCGGGCGGGCGGCGGGAGTGACACAAGTTTAGTCAGCCAACTGCTCACAAATGAGCCGACGACGTGGAAGAGTTCAGACTTCATCTTTACCTCCGTTGTCTCTAAGGGTGAAGCTCAGGTTCCCAGCAGCCTCGGCGGTCACAGAGAACAGGAAGTGGTGTCCGTTCTCAGGTTCGTCGCGATCCACAGCACTCAGAGTCTGGATGATCTGAGAGGTCAAAGTTTAAAAAAAGGGCATCGATTGAGAAAATCCAGGGGAGATGGCAAGAATATTATATGAAAGAAATGAACATTTCTCTGGGCTTATGAATAAATGTCAGGTGCTGATCCTGGTCACATGACATCAGATGCAATCAGATTAGTTGATGGGACATTTGGAAGCAGATCTGAATCAGATTAACACAGATTACAGGAATGATGTGACACTTTAAACACGAATAACCCTCAGCTACTTTATCGAAAGGTCAGAGGTCACAAGTAGCTAAAGCCGGTTCCTCGTTTCTGTTGACAGAGGCAGGAGGTACGGTTAGCTAACCATGTTAGCTAACATCATCGATAGATTATTAACTTCCTCCTGTGTTGGGATGAAACTTCAGTGGCCGTGACGCAGGTTCGATAACAAAGAGTGTGTGTTTAACAATCCAGGTGTTGGTACCTGTCCAGGTTCTGAGTTCTCACAGACGAAGGTTTCATACTCGACGGCGATGATAGGCGCGTTATCATTAACGTCTGCCACAGAGACCAGAACCACTGCTTTCCCAACCTGAGAGTGGTCCACTGACGCACACACAAACATACACACAACAATTTTCAGAAAAAAAATGCCTTTAACATTTCCTGTCTTGTTCTACTGCTGCCCACCACCAGGGGGCTGCAACTGCAGTTGCTAATGGGGTAAATGAGGGACTTACGGCTCTCGGTGGCGAGGATGGTGAGGTTGTGCAAGGCAATGACTTCCCTGTCCAGGGGTCGAGCTGTTCGGATCACACCTGTGCTGCTGTCAACGCTGAAGTAGCCATCCACATCTGACTTCCTGTCGATGGAGTACCTGCAGGAAGCAGCTTACGCCTTGTCAAATACACCCGGGGACCCCCGCATGGGTGCAAAATATCTGTGTGAGATTTCTAACCTGACTGGGCTGTTGGTGGCGTCGGGGTCGTGAGCTGCCACTGATCCCACGTCGGTTCCTACTGGTGCTGCCTCAGAGACGACCATCTGGTTGATGGAGGAGGAGAAGACGGGCGGCTCGTCCACGTTGTGCACCAGCAGTCGGACCGCCGCCACATCGCTGAACGACAGCGTGGACATGTAGCGAGTGGCCACGTAGCGGTTGGACGCCTCGATGCGCAGCGTGTAGCTCGACTTGACCTCAAAGTCCAGCGGCTGTGGCGAGAGGAGGAGCCTCTGTGACACACGACTCCGCTTCCGCTCATGAATTAGAACTTATTCGATGTTTTCAGGCTGATGGGTGTGACTTTTTTTATACATGTATCTCCACACCAGGAGATAAAGAGAGCCGACACAGAGAACGGGACTGACACAAGGGCTTTTGAGCGGATCATCGTGTCTCAGCACGCTTCGCCGGCTGCAAGCTAAATTTGTTGTGGACAGCTGTGATTCTCCTCTGGGAACGCCGCCGAAAAACATAGACACAACTCTAACCAGCTCTCTGTGAGGGAAGCAGTTCAGCGCTGCAGATGATCAGACGGCTCACAACAACTAAACCAGGAGCTTTGAGGTCCTCTAATTGGAAAGCAGTTGCTCATGTAGTGTCTGAAGTATCTTGTGCCATACGAAAACAGGGTGAACATGCAGCATGCAGTTAATCGTGCAGTCTATGAATGGGTAACTTCTAGCCAGAAGAAGATGGAATGTAAACTTAGAGGAAGAGGTTTCTCCAGAGCCCTATACATTATATGATATGTTTAGCATTTCCCGTTTATGGTCTATAAACAGGGGGACACGGTGGCGCAGTAGTTAGCTCTGCCGCCTCACTGCAAGAAGGTTGTAGGTGTGATTCGGGGCCTGGGGCCTTTCTGTGTGGTGTTTGCATGTTCTCGCTGTGTCTGCGTGGGTTCTCTCCGGGATCTCTGGCTTCCTCCCACAGTCCAAAAACACATATGTACATTGGATGTTTGTGTGAGTGCGAATGGTTGCTTGTCTTTGTTTGTCTCTATGTGGCTGCCTCCAGCAGACCCCCGCAACCCTGAGTTAAGGTATGAAAAAATGCATGGATAGATGGTCTGTAAACAACCCTATTCTTTCCAGGACAGCCACTTCTGTTCCCTTAAAAGGATATACGTCTATGCCTTAGATCTGTTCATATATGTCTGTGGTGTTGGAGCTGTACCTTTGCAGTTGTCCACATTGGCCACAATACCTCCCTCAGGCAGACTTGGGTGCCCTGGGGGCTAAACTTTTTTTGCAATAAACTTACTTCGATAAAATCAAGTCGGCGTCAACGAGGATTCCTTCATCATCTACGCATCACGGCTGACTGACAAAACACCACACTCACTCACCTGGTCCAGCGTCACCAGGCCCTCCTGAGTCTTGGGGTCGGTGGTGATGCTGAAGATTCCCAGTCCGTCTCCGTCCAGGATGCGGTACTCCATCTCAGCGTTGGGACCCACATCCAGATCCACTGCTCTGATCCTGGCCACGACGGCCGAAATGGCCTCCGACTCTGGGATGCTGAACTGGTAGCTCTCTGTCGGGGAAGCAAACAGGTTTACTTGACACCTGTGCATCAACTGCGATCACAGATGTGGAGGTCAGCGGCGGGACTAACTGCGGGGGAAGCGTGGTGGGTTGTCGTTGACGTCGGTCAGCAGCACCGTGACGGAGGTGGTACCTGACAGACCCCCCATCTGACCCATCATGTCCTTGGCCTGGACCACCAACAGGTAACGATCCCTTGCCTCCCGGTCCATGTCTGCCAGCGCCGTCCGCACCACACCTGCCGTTGGCGTCAGCGTCACACATGTGAATCACATCACTTTGAACTTTTGTCAAGTTAGTAGGTCAGGTGACGCCTTCCCCGCAGGCAAAATGGCTTTCTTTGAATTTAAAAGGTTTTATGAGGCAGTTTTACATGCAGTACTGCAACTGGCCACTAGTCGGTCCATACTGAGGAGACGTCGCCATCAACAAGGGAGGAGTACTTCAGCTGAGATGTTGAGGGGGACACAGAATTTATTTTACAGGGAGAAAATTCCTGCAGGTTCTCCACTGACAGGAAGTCCATCTTTTTGCTGATTTTAGGTTAAACACAGCCATGATTTAGAGCAGTAGAGGCTGAAGCTGTTGATTATCCACTAATCCTCACACACACACACACACACACACACACACACACACACACACACACACACTCCTGCTTAAGCTGTTTTCAGCTTTTCATAGGACGCTGTAAAAATGTATGCGTTATGCAAGGGAATGGAATGGATGGAATTAGATGCTTCCTGTGTTTCCTTCCCAATAACTACCATTCTAAACACCAAGAAATGGCCAACCAGCTGCCTAGCCTCTGCTGACATCACACCGGTTTCAGATTTTGGCACCTTTGTCCTCAGGTGTGGTTTTTAGGTGTTGCTGCTGCAGTCGTGTGTCCAGGTGTTATGCTGGGGGTGTGTCCAGGTGTGCCTCACCTGTCTTGGGCTCCACAGAGAAGTAGGGCTGACCCTGCAGGATGCTGTAGGTCAGCCTAGCAGAGTTTCCGTAAGTGGGATCGTCGGCATCCGTCGCCACCACCGTCACCACTGACGTCCCTGTGCAGGCACAATTCAAATGACAACTTTATTGACCATTTGGTGAACGTCTTTATTGACACCTGCATGATGAGGAGCCTTTTCTGACTCTGGGTTAGACGCGTTTGACGCTAACCTACTGGCGACCTCTCGGGCACCCTGGCGGTGTATGGCCCCTCCAGGAACCTGGGCTCGTTGTCATTGATGTCCTGGACTTTGATGATGAACTGGGACTCGGGTTCCAACGGCAGGTCGGTGCGCCGGTCTCGAGCCTGAGCCCTGAGGGTGTAATAGGCCTGCTGTTCCCGGTCCAGCCTCTTGATCGCATGAATGTCCCCCGTGCTCTCATCAATGGTGAAGATGGATGCGGTGCCCTCGCCGCTCAGGACATACCTCACCTGACCGTCACCTTTATCCACATCGGAGTGAAGCTGAGGAACACCAGGGCAATGTCAACGTCAACAGTTACGTGACTAGAATAGGTTTAGCCTAGTTGAGCCCAGCGACAGAGACAGGGGAGCCCAGCAGTTAGCCTAGCTGCTAACTATGCCCTTCCCTTTTAAGGTTCCAGGCTATTCGATGGTTGTTTAGCGCAAAGTGTTTTCTGATGGTCAGTTACAGTTTTAGTGTTAAATGTAAAGGACAGCAACTCTCTTCAGTCGGAGGATCGAGGACGGAGCCTTGAGGGATCTCAGCACCTGTCCTGCCCTTACATTTAAATTACAGTCAGTGCACATGTGCACATACACACGCACTGTCATCTTGAATCTGTGTGTCTGCTGTCTACACGGCAGGCAGCGTGTGTTAGTCATCTCCCAGAATGCCGAGGGTACTCTGCAGATAGTGTGTGTGTGTGTGTTTGTGTGTGTGGTGGTGGTGTGCGTGTTAAATATCGACAGCATTATCAGCCGACCAAATCAGACAGCGGGACAGGTCTGGGGCCCGAGGAGGTCAAACAGCAGTGATGTGACATGAGTGGACTGTGTGCTCACTGTGATGGATGGCGCGTTTGCGACGTACCTTCCCTACGTAGAGCGGCTCATCGCCAGTGTACTCCTCCAGGACGAAGAACTGGTTCCACACCCAGCTCCGCCTCCTGCGTCTCATCCTCCCCTGCTGGGAGTGGACACACCCCGAGGCCCCTCCCCCTTCTCCGCCCTCCGACACCGGACGCAGGAGGGTGGAGTTCAGGGTCATGGCCTCACAGCCGTGCTCCTTCCACAGGGCGACCACGCTGAGCACTCCAAGGAAGCAGACAGCCTTCATGCCTCAGAGCACAGTGAGACCAGTGAGGGCTCCGAACACTCCAGACAATCCTGGACCGGAACAGTTCAGCAGCACAAAGACCTGGAACACAGGACCAGCACAGTCTGGCTATGAGGGAACCAGCAGGTGCCATTACGATTGTGATCTAAATGTTTCACAGGTACAATGATCAGTAAACATATTAAAACATAGTTATGGTTTACATAATAATTAGAAATAAAAACACAAGTCATCAAGTCAAAGTTCAGCCGATCAACTGAGAACCGCTGGCGTTTTTATCTGCCATCACCAGAGGGCTATAAAGCCCTGTTCTCTTTACAAGTTGGCAAGGAAACAAGCAGGATTAGTTTATAGGCAGACACTTTTTTTCTGACAGTAGGTAGGATCCTAGCTGTAGTTACAAAGGCAATACAGCATGCCCCACAATACTGATGCATGCTAGAGGGCAGAAGTCCCTGGTCAATATTACCTGATGTACCGAAGTCATCGGCCAAAAAGACTTTCACACAATCACATTTTCTAGCAGATTCAGATTTGACCTGAGTCGACTGAAATGATAAAAAAAAAAAAAAACAGTCACAATAGTCAAAAGTTTGGATGAGAGACGGTCTTCCTCTAACCTTGGATTCATCCTCTGGGGTTCAGTCCAGATCTTCTGATGGAGAAGCATCAGTCTTACCGTCACTAGAGTCCAGCAGCAGCCTACACAACACCAGGACCACTCTCTCTCCCCTGCTGTTGCCCATCCGCTTCTTATAAAGACCCCATTTAGACTCTGTGTGTGAGCGAGTGAGTGAGGGAGCGAGTGAGCTTGAACTCCTCCTCCAGTGAGGGAGGGGCGGGACTACTGGGAACATCAGTGTTTTTAATGCTGCTGAGGTCACTTCTGCACTAGAGGGTGTGTTCACATCCAGAGGTGCAGTGATACGGAGAGAAACAGTGGCTGAGCATCCACAGTTTCCAAAATGATTGGACACAATGGAAAAAAGAGTTTTCGCTGGTATTTAAAACTGAATTTCTGGTAAGTGTGAGCTACCTCCTCTGTCCTGGAAGACAGCGCCTCCATCAGGGCAAAGCATCAATGAGAAATCTACAAATGAAGAAACAAATTTAGCTGGATAGAATAAAAAAAACCAGATTATTAACTGACAAATTGGATAAAAATTGAATAAAAAAATGATTGACAGTGAAAATGATCTGTCCAGTGATGTTGAGTTGGGTTCATTTGATGATCAGAATTTGTTTGCATGAAGCTCAGTGGAGAAGTCTGGCAGGTCAATCGACTGCTTGTCTTATTGATTATTGGCAGATGCAGCAGATCAGCACTGGCTGCTCTTTGATCAGACAGCAGGCTGGTGACTTCCTTTCTGCTTCTCTCTCTGATCTGCTAGTGTGGGTGACTTGGTGACCTCCTACCTGTCTGACAGTCAGATCCAAAATCAAAGCCCCGACAGTCATGTCGGGGTAAAAATGGATCCATGCACCGAAGACGAACTTTAACTCTAAAAATAATGTGAAGACGTGCGGACATGATGAAAGAGACGCAGAACCTGAGAACGGCAGGAGGTTGTCATGAATTGTCTCAGCATTGAGAGGAGCAGTCAAGAAGCATCGCCTGAAGGCCTCCTGAACATTAAGAACAGCATCAGATGTGAAGAACGTCGCAGGAGCATGAGATGGTGAAGGTCTCAGGGGCACCAGGGACTGCCGCTCCAGGGACTGCCGCTCCATCTGCCACGTTGCCTTCAGGTACACAATCAAGCGCAGGTCACCTGTGTCCCAGCAAAACACGCAATCATTGCAGCTAATCATGCTGAAGCACAATGATCTGCTCCACTTGGTTCACTTGTTCACCCTCCAGGTGTTCCACATGGTTAAGAACTTGACCTCCTGCTGTTGGATCGCATTGGTTCTGGAACATAACGTTGAGGAAACAGTCCATCCCATAAATCACCAGTAGGGGGAGAATAGGAAGTCGTCACTTCGCTAAAGGTCAAGGCCGAGCTGGATGTCGCCCGCTGCAGGTGCGCGTGACGGAAAAGATACTTCAGGCACTGTGGCCTCACAGCAGGAGGGTCATGGCTTTCAGTCCAACTGAGGTCTTTTTTTTGTGTTCTCGCCATGTGTGGGTGTGGCTTATGGATCTTCTATCTCCACCTTAGGCTTGACTGACAGCTCTGAACCGCCTATTGGCGCCAGTTTGTTGTCGGCTGTTTGTCTCCCCGCAATAAATGGGCGACTTGTTGTGGGTGTATCCCCGCCGTCACCCCTGAGACCACTGGGACAGCCTCCGCCCGACACCAACCCAGCAGAAGTGGTGACAGAAAATTGGCGGCTTTTTGTTTTGCACCTTCTCATGTCTGTGTGTTCCGTCTCAGCGGCTTGTTAAGCTGCGGCTCCGCCCACATGGCGTGAAAACAAGGTCATGGCACAGAGGAAGTGAAGGGGGACCAATGGGGTGAGCATGGAGGGACTCGGCAGGAGATCCTCGACCTTTGCTTCAGACAGCAGGACAAATGAACAAATGTCATACGACTGCGGGAGGTTGGAGGACAAGAGCGGAAGAAGGAGAAAACTTCCCGGATTCACTTTGCAGACCAGTCACTCCATTTGAGAAGCTCTTCCTCTGAAGGGTCGGAGCTGGAGATCCAAACTACCAGCAGCAGCTTTTGCTTCTCCAGTGGCTGAGCAGGACCTCACACACTGAATTCCAATCAATAACAGCACCAATGTTGATGTTTGTGTCAATCTGTAGACCAGGTGATGAGTTCTGGTCACATGACAAGAGACCTCAGCTGTCCTGAGCTCCCACCGCCTGCAGCACAGCTGATCTCAGGTGTTCCCAGGAAGTGAATCATCAACAGCTAGAGGACACACACACACGTGCATGTGCATGTGCGCGCGCGCACGTGATTCACGCATGCACGCGATGCACGCACGCACAAAACAGACCCCCACTAAAAACATCAAGTCTTCCAACTAACCTGTTCTGCTTAACGTCACTGATACTGATGCCATTTCCTGGATGATGGTTTTCCAAACGAACTGAAGTCCACCAACAGGACGGAGGTCTGGTTTTTCCCCTCTCAACTGTTGGACTTTACAGAAACTAAGGTGCTGGTTGTTTCCAGGCAGCGGGATGGATGTAGCTAGATTCTGTTCAGACAAAGAACAAACTCTCCACATATATTTTTGATATAAGTGCATCTGTGAATAGCGTGCTTTTTTGTATTTAAAAAAAAAGTTGGTGAGCTTCTTTTGCAATTCTAATTATATTTTAAAAAATTGGTTGTGGATAGTGTTATTTGAGATTGTTCCTTCTGATTTCTTTACTGTGAATTGTTTTTTGCTGTTTGAACGATCTCTGGGTAGCATTGCCACTTTTACGTTTCACTGCACATCCTTTGAGCATGTGACAAATAGAGTCCTTGAATCTTGAAATCTTGAATCCTGCGGGCATGACAGGCCTGGTGAATCTGATAGATCCATCAGGTGGGTCACGCCCCCCGCAATCCAATGGTCTCTGGAGGAGAGAGTCCCGCGTGTAAGATAGCATGAATGATCCCTTATCCCCATTCATGGTTTGTGATAGCAAAAGGGATTGCGGAAGTAAAATATATTTTTAGAAAGAAGGAGTTATCAGGTTATGAGCTGAATGCTGAGCAGAGCAGCAGTAAAGAGAAAAGAAACAGTATTGGGGTAATAAACAACAGGGTGAGAACCACATTTCATGTAGCCATGAATTAGCCACTTCCTGATTTCAATGGCCTCTGTGATCCAACACTTTTGTTGTTTTCCAATCTGATGATTCTTGCCCTTGTCTAGAAAAAAATAAAAAAGAATGAATGAATTAAAATAAATAAATAAATAAATTAAAACAGGTCGACTCACAAGACTGCAACTCAGTCAGTCAAACCATGTCAGGTATTTAAAAGTCTTACCTATCGACTCTTTGTCTGAACAGAAGAATTGGTACTATTGTTTATTTTAATCAATTTTTGACATAATTATTGATATTCAATACAAAATTAATGACAAATTACACATGATATTTCCATAAATTTTGTTGGCCTGAAATAGTAGCTCCCCTCCGTGCTCTCGTTTTCAGATGATGCACTTCTTCCTGACTATGTGCGCGCTGGAAGATGTTTGTCGCCTCGGTGTGTCTGTGTGAAGTGGAGCAGAGGACGAGCTGATTGTTTTCTGTGCCCACCCTAAAGAAACACAAGAGAGAGGCATGAAGGCAACTGCAGGAAAACAAGAGGAATAAGAGTGTTTGAACCAGAAGAACCACAACTGGAAGGAAGGAAGGATCTGAAGTTAGACCAGGCGGTGATGACAAAGAAGAGTGTTGAACATTTGTTTTTCGAAATGTATGCAAAGAAGGACAAGAAGAAGAAGAAGAAGAAGAAGAAGAAGAAGAAGAAGAAGAAGAAGAAGAAGAAGAAGAAGAAGAAGAGATGTTGTTTATTAACCCCTTAGCGTCGTCTTAAAGGCACATCAACAGGAACAATCAGCTTGGAAGACTGAGAAACGCTTCACCTCCCTCTCTGTCACTTCCTGTCAGTTGGTGCGTCTCAGAAGTGTGTGTGTGTGCTTGTCACATACCCTCTGTGTGTGTGTGCGTGCACGTGTGAGTGTGTTTCCCCCTCTCCAATCCCCTGGCTTAACAAGGAGACTTTAAAATGCCAAAACCTCAAAAACTGTCAGCTCATATTACTGTCAGTGTCCACACACACACACACACACACACACACACACACACACACACACACACACACACACACACACACACACACACACACACTCAAGCATGTGCACACACCTGGAGACTAAACACCAGTATCTGTGTGTTTCAGGTTTTATGGGGGCGGGAGTCGTGTCCATAAAAATGCTGCACTCTTGTCATGGAGGTTGATGTCATTTCCTGCAGGAAATACAGTTCTTCCCTTTCCTATTGTGCCCCAGGAAGTCTTGTAATACCGCAGAGTACCTCTAGGCACCAGTAGTCTCATCAGGGTGATCTTTCCTAGTGTTTTGCAGCTCACCAGGGTGTGGAGGTTCAGACCAAGCGCCCTCTGCTGACCTCAGTGTGCTTCTTCACCTTCAGCCCGACTTTGTACTGGCTTTCATGTGGTTTGACTGGTTTACTTTTTGTCCCTGCCCACTCCCAGTTTTCCTAGGTTCCCAGCCCAAGGCTTCAAGTTTGTGCTGCCCCCTCATGGCCCAGAGGAAAATTTGGTTTCTGGACACATTACCTGACAGTTCAATGGAGCAAAACAACATTTCACTCTGAACCTTATCCAAACAACACACTCACTCACTCACTGTCTCTGTCTCTTGCACTCACTCACTCACTCTCTCTCTCACACACACGCACACACGCACACACACACACACACACACACAGATGGATCATCAGTGTTTTCAAGGTTAATAAACCACTTACACTATAAGTGTAAGTGTGTGTGTTTGCTGATGTTTCTGCTCTATTTAACAGCCTAAGACTGAATCATCTGATGTTTTTTTCCTTAACACATAAAACTAAAGAGACCTTTGTGTAACACTTTTGCTGCTTGAATAGTGTCATTGTAAACAGTGGAAACTACACAATTGTTGATTTATTTTGATTTCTGCAAGACAATTTATTGTTTAGCAGGTAATGATCTGTTTTATACGTTACTGCCTGATCACAACAGCATCATCACTTTTGTCTCAGATCCCTGATCCTCTGAGTGGAAGTGTACCTGGAAGCAACCTGGTACCTGGTTCCAAGCGTCGCTGGAACCATTGAACTCCTCCGTAGAGTCCAGACAACCTTCACTTATGCTGATTGGCTCAGGTTCTGAGTTGATTAAACTTAAACTGTGACTATTGTCTCTGAGGTGTATTCTCAGATTTGGTTCTTTGCTTTTATGTTTGTTGCTGAGTTTAGCTGTCAGGAAAACTTGGTGGGTGGTGCCTCAACAGAGTGTCTGAGCATATCTTCCTCTGCAGCCTGTTCATCCCATTTATTAATAGTCTTTGATTAGTTTACAGCCTAGGCTCTATTCCACTTCTGATGTTTCCTACCACCAATTGGCACCTTTTGTAGAAAAAGTGATCAATCTGATGAATCGTTCACACCTGGTTCCCATTGAGCGACTCATTGAATGGCAGGGTGGAGAGAAACCACACCTCTCTCACTCTATTAGCAAAAGAAAGCAGAGTGTGGATGGGGAGGGGTTTCACTCCCCACTTTTTTTCAGGAGGAGGGAAGAAGGCTTAAGGGTGAGAGGCAAAACCGAAACATCCAACTTCAAGACCATCTGATGACTAAAAAGATGGTTAATCTGTTCATGAAGAATCAGATTAATGGATGTAATGTTCTGAGGGAGGGAAGAAATAACTATGTGACCGTGAAACAGAATGATGAATTCTTGTTTGACAGTTTAATTCTTCTGATAATCTGGCTTTGACTGAGCGACTTTGCCACAATAAGTCTAGTAGTCTTAGACAGGCAGACGATATTATTTTGGCTGTAAGTGATTGGTCTGATTTGAATGACACCCGTTCACTGTGCAGCAGTCAGTTTACTCAATGTTGTCAATGGCTCATGTCAGGATGGCTAAAATAATTTTTGTTGAAAGCAGAACTGAGTCTGTTCAAATCAGTTCATCATTATTTACTGATATATTTTTTCATTTCTTTATATTTAGTTTATCCAGTTTCTTCTTTCCGCTCCTCCACTTTGTGCTACTACAATAATACTGCCGCTTAACTGGTGACATCAATTATTAATTCATTAAAAAAACAGATCTGTACGAACAGTCAAACACTGCCATCTAATGGAACAGGCAGTTTACTGCTCAGCTTGTGGTCAAGAGATTCGCTGCGTTCCTTTCAAATTAAGAGAAGGAAAAAAAAAACAACACAGACAGAGGTGTAAAACTTTGCTCAGTTTTTACTTTCATGTTCTAAAATAATTCCAAATCTCTTTTTTCTTACAAACGGTCTGTAAATAAAACTTTAAAGAAAAATAACAGATCTAGATAAAATAGAAAAAGAGGGTAAAAGTTTTGTTAAAACTGTCACTTGGTCAAATCAAAGAGTCCCTGAAGTCTCCTGGAGCTGCCAGGAGATGCACTGCTGGTGACTGAGCATGCTCAGAAGGTTGTTTCCTGCTGATGAACCCGGTGTTTGTGGTGTCTTGTCAGGATGCGGTTTTCCTTCTGTCTGCTTCCGAGATGGCTTCCATGCCAGCCCAGGGGTCCTCCAGCATGGAGGGGGTGCAGTACTCCTCCGCTGGTATGTCTGAGGATCTGGACTGTGGGCACAAACAGGCCATCAACTCAAAATGTTTGAAAATAAAGTTTGCGTAACAAGCGCAACTTAAAAAGACCAACATTTATCTGCAGGCAGCAACACTTGGGGAACTTTTTCCTGCACCATATTTTACAGCTGGTCTAATCACCACAACAGTGAATCCATCATTCCACCCAGTTAGTCTTGATGCAAACTTTACAACTAAGGGGGCCCAATTATCACAAGTCTGAGATCGCCTTGTTTTTGTCTCCTTCCTAAGATGTGAAAGGACTTAAAGTCCAGAAGTTTAATCAGGAGGGCAGAGGGCTAAATATGTGGTTTTTGGAACATCTATCAGCAACAACAAGCAGGTTCGTACCATTAATAGAGTACCGGATGGCAGCCGAAGGTCTACACACACTCACACTCACACTAAAATACTATAAACAAAAATATATACTATATATGTTTATATTTCCCAGACCACATTTCCCAAACTAAACACGGAACAATGCATCATCCTCACCTGAAACTTGTGACCTGAGCCGTAACCTCGCCGATGGAACCCGCCTCCCCTGCGCCAATTCGGTCCCCCGTTTCCCCGGGGACCTCCACGAAACCCGCCGGGAGAGAAGCTCCTGTAGCCGGGGGAGTATCCTGGGTTAGACCCGGGAGAGAATCCTCGGTTGGGGCCGGGTGAGTACCCGGGCGAGTACCCGGGCGAGTACGCTGGAGAACCGGACGAGTACGCAGGATTGTAGCCGCCGCGGTGGTGGCCCGGGATTCCGTACGGGGTTTGTCGGACGGAGGAACCCCAGCAGGCACCCGGGGACGGGAATCTCCCCGGCGGCCGCGGAGCTCCAGGGCTCTGCTGGGGTCTTACTGGGGCCGGACTTCGGTACATGTGAGCAGAAATGGGTTGAACACGCAGACAGACAGAGAGAAACTGCTACTGCCTAGGAGCGCAGGCACATCAAAATACCGAGACTGAACCGGAACCGGAAACGGAAACAGTTCATCGTGTGTATGAGACAGATTGGAGCGCCACTCAGTGGTCATAGGGATTAATGCTCGAAATGAACCACTGCAAAACTCGTGAGCGTGGGAAAATCTATCTATCTATCTATCTATCTATCTATCTATCTATCTATCTATCTATCTATCTATCTATCTATCTATCTATCTTTAAATTGGTTATGACAACAGCAGCAACAACGACGAAACACTGTGTTGAGTTCTGATCGCACTGAGTTCTATGTCGCACTAAAATGGCCAAACATTTTAAAATGAAAAGCGTAACCGAGTAACTTATGACGAGAAACCGTCATACTGATATGATGCTTGTAATAACTAGGTTTGTCCTGAGGAGGGCGCCAATGCCGTTTTTTCTTTTAAACAGCTGTTGCTTCTTGCTTCGTGTCCGCGCTGCTACGGTGAGCACCACGCAGGTTTATTTTATTATTATTATTTTTTTTGTCTCAGGTGAACCGGTTTTGGTGTTTCTGACAAAAAAAAACAACAAAAAAAAAACTGATGACGCCACAGACACTCTTTTGGGTTATTTAATTTTTATCATTCAATAAAATACCTATAAATGATGTATTAACAATAAAATATCGACCGACAATCTGCCATGTTCGGACTCCACCCACATGCCACCAGGTGTGACAGTCAACCCACTCTGGTCTGGTTAAGTCAAACTTAGTGGGCTCAGTGCTCGATTTGGATCAGGTCAGAGTAGGAATCCCCAGTCTGTCTCGAGATGAACTTTGGGACTAAGTGATGAGTTTGACAAACTTCTGGTTTTAATTTTAGCCTTTAGTGCGTGTCCTGACTTACTCCCAGTGATGTGTGTGATTTCAGGTTATATTTATCTGCTGTGGCGTGGACTGGAATGTAAAGACACGTAGTGACTGAGGTCCGGCGGCTGCTCTCCTCCTCCTCCTGCTGAGGAACATGAGTCACTCGTCACTCTGCTCTGTGGGCGTCTGAACAAGTTGACTCGCTGCACAAGCCAAAGAAAGTGAGAAAAATCCTCCAACCATCTGAGGCAAAACACCAATCTGACTCTGTAAAGGATGGAAGCCTCCGCCAGCAGACCCCGGACCAGGCATTGGACCCTGGACCATCCAGCAGACCTGGAACCAAGCAGCAGACCGTGGACCCTGGACCAGGCAGCAAGACGATTGACCCAGGACCAGGCAGCAGATGATGGAGCCTGGACCAGGCAGCATACCCTGAACCCCACCAGGTAGTGGATCCTGGACACTGGACTAGACAGCAAATCCTGGACTTGGTAGTGGACCCAGTCCTATGATTATACAATGGGATGACGCCCCTGAACCGTGGCCCAATGTTCTGGGGACATCTAGCTCTTAGATTTTGCCATGTGATCACAAGCCCTGCCCCAAACCCTCCTGGATGATTTTGTTTCCTTTTATTCACATAGAAAATTGAGAATATTCTGGCTCCACCTGAACGTAACTGAGTTTCCTTCAAGAGGTTTGAGAATGTTCCAGCCTGACTGAGTTGTGTTGTTGCTACAGACAGCGATGAGTGTCCTGACGCCTGAACTCGGGTCAGCTGTGGGTGCCAACGGCCCTGAATAGCAGCAGTGAGTCTGCGCCTGCTGAGGAGTAGCAGTTTGCGGTGGAGGTGGTGTCGGGGTTATCAGGCCTTCCCTCAGCTCGCAGCACTGACGTGTCCAGCAGCCTGCCCACACACAAAAAATAGATCCTTCACTTTGACTCACATGACGTTGGTCCACCTCGCAGCACGTTCGTCCGGACATCTTCCCTCCTCGCCGCCCGTCTGCACCTGTAAAAATAAACCTGCTCCACACTGTGACGTCACACACGCGCGACTGCTGATGGGTGCTGCTCCAAGGACACATTGAGCTACATGACAAACAGGAGGCACAAAGAAAGAATAATAATCATATAGAGATAATAGAGACTTACACTAATAACAACAATAATAATAGAGACTAATAATAGAGACTTTATAGTTTTTTACGATTGCTGAAGCACGATTTGAAAACACTACACACAATTGGCGCAACCACACACACAATATACGCTACAGCCCAGATCACCTCTGTACAAAATAAGTAAATTAATTTATTTTATTTTATCTTCTATCTTCTATGCCCGCTTATTCCAATTCAGGGTCACGGGGGTCTGCTGGAGCCTAATTTTATTTTATAATTAAATTCATTTATTTTAAACACACATTATGTTACCTGAAGCAGTTACACACTGCTGTGTTTAACAGCTCAACCTCTATGCGTCTAAACAGAGAGAGTGCAAATACACAACACAGTGAATTCACCAAGCACAACACAAGATCAATGTTGCACCATATTAAAACTAAGATTTATTTCTCTACATACACTCAAAACCAGTCAACAGAGGCAATCACAACAAAACATGTCCCAATATTTATACAACAATAATTACACTGCAGACTGAATGTACGAATGCGGTCTGTGTGGTAATAATGTTGGTTTGTAGTTCAGAGTTTGGTGGAATTATTGATCAAAACGTTATTTGTTATCTCTGTCTTGCTCTGGAGTGAATACCAGCCCCATTTCTCATGACGTCATGAACAACCTCAATTATATAATTTTTCTGCCACTGTAAACAGGGCTGAACTCTTAGCCCCGGCAGCCCTCTCAGTGTTAATCCACGGTAGCTACTGTGGCGTGAATTACGCTGTAATGTGTTTAAACATCGACTGCTGGATGGTTGTGGCGATTGTCAGTATGACGTGTGTCTGTGTCTAATGTATACACGTGTGTTAAGTGGTTTGCAGATCGCTGGTGTTTATAATGGAGAAAATCTGGTCCGGCGTGTCACTCCTTGAGTGTAATGTGTTAATACTTGTGTATTTCTGTAGTTTTTAGTGCTCATCCAAGTGTAAAAAAAAACTGGAATGAGACTTCTGTCTTCTCCGGTCAACCACTGCACCCACACCAGTTTCTGTGTGAAATAAAACACTGAAAGGATTCATCTCCTCCAGTGAAAGCAGTATGGTCATGGCCATTAAGATTGGTGCGCCAGGGCTGACCTCAGCTCTCCCCCAGTGAAACCAGTCCATTTCGTCCTGGGAAATATCCTAGTACAACGAGAACCCAATTCACACCTCATCACTGCTGAGCTTGATGACTCACAGGGTGGGAACAGGTCACACCCAGTGGCCTCTTTAGAATGACCATTCACAGTGAAACTCAGCCATCGACATGACAAAACAGCAGATGTTGTCGGGGTGGGACCACCTTCCTCAACTCCCTGAACCTTTTCACAAGTGGAGAAGCCTTTTGATTAAAGATGAAAAGTCTTCAGACAACAAGGAACTGGGGTTCCTGCTGCTAAACTCCCAAAATTGAACTCTGCAGCCTCCCAGTTTAGCCAGTTCACTAACTCCTGACTGCCCCAAGTGAAACCAGTGCAGTGACCCCTGTCCAGTGCTTTAGTGCTGCATGTGTTGTACAAACACACCTAAGGCAGGTGAACGAACTCTGCAGTTGGCTCACTTCCTCTTTAAAAACTTTAATCTGTGATGAACTCAGCCTGCACGTGGATCTGACCAATGGTTGGGGCTACCCTCGGACACACACACACACACACAGACACACAGACACAGACACAGACACACACACACACACACACACACACACACACACACACACACACACACTGTCAAAATCTGTGCACCAATAAAACCAATGTTGTTGTGTGTTGGTGTGTGTCGCCCAGGCCTGAACTGACTCACTCACTGTCAGACTGTGCAGCAGCACCGCAGCACGTCAGCAGGTAGCAGTTACACAACCCCGTCGGTGCCACTGGTTTGCTGCGGTTAGCTGACGGTGTCATAAACAGCTGGTGACACAGGGGGCGCTGCACCGGAGTGGTGACTGTTATCCAAAGATGTGAAAGAGGGACAGAAACACAGCTAAACTGTTCCAGAACTCCTGAAACTTCTGGTTCAGTAAACAAACAGGCAGCTTCATTTCTCCTGCTCCTGCTCATCAACAGGTTGTTTCGCGGAGGATTTTTGGTTTGGCTGACCTACAAAACAACCAGGGTGAGAGGTGGGTTACACCGGGGCTGGTCACAGGTCACACACACACACACACACACACACACACACGCACGCACGCACACACACACACACACACACACACACACACACACACACACACACACACACACACACACACACACACACACACACGCGCACGCACACACACACACACACACACACACACACACACACACACACACACACACACACACACACACACACACGCACACGCGCACACACACACACACACACGAAGGCCCAGTAGCCCTGAGGTCAGCTCTGATTGGCTGTTTTTCGGGACTGGTGTCTGTCATCGATGTGCCTCGCTACCCTCAGTGCTTTGTGTTTGCCTCAGCTGCCGTCTTTGTGCTTCTTAAATCAACTTGTCGACTCAGCGAGGAGTTTGTAGGTCAGTGAACAAACAGAGCAACGCGGTGCCAGCCCTCCTGTGTCTGCCCCGCTTCTCGGCGGACGTTCAACTCCGACACTGTCGGCGGTGGACGAGGGGACACGAGGAGCCGGCGAGTCTGCCGGCGAGTCGTTGCCGTTCTTCAGGCAGCAGACAAAGAGCGAAGTGTCGGGTTTCCGAATCGCTCTGGCTGCCTTTGTGGACGTGTGAGTGCTGCTCTTGGTCTTCATCCGGATCAGCTGAAACTGAACACGGCCTGGAGACTGGAGTCCTGCTAAACTCCCCCCTACAGGCTGCAGAAGTCATTACACCTGCTTAGTTGAGACCAGCCAATCAGAGGAAGGATGTCCATCCCTGATTTACATACCTTACAGCTACATGATTGTCCTGAAGGTGGCACCAGAGTGCGTCACTCAGAACCTTGACCTGCTACAGTCGCCCTTTGACTTCTTTGCCATTGGCCACAAATCTGGCCATCAGCTGATCAGCTGCACGACAGGAAGTAAAGGTTGGACATGGTTTTTCTCACTCCTGCTCAAAACGCGGTAGATAAAACCTGGGTCGACACGGGGTCGCTGTCCCTTTCCCTCTGGCTTTGGCCAGTTTGAACTGGTTTTTGACAGTGGGGAAGAAGTGGTATTGGACCAGTGAGGGGTGGGGTTCTGGTGGTGGTGGTGGTGCAGGAGAGGGGGGGGGGGGTTGTCATTCTTTATGGAGAGTGAAAGTTTTATCTGATTGGACAGAATAAAGTCCTCTGACAGCGTCGAGAAACAGTTTTGTTTTATTGAAGCTAAAAAAGCAAATAAATTAAGAAAAATCTGCAACAACATCTTACACACTTTTACATCAAAGGAAGTGACTAAACGCTGCATTTGCAGCGTTTGGGATGAAATAATTTAGATGTGCGGCACTCGCAGCTCGTTGCCGGGGAACCAGACCTTCAGTGTCTTTGGCTTTCTTCACAATCGGGATTTGTGCTGCGAGCACCGCACAAACATTCAGCTTCGTAGTCGACGGCGGCAGTGGTGGCGGTGCGCTGAGAATCTCGGCATCAGAGGCGGAACGTAGTCGGCAGCACCGGGAACCATCAGGAGGCCCCAGGTACCATCAGGAGGCCCCAGGAACCACTAGGAGGCCCCGGGAAACCACCAGGGTGGTGAGACAGCCGTTGCATAGTTTGTTCCCGTTGTTCCAATGTGGAAGAGAGTCATCGACGCCGCCTCGCCGAACATAAATAGTCTTCTGTGGTGCCGAAAGTGCTGATCTGCAGGAAAGCAGGCAATTGTGGGGTGGGGGCGGAGCCTCTAAGAGCAGCCGCACTCC
Organism: Thamnaconus septentrionalis; assembly: GCA_009823395.1. Lineage (NCBI taxonomy): Eukaryota > Metazoa > Chordata > Actinopteri > Tetraodontiformes > Monacanthidae > Thamnaconus > Thamnaconus septentrionalis. The sequence goes on from CM020504.1 coordinate 12,499,173, forward strand.
TCCACGATCATGTTCTGGATGTCCTTCTTGATGATCTTCTGCTCCTCGTTGTAGTAGAGCATGGACATGGCGCGCAGCCGCGTGGGCACGCAGCACGACTTGATGTTCTGGAAGGGGCTGTAGCCCCTCAACCGGTAGTGGTTGATGACGGCCGAGTGGAAGGAGAGGGAGGAGCCGCTCAGGCTGGCCATGTGGCTGGGGCAGTCGCCCTCGCAGTAGTTGGCGTGGTAGCCGGACGGCGCGATGATCCAGTCGTTCCAGCCGATGTCCCTGAAGTTGACGTAGAACTGCCGCTTGCAGCAGACGTGGATCTTGCCGTCGCACTCCAGCCCCCGCCGGACACGCCGCAGGGCCGCCTCCTCCTCGCGGGCCCGCAGCACCACCATCAGGAAGGGCCGGTGGGACTGATCGCGCGTGCCGCCGCCGAACGCAATGACGGGCGCCGCCCCGGCCTCCGAGCACAGAGTGCAGGACAGCCGCAGGCGCAGAGAGCGCCGGCCGGCGGCCAGCAAGGCCTGGACACTGGCGGAGACCTCCAGCGTGTGCCAGCCGCTGCGACGGGTGTCCACCAGCTTCTCCGACACGCACTCCTCCTCCTCTTCCTTTCCTTCCTCGTCCTCCTCCTCCTCACTGTCGTGGCGGATCTGCAGGAGCCGCAGCATCACCTTTCCTTTCACCCGGCTTCCCTTGGACACCTTCAGGAAGAGCCAGACGTTGGCCTGCTCCACCAGTGACGTGGCGGCGCCTTCCTCCGAGATGTCAAAGGTCACCGTGTGGGCGGAGTCCCCTGCAGAAAAGACAAGTGAGCACGTTAGGTCTTCTCCGAGCACTGGTAAACAACCCCGTTGACCAAAGATCCAACTGGGGACAGGAACTTCTGTGAACCTAAAAGTTCTCTGGCAAACAAAAGCCTCTGAACTGTGACACGAGACAAAAAACATGAAGAGGAGAGGAAAACAACCTCCTTCTATTTGATCCCGCTGCTGAAATGTTGGGCATAAAGACGCCGCGACTCTGCTGTCTGAACCGACTCGCTGCTTCTTTGTCCCGCCATGAATGGACAAAAGAAATGTCATCATCGATAAAAGCATGAATGGAGCCGCAGCCTCTAAATATACTCAATATGAGACACTAAAAAAAGAAAAGGCCTGGTTTCAGGGAATGCTGCTAACAAGGCCACACACACACACACACACACACACACACACACACACACACACACACACACACTGCACACAGACACACACACACACACTCTTTGTCTCTGCAGCTGAATAATTACTGAGGCCCAGATTGGACTGAATGAGGAGATTATTTACGGCCTGAGACCACTCGGTATGCCCCCCTCCCCTCTCGCGCCCCTAACTGTCCTCTAATTTTGAGTCTTTTTAATTGAAGATCCTCTCAAAGACACAACTATTTATAGCACAAAGCAGTCCTGTGCATGTGTATTTATGTAAGGGAACTGTGGGATGTGAAGCTTGGAGATGTTTCCTGCTGGAGGTTTGTCCCTGTCACGTGTTTGATCTCACTGCACGTTTCGGCCTCACTTGGCAGCTGGATCACTGAGGTTTTGAATGAGGCTTGTCTCAAATCGATCTTGAAGAGTTTGAATCTTTTTCAGCTGCTATAGGAGTCAGTCTGACCGGGCCAATCAGCATTCTCTGAGGAGGAAGAGGGTGGCGATATGATCAAGGTTCAGCTGTGACAGGAGTAGAAAGTTGCTGCTAGCTTGTAAACCAATACCAACAGGAAGCCTGTTGCTAGGTGGTTCCACTGGCAGAGAAGGAGTCTGATTGGTCTGCTGTGAATGTGACAGACAGAAGTTCCATCCAATCAAAGTTCTCACTGAAAGGTCCCGTCTTCTCTGCATGTGAATGGAATCAGCACCTGGCTGTGATTATCTCCACAGTGAGGGACCTGAAGTTATCCCCATTCATCTACCAATCACAGCCCAGTGTGGAAGCCAAAGCATTCAGCTGTTTCCGTGGTCATGTGACCTCTAGTGTGTGAGAGGAAGACGCTGCTGAGGGAAATCGATAGAGTGATTCCGACTGAGGAAATCAGTAAACAAACTTTGAACTGGCTGGATTTTTTGTGAATGAACTGATAACAGGCAGGCAAACAGACAGACAGACAGACAGACAGACAGACACACACACACACACACACACACACACACACACACACACACACACATAGACAGTCAGACAGGCAGGCAGACAAGACACGCAGCAGACGTTCAGACAGACAGACACACAGACAGACACACAGACAGAGCAGACTGGCTGTCAGACAGACAGGACCTGCTGGGCACGATCAGACTCTGACCAAATATTCAATCAAATTATTTCAAACTCAAATCATGATCATGTGACGGAGATACGACACAGCTTGCACAATTTTTTTTTCGTCATCTTTGAATCAAGTATAACAAGATTTATTTTTAGAGAGCCTTTCAAATTGAATTGATTGCAGCTCCCTGTGATAAAACTGCCACCTTGTTCCACTCCAGTCTCACCAACAACAGGACCTCAGCTGCTGTCAGCAAGGACCATCATGCTGTTAATTGTGTCTGCATCCCTTCAGGTGAAGCTCAGCTGTAACCTGCAGCTGCTGCACCTGCAGCTCTCTCGGACTCTGTGTCCCACCACAGGAGGCAGAACTTGGACCCCTCCCACCCTCCCAGTCTGAGATGTGCACTTTTGCAGGTTTGTGACTGGCCGCTGGACTCACCTGGCTCGCCAAAGGTGATGATCTCGGACGGCGGCTCGGGCGGCGGCGAGTCCCAGGCGTCCCGGCCGTCCTCCTGGATCTCCACGCTGCCGTCCTCGCTCACCCGGCCGACGTGCAGCTTCTTGATGGCGTTGAGCAGCGCGGCACGTGGGACCGGCTGCGTCAGGTTGGGCCGAGCGCTCAAATGCAGCATGTTGAGGATGTGACGCTTCACCGCCTCCACCATATCGCTCTGTCCCCTATCCAGCGAGGACGAGTTCCTCCTGGCCTGAGGCAGGGCGCAGGAGGGGCAGTCCGGGGACGGCGGCCGTTCCTGGGGCTCAGCGGCCGGGGTGACGGTGGGAGAGGCGCTGAGCGGCGGAGCGGCGGCGGCCAGCAGCAGCAGCAGTAGTGGGATGGCGCACGCACGGGACATGGTGTCTAGGGACGGCCGCGGCTTCAGCCCGAACGCTGAGCTGGTCTCAGCACCTTGGAGCCGCTACAGGTCTGGATGCACTCACACTGGTGTGAGCAGAGTGGCCGTCAAGGGATTCAAGTTTAACACTGGAATCTAAAAGTTCCCCCAAGGAAGTCGGTCAGCGGCCGTAACTGGTCCTGCGTCTGCTGCCAGAGTCCGGTCCACATGCGTGTCTCATACGGGTCCCGTTGGGTCCTGGTGGGTCTCTAATCTGGGTCCTGGTGGGTCCTGGTTGTTCCTGCAGGTCGGGTCCGGATGGCTCTGCTGCTCTGAGCTGAATGAACACTGTGTGCACGGTCACTCTACTCTCCCTCTCTGCTCTCTTACTGTAATTATACCTCTCTGCCTGTTTAATCCCTCCCTCCATCCACAGAGGTATTTCCCTGTGAGTAATACACACACACACACACTCACTCACACACACACACACACACACACACACACACACACACAAACTCTCTCTCACACACACACACATGCACACACGCACTCAGTAGTCTCTCAGAATATCTCAGGATTGTGGTGTTTCCTCTTGAATAACGTCACGACAGCAGAGAAGGAGGGAGGGAAGAGGAGGAAGAGTGTCCCTGAATCATTCATACCACACACACACACACACACACACACACACACACACACACACACACACACACACACACACTGACTCAGTGCAGTGTCATCATCACCTCACGTGGAGGAGAAATTCGTTGGTGTGGAATAAAAATTTTTAGACTGGAAGAAGAAACCTGGTGGTCAGGACGTCAGAACGCACTTAGAACAGACTGCATCACAGGCGCGCGTGCGTGCGCTCTCTCTCTCTCTCTCTCTCTCTCACACACACACACACACACACACACACACACACACGTCACACGGTGGTGGGACTAAAGAGCTCCGGTCAAGACAAAGTTGTCCGCCTGCAGGAAACTTCACTTGCATGTCATCAGTCAGTCAGTCGGCAAAGAAAAGTTTTGGTTACGATATAAACTTTATTTAAGTGGGTGAAGTTCAAGCGCTCCGTCACACTCCTCCACTCTAGAGGTAACCTGACAGGATCGATGTTCAGTCGATGTTACAGACACACCACAGGGGCAAGTCGACGCACTTTCAAACAGGAGCACGGGGTGTTGCGGACCTCTGCCGCCCCCTGCCGGACATTTAACCAAAACCCGAACTTGAAGACAACCGCAGCTGGCGCGCGCATGCCGCGTCCTGACGTCACCACCGAAGCCTCCATTACGCTTCACGTTCATCACACACGACGCAGTAGTGTGATGTTGATGCCTCGGATGCGTGGTGACTTCCGGTTTTCCGCCTTAATCACTTCATGGTGAAATATTGATACTTTTAAACATCTCAATTAATAGAATGAAGGTAGATTTTAGGTCAGGAGGAGAAAACTCCTGACCTACGTTATTTGAGTAAAAATTGACGTCACGCTGCCGTGAAGGCGGGCCATCAGCTGACAGGCCGCTGCAGTTCTTTAATGTGAACTTAAGATAAAATCACAGCTCTCTGCTTGCCTGATCTATAAGCCATAACACCTAAAACAGCACAGTACAGGCACAGAAACAGCGTTTATTGTATTGTGATGTCATCGCTCTGTCACACCTGAGGGCCAAGATCCCATTCCCACCCCCGCAGCAGGTAAACGGCTCATCCACTCTAAATACACACGGAGTCTCCAGTCGGAGACGTGTGGAGACTCTTCACACGTCCAGAGACACGAACCGTCCAATCAGCTGACGGAGCGCTGAGCCACGCCTCCTGGACACACACACACACACACACACACACACACACACACACACACACACACACACACACACACACACACACACACACACACACACACTCCCCCTCTCGGTTAATCCGCCGCCGTCGCTCTCACTCTGCGATCATCATGGCGGAAATCAAAACGGGAATCTTCGCTAAAAACGTGCAGAAACGTTTGAACCGAGCGCAGGAGAAGGTAAGACGGCCGCGGCGAGAGGTAAAGCCTCTGCGGTGCGGTGGCGGTTGGATGATGCGATGCAGGGCTCGGTGGTGGAGGGTGGGGAAGGTCTGCGGGACGTGTTGCGGGCTGCAGGCTTGCGGGCCTGCGGAGCTCCTTCGCGACAACACTCGCATCTTTTCCGCCTTCGACGTCGAGGTACTTGACGTCGCTCGTCAGATGCGTTTGGCGACATTGTGCACATGTGAGGTCACGACCGTGCCATAAATCGGCGCATTAAATAAACGGCACGAAGCAGAAACGGTCGCGGGGTGTTGTGGTTGGACGGGCGCCCGCCGATGGCAGCTTATCGCCGCTTCGTAACACCTCGCGGTGACGTCACGCGTGTGACAGTGAATGTCACGAGCGTGTCGTCTTTTGAACGAGGTTGCGATGGAGTGGTGGTGTTTTCGCTGCCCCAAGGTCGGCAGAGGGGAAGGCGTGGTGACGTCACACCCGACGAAAGCTCTGCTACCTGCTCCGGAGAGAGACGCTGACATACGTCACACGAACTGCACTCGACGTTCACTGCGCATGACCACATCAAGTGTTTATCAAGTGCTTCCTGGCATTTGACTGAAGACAACCAGCTGCTCGTCACAACTGTAGGGGATTGGAACTGTCCGTGGTGCTGAAGTCTCGGCTCCCATTAGACTAGAGGAACTGTCCGCGGTGCTGAAAATAGCCCCGTTGCATACCAGAACTGTCCACGGTGCTGATACCTGGTCCTGACTAGACTTACACAGCTAATTAACTAGTTAATTTTATGATTGTCATATTTTTAAGAATGATATATTATGATAGTTAATATTATAATTACTATACTGTTGCTATGAATCTTAATTCTGATGGTTTTGTTTGCAGAAATGTCAAATGGTCCAACTTTCAATCCAATTTTGGAAATGAAAATTTGATTGTATTAGCTGATCAGTCAGTACTTTTGAATGCTTTTCTTTCTTCCATGCTTCAGGTTTTACAGAAGCTGGGCAAAGCAGATGAAACCAAAGATGAGCAGTTTGAACAAGTGGTCATTAACTTCAGGAGACAAGAGGTGAGGGAAACTTTGAATCCTGTCATCTACAGAGGAGAAGCTACCTTTCAATTGTTCCACTCTGACCAGCATGAACATGAAAGCATCATTACCTGAAAAAATAGAATGACATATACATATTTTTTCAGAGAGCTTGAGATATTAATTTACAAATGGTGTGTCAGTTTGAAGGCTCTCGGTTGCAGAGGGAGATGAAGTCCTACATGGCTGCCATCAAAGGTGACTCAGAGAAACAGACGGTCTGTCTCAAAGTTGGTCCTGCTCAACCGTCGGTAAGTCGGTACTACTGCAGTTGTTTGTGTTGTTGCAGGGATGCAGCAGGCTTCCATCAACCTGACGCAGTCTCTGCACGAAGTCTACGAACCCGACTGGCATGGAAAAGATGACATTGTGACCATCGGAAAGGTCTGAGTCATTGAAACAGCATTTACAGCGACTGAACACAACACACAATGGTGACAAGATGTTGTATGTTTCCCTGCAGGACTGCGATGCTTTGTGGGAAGACTTCCATAACAAACTGGTGGATTCAACGCTGTTGAAGATGGACGAGTACCTACTACACTTCCCAGACCTCAAAGTAATGTCCCTCCTGAGAGAATCATTCTCGTGGGCAACAATTAGAGTTTGAAACTGAAACTTTGACATTTCAGACGCGCGTGGCCAAGAGGAGTCGGAAACTCATCGATTATGACAGCGCCCGTCATCACGTGGAAACGCTGCAGATTTCAGGGATGAAGAATGATCGCAAGATGATGAAAGTGAGTCGTACGACGCCTGATGTCGTCGACGGTAAATATGGCAAAAGAGTTACAAGACTTGTTTGTGTGCAGGCGGACGAAGAGCTGAGGAAGGCCCAGAGAGTGTTTGACGAGCTAAATGTCAGCCTGCAGAATGAGCTGCCGACTCTGTGGGAAAGGTAAGACAGACACACACACACGCACACGCACACACACACACACACACACACTAACAACTCCCTCCATTCTCCTGCAGCCGTGTTGGTTTCTACATCAGCACCTACAAGAGTGTGACCTGCCTGGAGGCCAAGTTTCATCGGGAGATTTCTCTGGTGAGAGCCGAGACACACAACAGATGCCCAACATGTAGATCTACCTTCCCACTGAGTTCAATAGAGGCAATAAATTGAAGGTCCAACAATGTGCCAGATTCTCACCACCTCCACCACTGTTCTATTCGCGTCAGTGTCCAAAAATGACAAAAGTCCTACCTTGACTTCTTCCGCTGCTCCACAGTGTGTGCTAAAAGCGTTGAAAGCCCTGATTGATGTCACAAAGGGAAGGGCCCTTGCAGGCCCTTCCAAATATGTGGAAGGTCCAACAAAGCACCAGTTTTAACTGGAGGGTGCAAATAGAGGACTAAATATGCTGTTGTCAGGGCTTCACTTGAAGTGTCACACACACACACACACACACACACACACACACACACACACACACACACACACACACACACACACACATACAGTCAGGCGAGTCATGCAGATGAACTGTTCTCTCCAGGTGTGCAGGGAGCTGTATGAGGTGATGACACAGCTGGCTGAGCAGCACTCAGACAAGGTGTTCACCATCCAGGGGGCGCCGAGGTCAGTGCAGGATTCATCCGCCGCTCAAATCACAAACCTGTTGCCGCCTGTGACCACATTTCTCATCTTCCACTCACAGTGACTCAGGACCGCTGCGACTGGCCAGAACACCGTCGCCACCGGAGGACGAGAGTCCGCCTGAGAGCCCAGACGCGGCCTCGAACCACATGCTGCGCCCGTCTCGCCCGGACCGCCACGTCCCAAATCTCCAGCACAGGTAGAGTTAATCCTCAGCAGGGCAACAGCCAGAAGGAGCTCACAGGAATCTAAAGAGGAACCAGAAATAAGGCAGAGGGGCTAGTGGAGACTTAGTGATTGTCAATGGTTGAGCTAAAAGATGGTCTTAATGTTTTAACTCTTGTTTGTAACATCATGTGACTATTTTTGTTCTTTGCTGCGCAACGTTTGTCTGTTAATTGGTGAGTCAACACTGTGTCTCTGTGTCTGTAGCTGCTCAATGGTCCTGGTCATCGTAGTCTTTCAGTGCTGACTGGTGGGCGACTGGACGTCCCGTAGAAACAAGTCCAGTCGCCTTCAGGGCAGCAGCTAAACACTACGACTCTGTTTGTGTGTGCTGGATGCTAACAAGCCCTAGCCTTACCTGTTAGCATCCTGCTGCTTCAGTAGCAGTGTGTGTTTGTAGTCTGTAAACATGTAGCACCGGCACTGTTCCGCTGATGAAAGTGGAATCTCACTGAATGTTGGCTGTGAGATTCAACTTCTTGTGTTAGCCCTTGGTGGTGTGTTTGTGTATATGTTGTGCAATGAAATACTTTCATGGCTCAAAGTGTTGGTGTTAGCTTGCTGTCAAAGAGTTCCAGTTGAGTGAGGACATATTTAAAGAGCATCAGAAAGTTGGGACGTCTCTGATTGGTCCAACTGAACCAATGGGAGCCTTAAAGAGTCAGGTCACCCCAGTATCAAACATATATAAATATGTTTTAATCTTTCCTTTAGCTCTCTCTCTCTCTCTCTGTGCGTGTGTACGTGTGAGCATGCCAGGTGAAACTCCTCTGTCGGAGTTTGGAGCAAAACTATTAATTCACCTGGTGAAATAAATAGTTTTGTAATGAATGACATAAAAATGTCTACCAAACTAAACTTGTGAGTCAATTTGCTGTGGTGCCCCCTGGAGGTAACAGTTGAAAGGTCTTTCGTTATTTCCCCGCTGACATGTTGCCCAGATTTTGCTGTCTGGTTGCATCCCGAGCGCTGACTGTGACAAAAGTGTGTGGCCTTCATGCGGCTCCATCCCTTCCCTCAAACAGTCCAGAGCTGATTGGCTCTTCCTGATCTCTGTTGGCAGCTTAAAAAGGGACCCCCGGTGCCCCCCCCACCAAAGGTCACGCCCACCAAGGAGGTGGCCGAGGAGCAGATCATTGACCTGTTCGGAGGAGAGTTCTTGCCGGCACCGTCACCTTCGCAGGTGGGTGGAGTCTAGGTCGGTTGTGAGTGACAGCTCGCCGTCCTCGTGTTCTTCTTCATATGCTGCCGTTTTGCTCTGCAGCCCAACGAGCGTCCGGGAGAGTCTCTTCTCGACCTGGACTTTGATGCCTTCCAGCCGGACGAGAGCGTGTCGCCAATACCACAGGTTGGTTTTCAGCTCAGCCGCAGCACACCTGGATAGACGCCTGCTTGCAGAGCGTCCACTCAACTCCAAATCTCCTCTTTTAATGTCATGTCTCATCCTCTACTCCTCTGCTCCGGTCCTGCAGACTGATGTTCCATGGGACATGTGGTCGGTGAGTCTCTATCCAGTACTACATCTTAATCGCATCCTAGGCCCCGTTTACACAGAGACTGCATTTTTTAAATGACACTTTTCAGAAACGTTCAAAAAAAAAAAGTGTTCACACTGAGCCGTCTTCAAAAATATTGTTTACACAGAGACGCTAGAAATGACTAAAAATGATGTAGTACCTATGCCAGGCCTGGTGCGGCGCCGCAGGTTTATTCCCTGAAGGCATAAGAAGAAGATCACCTGGACCACGGTGTGTTTACAGAAGTAGCAGCTCTCTAACTATACCACCACGGAGATGGAAAAGATTGCCCATGAAAAGATGGTAAACGGTGTCAATAAACAACAAAGTTAAACTTCTACTTCGAGTTACTTTAGAACACCAAACCTCAAAGCTACATAATGAGGTTGACAGGGAGCCAGTTAAAGTTTGCTGACATTTTTTTGGCCATTTTGATTTTCTGGCTCTATATCCCTGTCTGCTGTTTGCACGAAGCCGGGCAGGGCGGCTTATCCACCGAGGAGAGCGTTTCAGAAAATGTGCGGTTTTGGTGAAAACACCGGCTTTGTGTAAACGCAAGGCTAAAACGACAAAATATTTTACAGTTTCCAGAGAAACCCATCTTCGTGTAAACGTAGACAACACACACACGCGCACACTCACAGTGGGTGGACCTGCACCGACTTCCCCAGATGATGGGGGCGGACCTGCACTCTGGGGTTGGAGACCTAACGGTGGGGGTTTGCTCTCGGTGCAGGTTTTCCTACAACTGAAAGGTTGACATTTTAAATCCTGTCCCAGTTGCTGTCATTGTGTCTTTGCAGACCACAGCCATGGTGGTTGTGTGTAATTTTCATGTTTTTCACTTTTAATAACCTGCTGTTGTCTCTTTGTTTTGCAAGGCGAACGCCCAAACAGCTCAGCCTGTGAGTACCCACACCAGCCGTCTGCTCTGCCTACAGTCACATGATCACTCTGTCACACTTCGTCACAATGACATGATCACAGCGGTCTGCTGATGGTTTGTAACACAGGCGTGATGCTGTGTGAGCAGATGCCGGTTGGTGATGAACACATGATTTATCTTGATTTATTATGACACACGTCACCTTTACTCCACCTGGTTTAAGCTACTGAACAGTAAAATGCCATAAATGTGAAATGCACAAGTTGTCAGAAAAGCAAATGAAATGTTCGTATGAACAATGCATCATATCTCGGTGTCACCATCTTTTTAGCCACCGCTCCACCAGAACTCACTACTGTATTTAATGAAGCATGGGGGCGGGATCAGGCTTTAACAAATCTCTGACTCTCCAAGCAGGCTGCAGACACCGGCTTTGTTGCAGACTGGTCGGCAGATTTCAATTCGACACCGGCAAACGGAGAAGCTACCCGGGGAGCTGAGGTCGGGGCGGAGGGAGTCGAGGGCGGAGCTCAGGACTGGCCCCAGCCGGGTGGAGACACTTCCACATCCTCTCAGGATGGTGCAGCAGTCGTGGCAGCGGAAGACGAGGTTAGCGGATGGGACACCCAAACAAACACCTCCCATCATCCTTCTGCCACCAGGAACGATGAGGACAAGACAGGGCCAGCAGGTTCAGAGGAAGGCGCAGCGGGGCAGGAAGACCGCAGGAAGTCCACGCCTGGACTGATATTCACCAACGAACACGGTGAACAGATTGAAGACAGCACAGAGGACGGAGGTGACCGGTGGTCCAAGTCTCCGGATGGGTCTGGGTCAGAGTATGAGACCGCTGAGGAGTGGGGTGACGGAGGGCAAGGGGGAGGCTGGGCAAGTGCAGATGATGAGCTGTCGTTTAAAGAACACCCCCTACCATTGTCCTTAGCTGATGGGTCGGATCAGGTCCCAGCAGAGGAACTGTCTTCAGCCCAAGACCAAAAGGATCCCACATCAGCCAACCTAGTTCAGGCAGAACCAGCAAGGGAGGGCAGAGGTGCAACTCCAGAAGTAGGTGCATTTGATTTAGTCAACTCAGATGGAGGCGAGGGAGGAGGTGTATTTGAATCAGATCCCTTTGCAGAAAACCAAGGTGTGTTTGATTCAGATCCCTTTGCTGAAAACAAGGCTGCATTTGATTCAGATCCCTTTGCTGAAAACAAGGCTGCATTTGATTCAGATCCCTTTGCAGAAAACATGGGTGTATTTGATTCAAATCCTGTTGCAGAAATGCAGGGTGCGTTTGATTCAGATCCCTTTGCAGAAACGCAGGGTGCGTTTGATTCAGATCCCTTTGCAGAAACACAGGGTGCTTTTGATTCAGATCCCTTTGCAGAAACACAGGGTGCATTTAATTCAGATCCTGTTGCCGAAACCCAGGGTGCGTTTGATTCAGATCCCTTTGCAGAAACCCAGGGTGTATTTCATTCAGAACCTGTTGCAGAAACCCAGGGTATGTTTAATTCAGAACCTGTTGTAGAAACCAAGGGTACGTTTGATTCAGATCCCTTTGCGGAAACCCAGGGTGTGTTTGATTCAGATCCTGTTGCAGAAACCAAGGGTGCGTTTGAGTCAGATCCCTTTGCAGAAACCCAAGGTGCGTTTGATTCAGGTCCCTTTGCAGAAACCAAGGGTGGGTTTGATTCAGATCCCTTTGCAGAAACCCAGTCTGGAGATAAGCCAGTTGGTTGGGAATCTGATCCTTTTGCTGAGAGCTCAGGGGTAGGTGGTGCTCTTACAACAGGAGATGAAGGAAGTGGGTGGGACAGAGACCCTTTTGCCAACAGTTTCCCAGCATCCACTTCAGGGACTGACGGTCCTGCCTCCAACACCTCATCCGGGCAGGAGTTTAGTGGCAGAAGCGACTTCGACTCTTCTGCCTCTCAATCAAAGTCTGCATCCGTCTCGGCAGTGGGAGGAATTAAAGACATTAACGTTCCGAGAATTCACAAAGAACCAGAGAATTCAGACATGTCCGAAGACGAGGCGGCTAACCGGAGGTTGGGAAAGTTGTACCAAGAGGTAGATACAGAGAAGGACGAGGTATTGACTCTCTCCACTCTGCAGTGTGCTAGTTCCTAGCCTAGACTAGCCCAGCGATAAATAAAGAACCCTTCTCATTGTCTTCTTCCCCTCTACAGCTTGACAGACAAAGTGAATGTAGTTGTCCCTAAACCTGGACCCCAGCCTGAGCTCCTCTTACCTCTCCCTGTGCTTGCTTCACCTGTTCCTCTATTCCATACCTTCATTTTGACTATGAACTATCTTCATAAATCGTCTCATCTTCACGTCTCCCTGTACTGACTGTCTCTCTGCAATTTACTTTAGGTGACTGATTCATTTAATGGATTTTCGCAGGTAATTTCTCAAAGAAACTCATGTAGTCCAGATGCCCCAAAGTCTGAGCAGTTCAATCAGGAGCACCTGGACTTATCTGTAGAAACCCCAGCACCTCTAACCCCATCCACAAACTAGTACAGCGGTTCCTGATCCAACTAGCTTGTCATCAGAGACTGACTCTCTATGCAGATGATTAACTGATTTGTTTTAATATCAACTGTTGACAATAATGGATAAAAGGCCCATTTAGACTGATGAAAGGTCAGCTTATTGCTGTAAATTCCATCAGGGTTGACTTGAAGCAACACTGCATGCTAACATCACAGAACCCTCTGAATCCTCTCTTGTTTTACTTATCACATCTCATAACATCTGATGAGCCAGCTCCCTCTAAATATCTGTTTTGTGTAGTGTTATAGAGTCTTGCAATACAATTCAGTATCTTCACATGTTGACTGACAGCTGTCACTCTTCTCGTTTAGACACAGGATGCTGCCGCCCCATCATTCTTTGCTGATTTTGATGAGATGGTAAGTTTTAAACTCTATGAATCTATAACACATCCTTTCATGTTTGTTTTTATTCTGTTCAATCAGCAGTTTGTTGCGCTTTTCATCATAAATCAGTCTGAATACTGAGTTTGCTCTGGACTGGATCTCAAATGGATCCACAGTAACATACAACAAGCCAGTTTTAGGGTTGACGCTGTTTTATCTGCTAAAGAAAAAAGATAAAGCGGAGTCCACTGAGGTTCCCCAAAGCACTGAAGAACAAGAGAAGCCTCCTGCAGAACCTGCAGCTCCACCTTCTGCTGAGGAACCTTCAACTACACCAAATATAGAGAATCCTCCAGTTTCCCCTGCTGGAGAAGAGCCAGAGCCTGTGGCTCCTTCTGCTGAAGAAAAGGCTGAGGAAGCTGCAGCGCCCTCTGTCAGTGAGGTGGAGGCAGTGGAGGATTCTGGCGGTCAAAAGGAGGAGAAGCCTGCTGTGAGTGGACAACAGGAGTCATCACCATCATCCTCATCTTCATCATCATCATCATCCTCATCATCATCATCATTGCTGCCATCATCATCAGTCTTGTCAGCATCATTTTCCCATCAGAAACATCATTGCATCATTAAAAAGAGTGGTGCTTGCACCGTGGCCTCTCAGCCAGAGAGTTTCTAGTCCCAGGCCCGGAGCATCTCTGTTTGGATGTGGATGTTTCCCCTGTATGGGCAGGACTCCTCTCCAGCTATTGTAGCTCCACCCACTGTCTGAAGACATGCACATCTGGCCGATTGACAACTTTGAAATGTCCATAGGTGTACATGTTTGTCTCCGTGACCATGCAACATGTCCAAGGTGAAGCCCTGCTTCACTTGAGACTGCTGGGATAGTGAATGAATGGGTGGATGGGTGGATGTGCACGTCTGTCTGTGAGTTCAGATGAGGAAACGCTTACACTCGATTCCTGTCTCTGCAGTCAGCTGCTGGATCTCCATTGTCTGAAAAGGCAGAGATGTCTGAGGTAAACGTCCCGACTCAACTGTTATATTTCATGTCGCTTCATCTCATGCAAACTGAACTGTAAAGGTTGCTGTGTACCAGCTCTAACTGAAGGAACTGCTTTCAATCTGCTCAGATTCCTCCATCTGACGAGGTCACAACAAGCAGTGAGGTAGCTCCACAGGTAATCTTCACCTCACTGTCTATATATGTTGCAGTCACAATCAAACTGGCCATACACTCCCAACCCCAAGGGCTTTATATTGATGATACGAAAGGGAGATAAGAAAATTAACCATAGTGCTCTGTCACTTGGTCACTTTTTCAGAGACCATTTTTAACTCCATTTTGACTGTATGTGTGTGTATATGTTGACTCTTGGGAACTTTTATCTCATTCCCCCTGCACTTCTATTATACAAGAACTTAACTGTGAAATTTAGTTTGACTAAAAACAACGTAAGTCAAACTAAATTTCAGGAATAAAAAAAAGTGATTTCAGATGGATTGCAGTTCACATTAAGCTGCTTTCCAGCCTGGCCTGTCTTGCAATACCTCTTTGCACCTCTAGAAGCCTCCACACAAAGTTGAGAGAGTTTTGCAAGTTATTTGTTGTGACAAATAAAGAAAATAGACATCATGTGTTGAGAAAAACACTTTCTTCCACTGAATCGTGTGTCCTGAGCAGGAAAACATGCCAATTCCCTCCGTGGTGATCGAACCCGCCTCCAGTAACGAGGGCGATGACGATCGCGATGCTGATATCATCTCGCCCACCGTGGCCGTAGACAACGATGTGGCAGCTGGGAGCTCATCCATGAAGCACATGAGTGCGTCTGGAGGCTCATCTGCTCTCCCTGATGACTTCCTCTACAAGGTGTGACTTCCTCTTCATTGGACAGCAGCAGGAAGGAGTCAGGCTTGTCTGATTTAACCTGGAGGACTCACAATCTCAACAGATTTGTTGAGGGTTGCTTTTTAAATGGCTGGCGCCCCCTCTCTGCAGGTGGAGACCATTCATGACTTTGAAGCTGCAAATTCCGATGAGCTGGAGCTGAAGAGAGGCGAGGTGGTACTGGTGGTGCCCACAGCTTCCTTGGAGGATCAGGTGAGATCACCTGGCTGACCCTGCCAGGCCGGCCATGGTTCATCATCTGTCCTGTCAGTTCCCACCCCTAGGTGGCACTTGTCATCCAGACAGCTGATGCTCACACGGCTGCTCTCCTCTAAGACAGACCACCCTAGTCAAACAACAGGAGAGGTAGAACCAAGAACAATTTGACAGCCTTCTGGTGTTTTGGGGGACCTTTAGGAGACTACTGTGGTGTTTCTGAAAAGTGTTGGGGGATGACACCTCAGTGGTCTAATAATAGAATGTCTGCCCTGACACTGGGAGACTGTGTGTTTAGCACTTAGATTTGGGCTTTGCACTTAGCATTTGGGGTAGGAATTGGGGAGGGTGGGGGAGTGGGAGGAGTTAGATCACTCAATGATTTCAAAACGTGGAACTGCTGCCGCTCACCACTCCCTCACTGGATGGGTCAAATCAGGACAAAATTTGCATCCATCTGAATGTGACAATCACACCTCTGACCACCACAACCTCAAGAGTCTAGGATGGGTTGTAAGAACAATGCTGGTCCCAGCACTCCAAAGGCTTGGAAATGAGTTGGAGTCATTGAAATTCAAAGGGAAGCAGGATCCTCCTGCTGGCTGGCTGGCTGGATGACTGATGGGTGATGATAGTTTGTAGTGCTTACAGATGAATGGAGGGGTTGATTCTTCTGCTTGTGATGATTGCAGGAGGCCGGCTGGCTGACGGGCTACAAAGAGAGCGAATGGTTGGCAGTTGGCACTGGCGCTCAGAAAGGACTCTTCCCGGAAAACTTCACACAGCGTCTGTAGAATTGCCAGCGTGGCCGGTGAAAACCAAACTGGGAAGAGGAGCAGAAGTTTGTCTGTGCAGCCTGCATGAAGACAGGTTGTGGAGACAATTTGTGTTGTGGAGCAAGACAGCAGGAGGCTACGTCCGCCAGGAGAAACTAAAACGCTCCCAACATAACTGAAAATTATTACGCATGATGTTATAGTCTGGTCTACCCTCCTCTGGAAACAAGATTTTATTTTGTTGTTGTTCTTGACAGATTTTTTGGAAATGTTGCTTTCTTAAGTTAACACACCTCTAAAAAACTGGAAAGCAAAGAAAAAAGATCTGAACATTGTTTACAGCGAGTGTCGTACTGGTTTTGTTGATCTGCTGTGGAATATTCCAGACTTTATAGTGCTGTGACCCTAAAATGTAACACCAAACTCTTGAGTTTGACTACCGTTCTTTCAGACACGTCATTGTTCTGTGATTTTATGTTCAATGGTATGAGTGTGTGTGACGATGAAACTAACAGATGTGTTCTATATTTTGCCGAGACAATAATTTTTATCAAGGCAGCGCCCCGGTGCACATCCAGCATGATCCAGTTTCCCTGTGAAGAAGTTTAAGTCCCTCTGCTAAAATTGTTTGTAAAGCTGTAAAATGACAGGTTTATGAAAAAAATATATTGAAAAGGAATGAAGCCAATACGCAGACAGTTTAGATGTGGTGACAGCAGCCGTGTGCGTACAACCACAGGCAAGATATTAGCAGAAGTCATATGCAATCTATGTTGAGTGTGTATTTCAGGTCTCACAGTTGTGTAGAATCAGGGCCGACAATAGTCAAGTCAACCCTGAGTGTAGACCTGTGTGATGTACAGACCATAAACATTTATGTCCACACCAATAAACAAGTTTGTCTGAGTTCTGTTGGTCCATTTAAGTCACCTGGTTCCACCATTCAGAATCCTGTGTCCGTGCCAAAGCTCCCTACATTAACTGTTCACGTGTGTCCTCCAGTCATCTGTTTTCTATCATTGCTTCTATTGGTTTTGGGGCAGAATGCAGGGTTACACCCTGGACAAGTTGCCAGCTCATCGCAGGGCCACACAGAGACAAACAACCACTTGCACTCACAAATGTGGCCAATCTAGACTTCCCTGGAGGCAGAGAACCCGGAGAGAACCACGTAAACACAGATAGAACATGTTCAGTCACAGGAATCAAACCTTCTGCTGGACTCTCAAAGCTTTTTAAATTTAGTAGAAGGTTTCGCGGTGAAAACCACCAAACCGAGGCACGGTCAGAATAGTAGTTTTAAATCAGTTTGTCCCGTTAACACAAAAAACAATCAAACCACCTGGAAACTAAGGATTTGAATAAAAGAGGCTGTACGTATCACATTCGGTCCTGTAGGGTTTTAAATTAACGGGTGTTGGAGGGAGGAGAGCAGGAGACCCAGTCGGACGAAGAGCTCAAAGCGCCACCTGCTGGCGGACACCGGGACACCCCTGGCAGAAAATGCCCCCCAACCCAACCCAGCATAGAGCACATAGCAAAAAAACAACAACGTTTTATGCATTATTATTTTGCAACAGGAAGGCTGACGTGTATATATATCATAAACAACAACAATGTAAAATAGAATAAATCCAGTTGTGCGATGACACTTGGTAATGTTTATGTAGACAAACATACATGACCATGAACGTAAACAAAATGTAATAAACGATGTTCCGATAAATGTCGTCGTATGTTGTACAGAATCACAGAATTAAACTGACACAACAACATTCACATTTCTTTGATTGGGGTTCTTAAACGGGCGTCGCGGCATCACGGTTAAACGTGCCTGTTTTTAATCGCAGCTGGTCACTTGGTAGCAGCTTAAACATGACTGATTAGAGCAGAGAGTGGCTGTTCCCAGCTTATTTCCCCAGGAAAACCGCAACTGTGCTGCTGTTGCAGCGCTAGCGGCGGGCTAAAGCTAAAGCTGGCGCTCCTCGGTCAGGAGGTACCGATAACATTGGGACTGAGTTTTTCTACCCGGGAGAGCTGTAAGCCCAGTGTGCCACGACACCGGGGACAAAAAACACCAGTCGACCAGACTATTAACAACAGTTGGAGATAATCTGTTGAACCGAACCAATACAGTCCGGTTAAGGTGCAACGTTTATCTGACGACTTCCTGGTAAAACAAAACATTGTTTCGCCGTGTTGCATTATGGGGGCTGCAGTCCATGATACTTTAAAGCGTGTCTTTTAGTCTTTTCTTTTGTCTGGAAGTGTTTTTTTTATTTCGATTATCATTTTACGTTTTGTTTTATAAGAACACGAGTGGAAATGATTTAATTCGGATAACGACGCGTTTAATAGACGGTTATTTTCTTTCCCTTGGGACTACATGTGCCAGGACTGCGTGTCGTTACGTAGTGACGCTGTGTTGCTAGAGGAAAAAACAGCCGCTTCCGTGTTGTTCTTGTGTTGTTCTGGCTAACAAGTGTCGCTAGCGAAGCCGGAGCTCGTCTGACAGCCTCTCCGGCGAGAGACTGAGATGATTGTGTAAATCTGTCGGAAACCTTCAGGCTGTTTGCACCCGAAATGTCGCTGCTGCAGAGCTCCAAGAAGAAAGACAAGCGAATATTATCGGGAACCTGCCCGGACCCGAAATGTCAGGCGAGGCTATTCTTCCCCGCTTACGGGTCCATTAGCATCGAATGCACCGAGTGCGGACAGCGGCACGAACAGAAGAACCTGTTAAACGTCGAGGAAGTGACCGATCCGGATGTCGTGCTCCACAATTTGCTCAGAAACGCCCTGCTCGGCGTCACCAACGCCCCGAAGAAGGGGACGGAGCTGGTGAAGGTGATGGGGCTGTCGAACTACCACTGCAAGCTCCTGTCTCCGGTGCTCACCCGCTACGGGATGGACAAGCAGACCGGCAAAGCCAAGCTCCTGCGGGACATGAACCAGGGCGAGATGTTTGACTGCTCCCTCCTGGGGGACAGAGCATTCCTCATTGAGCCTGACCACGTCTCCACCATGGGCTACGGCAAGGACCGGTCTGGCAGCCTCATCTACCTCCACGACACTCTGGAGGAGGTCAAGAAGGCCAACGGCAACAAGGAATGTCTCATCCCGGTCCACGTGGACGGTGATGGCCACTGCCTGGTCCACGCTGTGTCCAGAGCGCTGGTGGGCCGGGAGTTGTTCTGGCACGCCCTGAGAGAGAACCTCAAGCAGAACTTCAAGAAGAACCTGGAGCGCTACAAAGCTCTCTTCCAGGATTTCATCGACGCCGCCGAGTGGGAGGACATCATCAACGAGTGCGACCCGCTCTTCATCCCTCCAGAGGGCGTCCCGCTAGGGCTGCGCAACATCCACATCTTCGGCTTGGCCAACGTCCTCCACCGACCCATAATCCTCCTGGACTCTCTGAGCGGCATGAGGAGCTCCGGCGACTACTCGGCCACCTTCCTGCCGGGGCTGGTGGCCGAGGAGCAGTGCCAGGGCAAAGACGGCAAGCTCAACAAGCCCATCTGCATCGCGTGGAGCAGCTCAGGCCGCAACCACTACATCCCCCTGGTGGGGATCAAGAACGCTGTCCTGCCCAAGTTGCCAGCCCGCCTGCTGCCCAAGGCGTGGGGCGTCCCGCAGGACCTCATCCGCAAGTACATCAAGCTGGAAGTGGAGGGCAGCTGCGTGATCGGGGGCGACCGCAGCCTGCAGGATAAGTACCTGATGCGCCTGGTCAACGCCATGGAGGAGGTGTTCATGGAGAGGCACGGCATACACCCGGCACTGGTGGCTGACGTGCACCAGTATGTCTATCGGCGGACCGGCGTGATTGGCGTGCAGCCAGAGGAGGTGACGGAGGCCGCCAAGAGGTCGGTGACGGAGAACCGGCTGCACCGCTGCCTGCTGTGCGGCGCCCTGTCGGAGCTCCACGTCCCGCAGGAGTGGCTGCTGCCCGGCGGGAAGCTGTACGGGCTGGCCAAGTCCACCCACGGCCAGCTTAGGCCTGACAAGAACTACAGTTTCCCCCTCAACAACCTGGTGTGCTCTTACGACCCCCAGAGGGATGCGCTGCTCCCCGACTACAAGCTGAGCTCGCTCAACACTTGCGCCTGGTGCCACGGCACGTCAGTGCGCCACGTGCATGGCGATGGCTCTGTGGCCTACCTGGACGGCGACCGGACCAACAGCCGCTCGCAGGGTGGCAAGTGTGGCTGCGGCTTCAAGCACTTCTGGGAGGGCAAGGAGTACGATAACCTGCCCGAGGCCTTCCCCATCACGCTGGAGTGGGCGGGCCGCGTGGTGAGGGAGACGGTGTACTGGTTCCAGTACGAGGCCGACGCCACCCTCAACAGCAATGTGTATGATGTGGCCATGAAGCTGGTCACCAAGCACTTTCCCGGTGAGTTCGGCAGTGAGATCCTGGTGCAGAAGGTGGTCAACACCATCCTGCACCACACGGCCAAGAAGAACCCAGACGAATACAACCCCGTGTCGGTGGACGGGGCTCACGGCCAACGGGTCGCTGGTGCCACTGGTGCCACTGCCGCCGAGGTTCAGCCGGCAGTGGCCACAGACGCTCAACCAATGCCGACCAAGATTATCTTGACGGGCCAGAAGGCTAAGACGCTCCACAAGGAGGAGCTGACCATGAGCCGGGCCGAGCGCAGCATCCAGCAGAGCATCAGCGAGCAGGCACTGGTGTCGCAGCGGCGCCGCACCGACAGGCTGAGGCAGGAGCAGCGAGGCGCCGGCCGCTCACCGTCCCCTGGCGGCGGCCAGTCGCCCGAGGCCTCCTCCTCATCCTCGGCCCCAGCCACGCCCACCAAGACCTCCTCGCCGGTGTCGGTGTCCAACAAGGAGAAGAAGCTGCGGGTGAGCACAAGCGACGGCCGGCAGGCCACGCTCATCCTGCAGGCGCGCACCACCTTCAGCGAGCTGCAGCGCAGCATCGCCCAGCAGTTTGGCGTGCCGCCGCCACGCCAGTGCATCCGTCACGGCTTCCCACCGCGGGAGCTGCGCCCGCCTCAGGACGGCGAGGACAATGAGCCGGTGGCGCTGCAGCACGGTGACCGGGTGACGGTGGAGATCCTGAAGGGCCCCGACGAGGACGAGAGCCCCCCCGCCGCTGCAGCCGGCTCCATCCCCAGGGCCTCCAGCTCACACGCCGGCCTGCTGCACGCCACCAGGAGCGAGGACACCGCCGTGACGTCTGCCAGGGCGAGCAGCCGCGAGCTGCAGGAGAGCATCGACCTGGAGATTTCCTCCCTCTGTCTCCTAGCAACACTAATGGGTGAGTGTGGCCCTGCCACCCTCCCACCCCCTACCCCCCAGGGTCCTATGTCCTTGTCGCGCCTTGTTATTCCCTCTGTTGATTGATCAGTGACACAAGCAGCATGAGACAAGTCCGTGACGGAGCCAAGGAGATATTTAAAGAGTGTGTTTTCACTTATAATAGCAAACAACAGTCACTCACTGTTGAGGTGTTTTGCTCCACTTTTAATCTTACTGCCAGCTGCAGTCAGATGTGTTAATTTGAGTGTATTGGACGCGTGCACACACACACACACACACACACACACACACACACAGTGTCACACAAATGCACACACACACACACACACATGCACGCACTCAGTCTCACACAAACACGCACACATGCGCTGTCAAATCAGGAGTGTGTGTGTGACACACTAACCATCGCTATCCCACCTGTTATCAGGGTCAGAGGTCGCGTTGTGTTCAGGCATCCTGGAGGGTGACGTTGGCACTGTGAACGCTGATGCTGCACTTCCTGTGAGCTCGTATCAACTGCCTGCCCGCCTGTCTGTCTGGGTGGAAACAAAATACCCAATCAGCAAAAAAAAAGAGAGTCATAAATCATGTTTAAAGGGACAGTCTGCTGCAGAAGCATCCTCCTCTTCCGCCTCCTCTCCCTCCTCCCCCTTCTCCTCCTCCTGCGGTGGTGAAGCATCTCAACTAGTTTCTCTCCGTGTCACTGCGCCGAGGGCAACAAGTCTGCTGGCCTGACAGAAGAGTCGTCTACGAGCGAACAGGTTCTGCTGTGAGTCACCCAGTCATTAACCTTCTGTGCCACCCTGTTCCCCCATCTCCTCCCTCCAGGTGAGGACGTGTGGTCTTACGCCAAGACGCTGCCGCACCTCTTCCAGCAGGGCGGCGTCTTCTACAACATCGTCAAGAAAGACATGGGTATGTTCTTTTTAACAAAAAATGAGTATTAGTTTTATTAGTGCAATAGGACAAGCCCATTAACAGACTGACAGAGTGAATAACAAACAACAACATTAATGGGTGTGTGTGTATTAATTATATAATCCATCCATCCATCCATCCATTTTCAATACACACTTCTTCCTGCTCTCAGGGTCACGGGGGTCTGCTGGAGCCTCCCAGCTGTCGTAGGGTGAAGGCAGGGTGACACCCTGGACAAGTCGCCACTTCATTGCAGGGCCACACAGAGACAAACTACCATTCGCACTCACACACACACCTACGGACACTTTAGAGTTCCCAATTCCCCTCACATGCATGTTTTTGGACTGTGGGAGGAAGCCGGAGAACCCGGCGAGAACCCACACAGACACAGGGAGAACATAACTCCACACAGAAAGGTCCCAGGCCTGGAATCGAACCTACAACCTTCTTGCCGTAAGGCGGCAGCGTGAACCACTGCACCACCGTGTTGTATATATAATCTTTTCTAAAATAATTACTATTTAATTATGTCTCTACTTATCTAACCTTTTTTTGGCATGGTTATGTTTGGGTATGGGTGTGTTTGATCAGATCTTCCTTCCTCAATCATCATCACCAGCGTTGTGTTCATTCAGCAGTTAAAAGCTCCTGGTGCAGAGCATCTGTGCTGAGCGCCTGTGCTGAGCGTCTGTGCTGAGCGTCTGTGCTGTGTCCTGCAGGTCTGATGGACGGCAAACACTGCACGCTCCCCCACCTGACCGGGAAGACCTTCGTCTACAGCGCCACCAGCGAGAGCCTGGAGCTCTGCGTGGATCCGGCCGGACACTTCCCCGTCGGGCCCGACGTGGAAGAGCGGGTGAAGGGCGCCCTAGTCCAGGCGGCCACCAGGGGCAGCAGAGAGGGAAGCCCCTCGCACGGCGTGCTGCGGCTCGGCAGCGGCGGTGTGGTCCGAAAGAAGGAGCCGCTGCAGGGCGTCACTGCCTTCCAGGGCAAAGGTCACTCACTGGGCAGCGCCGGCGGCCCTGGTGGTGGCAGTGGCTCCTCCCCTCCGGAGCACCGGCCTATCACACGGCAGCACAGCAGCGGCACGGACCTGAGCGCCAGCGTTTCCCGCGGGGCTCCGGACCTCTCAGACATCCCTGAGGACGCCACCAGGGAGCTGGTGCGCATGGCACCGGGCTTCGTCACCACCAAGGACGGCCGCGGTCTGGACCCCAGCGTGATGGAGCAGCAGCGCAGGAAGCTGCAGGAGATGGTCTCCTCCATCCAGGCGTCCATGGAGCGCCACCTCAGGGAGCCGCGCAGGGGCCAGGAGCGGCCGGTGGGCGGGGCCAAGGCGGCATCCGGCGGTCAACCCGTGTCCTCCGCCGACCGCGGGACTCCGGCCGACGGGAAGCCGGACGAACTGGAGCCGATGGACAGCCAGGACGCCGAGCAGAGCAGCACCGGCGAACCCATGGATCACTCCTGATCTCCAGCCCCGCCCTTCCACCGCAGCCAGCTCCTCCCCCACCGGGTCCCAACGCCTCAGGTTGGACGTCGAGCCTCATTGTGTTCTGTCAACTTCACTGCATGACTCTAAGAGACGCCGCAGGCTCCGCCCCCTCCCCGCAGACTGGGGCCGCGCCCACCAATCAACCAACCAAGCCAGTCCCCACCTAACCCACCAACCAACTTACAGACCAAACGACCCCCCCACCAACCATTCAACCCATCAACCCACACACAAACTCACCCACCAACCAACCAACCCACCCGCCAACCCACCAACCCACTCACAAACTCACCCACCAACCACCTTACAGACCAACCCACTCACAAACTCACCCACAGACCAACCCACAGACCAATCCACCAACCACCACACAGACCAACCAACCAACTTGACAGACCAACCAACCAACCACCCACCAACCAACTGACAGACCAACCAACCACCCAAACAACCAACGCTCAGCACGCTTCAGCCTTTATGCTGCGGTCCGGCGGATGCGCACTGCTGGTCCCCACTCAGAGAGAGAAGTCAGCTGCCCCGTGACCACTTTTCATTGGCCCATTGAGGACAGAGCCAATCGGCCACTAGGGGGCGGCGGCTTCCATGCGCTTCCATTAAAGGGTCGTCTCTGCTGATTTTTGTCGGCTCCCCTGCTGAGGAAGCAAGTGTCGCGGATGTGTCGGCGTGATGCACACCTGTGCAGCGCCCCCTGCTGGGAGAACGCAGCCCGCTTGGTGTTGTCATTCTCTTTAAACGTTCATTTCACCGGCCGCAGCAACCGCATTCGTAGATACAGCAGCGTCTGTGTGTATTGACAGAGTTCCTCCAGCAGGCGGCAGCATGGCGTTCCGACCATCCTGAAGGAACAGCGTGATGATTTTAATACTAATCAAACCACTGCCTTTAAGTGTCCCTCAGAGAAACACCTGTTGGTTCTGGGTTCAGACTAGGAGGCTTTTGTTTGTCACTCGGGTTCATTTAGAATATTTACTGGTTGTGTTGAATCCATTAGCAGTTAATTAACCCTCAACAAAGGAGCAGTTCAGCCTGGTTTCAAGCTGGAGAGGACGCACAGACAAACACACACACACACACACACACACACACAGGGTGAACTTTCACTTTCATAGTTGTCCCCCTATTTTTTTCATTTGGTTGGAAAAACATGAAGTAGCAGAGAAAGTTGCTGTCGTGGTGAAACAGCACTCCCTTGTGGACAAAAACTTAACACAGCACTTCACATCCAGACAAGTCAGCATCACATTTTATCACCTTAGACATCACTCTGTCGAAAGGTGTCATGTGACTGCCTCCTTTCTGCTGCCATTGGTTTGTATTTAGCCAAAAGTGGTTCATTGACTGTCACCCTATGCAAACAAAAAAAAACAAAAACCCCACAATCAATCAGAAAATCTTTCCAGATTTTAAATTTGAAGCTTAGCATACTGGAACAGGAGGCAGGGCTGGCTAAAGGCTAACTACAGTGTAGAAACAACAGAAAAGCTGGACAATATTTTATGCTAAGCTAAGTGTAGATTTGTGCTCATCTCACATAAAACAATCATGTTTGTTGCTTCCAAGTGACTCACAATCATTTTCAAATGTATTGCCAAACTGTTTTTACGCCTTAAGATATTTTCATTTCTGCATCAGTCAAACCTTTATTTATCTGAGTTTTTTTTGTAAATTTGTTTTTATGTTTCCGACTCTGTGAGACAAACAAAGACTCAGATTGTTGGCGGGACAAAGCCGACAGAGGGTTGGCTTTCAGCTCCTGAGGTGAGGGAAGGGGGGCGCTGTGTGTTGGAGCAAGGACGCTGCTGTAACACACTTGAAGTTTTGTGACTGCTGTACTAATGAACTGTAATCCAGGTGTATCATAGTGCAGATTGTAGCATATTTGAACCTGTACAGAATCTACAGATTGTGCAGTTGCTTCCCTCTGGTTTTGTTTTTCATTTGTTGACTTCTCTCTGATTGCTAATAAAAAAAAACCAACGCATTAATGATAAAGAGGCTTCAGCATTGCCAGTTGCATGTGTGATGAGTTTATCAACAGCCACAATAAAACAAACCTGCACTTTCTGCATTTGTTCTCTTTGTTTGTTGCCACTCTCCGGTTTCCATGTGTTTCTGTTCACGTCGTCCGCAATGTTTCACTGAACAACCTGTAAAGATGTCTTGAGTTTAATTTTTTTTTTTGTTTTGTTTTGTTTTTAATTGTTTGTGCTTATGTAGCAAGTCTGTCAAACATTGCTCCCCCAACACAGCCTAATTAATTTCTCACCGCAGTAAACAATAAGAAAGTTGGATTTTCTGGGGGGGAAAAAAGTGCATCTGAAGTAAATATTGAGTCAAACATAAAATTATATTTCAAGAAATTAAAGGATATTAGTTTGTCATCTCAGGAAAACAGGAACTAAGACGTATGATTAGTTGACCACTCTTGGTTCCCGTCCAAATAAGGGGTAAACTTTTGAATAAGTTTCAATCTTTTTTTATTTTTTTTTTATTTTTATTTTTTATAAACACATGGTTCTGGTTACCACCACCTGTCAGCCAAACAACCAGCACTAGGACCCGGGGTGGCTTTTAGAGCTGACGCTTTAAATACAGTGTGTGTGTACACACATCATACCCGGTAGACGACTGACCGGATGTGGCTGAACGTGTGGACAGGAAGCGCTTCGTCATGGCATTGCAGGCGGTGTCTCGTTGTTGCGATGCTTTCACGATCACTGCGTGAACGCGCACCGACGTCGTTTACTTGGTGTGAAGCTACGATTAAATAAATAAATAAATAAATAAATAAATAAATAAAGGAGTCGACGGGGGCACCCGCATCCCGGACTACCTGGTAGGGCCGCGATTAGCTTTTGTTGACCTGAAAGCTGTGAGTTAAGTGTCAGCTTCATGTCCTCACAACACTTACTTTTCTTGTTAAATTGAACTTGTATTCACTTTAGTCCTCTCCTGAAAGTCTCGACGTGTCTGTAGGTTGCTTTCAGCTCCTGAGTGTGATTGCAAACACAGCCAACACGTTCACAGCTGTACCCTCGCCTCCACCCTCCCATTTGTGTGCAACTGTAGACGCTTCACCTACGTACGGAAGCCTGTGAGGGTCAGAGCGTCCACGATGCTGCAACTCTGTCAAGTCACCGAGGGTCTGTTCATCAGCAACGCCCGCTCTGCCTGCAGCGACGAGCTCATCCAGCAGGAGGCGGTGACGCTCTGCATCAACGTTTCGAAGCAGCAGCCGTTTCCCGCCACCGCCATCAAAAGGCTGCAGGTTCCGGTGTACGACGACCCCAACGAGGACCTCCACAGCCACTTCGACCGCTGCGCGGACGCCATCCACCAGGAGGCGGCCCGCGGGGGCTGCACAGTGGTCTACTGCAAAAACGGCCGCAGCCGTTCCGCCAGCATCTGCATCGCCTACCTGATGAAGCACCGGAAGCTGATACTGGCAGACGCCATTGAGGTGCGAGATCGCTTTCCACACCGCTCAAGCCGATTTTAGAATAATTGGTGAACACAAAACTCCATATGACTCACCACCAGCTGTTCTTTTGGTCCACAGATGGTGAAGACGGCTCGTCACATCATCGAGCCAAACCCGGGCTTCCTGTCTCAGCTGCAGAGGTACGAGCAGGAGCTGAACAAGTGATGAGGCCTGAATGTTGAACTCTGGAACAACTCAGCAGCCCCTTTAATGCGTCAATGCATGGTGGTGCTTGCTTGGCTCCCTCAAGGACGACTGAATTGATTTGGAGGAATCTGGAAAAAGTAGCCGAGTGAGCCTGAATACAACATCCTGAACATCTCAAACCCGTTTTCCCACAGGATCAAGAGCCTCTGGGTGCTAGCATTAGCTGCACGGCTAACCCAGCTAGTAGTTGTCCAACAGGAAGTACGGAAGCTCAGGGCCATGGCCTGGTGAGGGCGCTGTTGGGTCCTGGACTCCACTGCTAACTGAGCTCAGGGTCTTTTTTTACCGTTGACGGACTGACGCCACAGTGTTTATGTTCTACTTTAGGGTTTCTCAGAAAAATGTCTGTGTTTTTCAGAAAGAGCCAATCAACTCAGTCTGGCTTCAGTATCACAGACATATTAAAGTTTGACTTGTTTATTTTTAATCTCCAGCATGCTTCTGGTAAATTATTAAATGTACTGCTCTCTCCTCCAGGTTGTTCCTAGCCTTTGCCCTATGACAGCTGTTTGTAGAGAAACAGAAAGATTAAATATGCACTGAAATAAGTACATTTTATAAAAATAAAATTTTCAAGAGTTAGACACAAATTAATTTATGTCATTCATGTTAGATCTAATATAATAAAAATATAAAAACAGTAATGTATTTCTCATCTCTGCTGGTTTCACTATAACTGGCTGTCAAAGATGGCTGACATTTCTGAATATATTGGCATTTTGTATTTGAAATTTAATTTCTGATCCTTTTGGAGTGAGAACATTTGGCATTTTGCAACATCAGTGTGTATAATGGCGTTTTGAAACCTGCTCTCTTGCTGACTGACGTGAACGTCGTTCTGGAAGTGTGGAAGTGAAGTGATTTTTTTTCAGAGACACTGAAGGTGAAGTAAAGTGTCGAAACGTGAAGAGACAGAAGCGGTTTATTGATGAAGAGTATTACTGTTACCGATGGTTGGACCACACTGGCCTGGACCCTCACTGGACCTTCACTGTGGGCGGCGGTCCCAGCGGTCACGCACTTGTTTGATCCACTCATTGTAGTTGGACACCTTGGTGTAGATGCCCAGTTTGTCTAGCCTGCCGCAGCTCTCACCCCAGGACACTAGGCCCAGCAAGAACCAGGTGTTCCGATACAGGGTGACCATAGGACCGCCACTGTCCCCCTGGCAGGCGTCCACGCTCTGGCCCAGGACGCCGGCACAAAGGACGTTTTCGGTGATGTTGTACGTCATCTGGCGGCTGCAGATGTCGTGGTCGACCAACGGCACCTTGATGACGTTGAGCGCCGAGCTGAAGTGCGAGCTGCTCACGTTGTCTTTGCCCCAACCCGTCACCACTGTCACGGTGCCGTTCTTGTGCAGTTCTCGCTCTGCCATCTCTTTGCCCGGCAGGCAAACTGGGAGGATGTAGTTGGAGAAGGGGGTGGGGCTCTCCAGGCGAAGCAGGGCGATGTCGTTGTCAAAGGTCCTGCTGTTAAAGTTCGGGTGTTTGAACACTTTGATGACTTTTATGTTCTCCTCGGTTCCCTCCAACCGTAACCGCTCATAGTCACCTGCAGGCAGAAAGCAGATGGCGGTCAGCTGAGCTGCTGATGGAGGTGTTTACCGTCTGTCTGAGGGAGCCGGGAGGCTGGTTGGATGGAGACAACATGCCAGAAACTACGATGGCCTTCACCATGGAGGATTTATGTTAAAAAGGTTACAGTCCCAGTCACATTCTGAAGGATGTAAAATTTGTCCTCCACATTTGACCCATCGGTGAGCACCAGTGGTACCATGCTCGGCAATCATCATCGAGTACTGAATACTGAGGGAGGCAATTGGTATCATTTTTATGGTCTTTGGTATGACCCGGCCAGGGATCAAACCCACTAACTCCCAGTCTCAGGGCGGACGCTCTACCACTGGACCACTGAGCTTACGTTTGGTGGATCTTCTTGGATGCTACAACTTGGTCACGCTTACCCAGCCGCACTCGGAACCTGAGGTTGCTGTTCAGGCAGTGAGCGGCCGTCAGGACCCAGTTAGCGTCGATCAGGACACCACCGCAGTGTAAATCACCCATGGCGTTCAGCAGCAGGACCTGAGCACAGGAACATATTTCCAGTTCACCCTCCTTCGGCTGAAGACCTCAGGTGACACTTGGTCCGCTCACCTACCTGCCAGGGACTCTCTCCTTTCTTCCCCACTTCACCCCCGAGCACCCAGGGTAGCAGGCGGCCCTCCTGCCGCTTGCTGTAGGACGACCTGGCGATCAGCAGCTGACCGCAGGTGGAGATGCCTGCCGGGGTAAAGCAGACACGCGGCGGCTCAGAGACTCTCCTTACCTGACGGCTCACAGACTTCAAATCTCTCCTCACCTTTGGCTTCACATGTCCTGAAGTTGTCATGCAGTTTGTAGCCCTCGATGCAGCTGCAGGTCCTTGACTGGCCATCTCCACTGTCTGTGCACTCGTGGTCGCAGCCGCCGTTGTCCTGGGAGCAGTTGGTGGCTACGAGAGCTGCACCGCCACCACCAGGTGGATGTGGGTAATGCACGGGAATGAATCAGACAGAAGCTTTGGTCATGTATTTTGCAATGAAGAACAGCAGCTTTCAACAGAAAAATATTATACTTCTGTGTTCTTCAGTACAGATTCTATGTAGTGACTGCCATCCTCACCGTAGTTGCAGTATTTGCCCTCATAGCCAGTGTCACAGTGGCAGGTGTAGCCTTGGAACTGGTCCACGCACGTTCCGTTCTCACACTTGTTAACTTGACACTGGTCCCCATCTGGAACAGTCAGTTTAGCGTAAGTGAGTTACCCACCATGCACTGCAGCTGCTGGAAAGTGTCTGCTAGCTCCTCCTACCCGTGTAAACTGTCCAGAACTCCAGCTGTCAACACAACACAACATAACAACATTGTTTTAATCAGAACGACTGATTAAGGAAATATGAGGACATTCGCTAATCCGTCCATATACAGTACATTCTTTCAGTGAGCTGCATGTGGCGCTCTGGTGTAATCACTTCCAAACATTTCTCCCCCACCTCCTGTTGTTTGTCTCAGGACTGACTGAAGCTTTTGGACAAGACCTCACCGTGGCCTCTGTGGTCTCGAAAATCTCTCGGGCCTCTTCGAAGTCACACAGCTCCTCCACACACTCGCGCTCCCTGGAAGGAGGTTTCAGCTCCTCCAGGAAGGAGTTGGCCCGGCGGGAGCGCAGCAGCATGTTGGCTCTGGGAGCGCTCGAGAACACTGTCGGTCACAGGACACAAAGCCCAACTGTCTTTTAATTGTTTTTAGGAGGCTAGACAGTGAGACGGCTGTGAAAACCTGCTGGCTGAAACTACAGCGCCTCTAGAGGCACAGAATGCTATTACAAGTTTGCAGGTTTGGTAGTTCTTCACACACTGAAATGTTTTGATTGAAATGTAACTATTATATCAGTCCTCTTTAGACATGAAGACCTCAGGTGAGGTTGAGGTGAGTTCCTTTTAATCCTCCGTCAGAAGGCTGGCAGAAGATGAAACAGTCACACTAGGTGGCGCTACTGATGGTGAAAAAGGCTGTCTGATTGCCAACAATTGAAGTGAATGAGATGATATCAGACAAACACACCTGATGGGGGGAGCACGGACGCCGAGCACACAGCAACAATGGCGAATAGGTAGAGGGCTGGGCGGAGCATGTTGTCATTCAGTTCTGCAGCCAATGAGAAGGTTGCACAGACTCTTATTTAAAACATTTACTGTAATGGTCACAAGAAGCCTGAGATGAAAGAGAAGAAGAGCAGGAGGAAGACGACATTGATTTGCTGATAGGCAGCTGCAAACATACAGACGGTCCCAGTTTGACCTTTGACCCCCGCAGGCCCGATCTGCACGGGCTTGCTGAGCCCGAGCATTGTCAGTGTCAACGCATCGCATCGGTGAGACACGTGGATTCCAAAGTTTGCGATGTTTTCTTACTTACGTGAGAATGAGAATTGAAGTCTGACGGAGACGACGGTTCGCTGGCTGCGTTAATCACTGACTGCCAGTGTTTACTGAGAGTCCACAGTCTGCAGCTGCACTGCCAACACACACACAACTCCCCTGATCCTCCACCCACTCACCTCAGCTACACACAACCGTCTGCCTCAGGTGCAGCAGGGGGCGGCTCCGCTGCTGTCAAATCTTTGGGCCTGATGAGTTTCCGGTCGCCTCACCTCGTTCCTTGTTGTATAAAGTCACTCGAGATGTTTTGAAAATAATTCCTGGCTGTTTAGCATCGAGCCAGTCACAACAAAGTGTTCTGGAGCCAATCGCACCCCATCATTGTGAAGTAAAGACAAACTCCAAAGGACATTTTTGGAAAAAAATCAGTTAGTTTACCAAATTACTTGACAGTGACTGTAGCAGTAAAGATTCATTGAAGCCAAATGCCTGTTTCCATAGCCTGTCAAAGTGAAGAATCACCAGACAACAGCCACAACAATTCGAACATGAGCTAATACCTGCTACATTTAGCTAATGTCCGCTATCTAGCTAGCTAGCTTAACTCCACCACTTTAAATTTAACATCTATCGCTGACAGCTAACTTGTATATCTTCTTGCTCATATGTGCCAGGGAGAGGTAACTCCTGCCATAGGTTGCTACAGCTAGCTGACCACAGCTACACACTAATTACCAGGAAGCACAGCTCTACTGTGTCCCGGCTGGTGTAGACACATTAGCACAGTGAACATGTAGCGCACATGAAAACATGCATCCGATGAGGTCACATGACTTTGTGAAAACGTGTCCTGTACTTTGTGACCTGGGTTCCCTCGTGCAGGTGTGAAAGATGAGCGCCGCCGAGAGTGGAAACCAGGACAAATATCAGGTGAACTTTTCATTGTGCCTCTGCTTTTGTTCCTCGGCCTGGTTTTCTCAGCTCTCTTTTCCTTTCAGTCCTTGGCTGTTTTAATTTTTCACAATAAAAGCCCAGCTCTGGTTCCATGGTTTGGTCTTCTAAAACCTTTCTCACTGTTGTCTGCTGCTTTGTCCTCCACAGTGCTTTCTTGGTGGTCAGTTATTGACACGGTTGGTTTTATTGTCTATGTGCATTTTGTCCATGAAGTGTGAATTTAAAAAAAGTCTAAAAACAACATACAACAACAACATATTTACTTCTGTTTTCTGAAGCAAAATTTCAGTATTCAAAGCTGTGGGAGTAACTTTTATCATATCTCTAATGTAAAATATTTAGTTTAAAAGGAACTATTTACCACCTAAATTATGCAAAATGTCCACAGGGATGTAGTTTTACATTTGTTTGCACTATTTCCACAGCAGCTTCCTGTTCGTGTCAAAGCTGAACCGTGACTGTAGCTCCACCTCTTCTTCCTCGGGGGATGCAGATTGGTCTGGTCATACTGCATCTGGTTCTCTGACTGGTCTTAGCAACACAGCTGTCTGCTACAGTAACTTCTCACAGTAACATGAAGTTCCCAGAAATAAAACATGTTATTCTTTTATTGTGCTTTTAATCTGATAAGTAATCTGACCACAGCTCCACTGTTGACTCCGCAGGGACAGAGATGCGCTGGATAGATAAACATGTTTTGGTGGTTTACTGCTGAAGGAGGTCACACGGCTCCTCAAGGCCACTTGTGTGCCTCACGACAATGATAGACCTGCCTTCTCGTCCCACCCCTTTGTCTGCAGATGGGCAGGTGTAACGACGGTTGAAAGACGTTTTGTTAGCTGTGATGTTTATAAAAGGACCTGAACCTTCGGTGCTGCTGCTTCATCCTTGTCCTCTAGGCCAGGCAGCAGCACCTGGATGCAGCGGTGAGTCTCTATAACACTTGACTTAAATCTGGTTTTAAAACTCCAGTTTTTTTCCAAGTCAGTTAACAGGTGATTAGATCAAAATGCTGAAGTCTGTTTTGGTGTTGTTACAGCTACTAAAACATTTTTGGTAAAAACTGTAATATGGTTTATGAATCCTACCAGTCGCAGGTTAAACCTCTCTCCCCTGAACTCCCATGATGCTCCTCTTCCTCCAGATGCTGTGCAGCCTCCTCAGCCTCCTAGTCCTCTGGTCCGTGTCCTCGGCCATGATGCCGCCGTATGCCAGCACCCTCCAGTCCAACCCAGATGACTTCACCCCAGACCCCAATACTTTCTGGTCCTCAGGGGATGGCGAGATGTCCCCGTTTGGCCACAACCTCCCTGCCATGATGCCCCCTAAAGGTCAGCCAGACAACCAGATGACAGACAGCTCCGACAAGTTGCGAATGTTAGAGCCCCGCATGTGGTTGGGGTCGCACGTCCCTGACCAGAACATCTGTGACATGCTGCTGAACCCACTGGCACCAGTTCCTATCCAGCAGATCCCACCCTACTGTCTCTGTTCCCACTGCAAAGGCACTGTGGGACCTAAAGGAATGCACGGAGACCCGGGTCCACCAGGTAAGTGGATCACCTTCAGTCAGTCACCTTGAACCTGCCACCTGGAACCAGCAAGTGGTCTCAGGGAATCGACCAGGTGGCTTATATCTGCTAACACATGCAATGATTAGCTAGTTTAGTTTCCATCTAGAGGACTGCGAGGTTGGCTTGCCTTTGTTGTTTGATAAATTGAACGTTTACAATATTCAAAGGTGCTCAACAAGAATTCACATGGATGAAAAGAACCTGTATTTAAAATCCAGCTGGAATGTTTTGGTGGTTGGAACTCAGCTGACTGGTGTCTCCTGCCAGGGGTGTCTGGGAGTCCAGGGAGACGAGGACTCACAGGGTATTGGGGACGCCCAGGGTTCATGGGATCTCAGGGGATGAAGGGTGAGTTCAGTCACAACACTTCTCCATTCAGGAACTGGTGCTTCTGTCTGGAAGCTCAAAGGTTCACTCCATCTGTATTTATCCCTCCATGTATCTTCCAGGTCAGAAAGGAGACCTGGGACAAAAGGGGGAGCCTGGAACGGTCGGTTTTACCGGCACAAAGGGGTCACTGGGCCACAAAGGTCAGTGAAGGCTTAAGGTTTGTTGGATTGGACTGGTCCTCAGGTTGACTTCACTAGCTTCTCAGTAAAACAAAATTGTGCTGACGTTGCTGTTTTCAGGAGAGAAAGGTCAAGGGGGAATGACGGGACCAGCAGGTGCAAATGGTCCCCAGGGAGAGGATGGCACATGTCCCGCCTCCTGTCAGAGTACCCAGGGTCCACCAGGTCTTCAAGGTTCCCCTGGAACAGCTGGAGTCCGTGGCCTGCCTGGGGTCCAGGGTTTAACGGGACCTGAAGGTGTTGAGGGTGATCAGGGTGCTGAGGGTGGACCTGGCCTCCTTGGGCTAAAGGGCCAGAAGGGCCAACAGGGTGATCAGGGCCAGTGTCAGTGTTCAGACGGTGCCCGGGGAAAAGATGGGACCTCAGGGCAGAAGGGGGCCGAAGGGGACGCAGGTGCTCCTGGTGCTCACGGCCTTCAGGGCTCTACTGGGCTGAAGGGGAAGAAGGGGGAGCAGGGCCTGGCTGGGCTGCCAGGACTCTGCTCCCCGACCATCCAGTCCGCCTTCTCGGCTTGCCTCAACCAGTCATACCCTGCTCAGAACCAGCCCATCCCCTTCCCACATGTCCTCACCAACTGGCAGGGCCACTTCGTCCCGCAGCAGGGTGTCTACATCGCGCCGACCAACGGCACCTACGTCTTTACCTTCCATCTCACCGTCGCCGCTAGAACTCTCAAGGTCGGCCTGTTCCGCAACTACTACCCCGTAGCCAAAGCAACGGAAGGGGCCGACAAGTCTACCTGCAGCCACAGTCTCACGCTGCAGCTCCATCAGGGCGACCACGTGTGGCTGCAGGTCAAGGACCAGCTGACCAATGGCATCTACACCGACAGCGA
Organism: Thamnaconus septentrionalis; assembly: GCA_009823395.1. Classification (NCBI taxonomy): domain Eukaryota; kingdom Metazoa; phylum Chordata; class Actinopteri; order Tetraodontiformes; family Monacanthidae; genus Thamnaconus; species Thamnaconus septentrionalis. The sequence goes on from CM020504.1 coordinate 12,534,704, forward strand.
GAACAGCGCCACCTTCTCCGGCTACCTGCTGCGCCCAGACTCCTGCCAAGGACTCTCAGGCCGGAACCTCCTGCCTATTCTCCCATTGCCGCAGCAGACCTACAGCTGGGACGGCCCAGACAGCAACCCGCCACCCTAGAGGATGTCTGTCTGCCACATATCTTTATTTACTGGCTGCATGATTGTTGGGGGGTGACCCAGGAACTTTATAAAGAAGACACCCATCCAACGCAACCTTTTAAAAACAGAAGCCACCTTGGAGCCATTTCTCCAACCACAGAGAGACGCATACCACACAAAGTGTAAAATGAAGTTATTTCAGATGTTTTTATTAGACATATATCGGATTCTGAACATCTTCCTCCAATCTGCACAATAAACCACACTGTGTTTCGGTCCCACAGCTAAAAACAGAAGTGGGAGAACTAGCAGCTGCAGAAGGAAAGTAAAAAGTGACAAATAAAAGTCAGAGTGATGTTGGTTGATGTTTGAGGCCTCTGTTGATAAACAGATGATGCCAACAGTTTGAGTTCTAAGAGGCTGAACCAGATGAGGGAAAACATTAGCAGCGTTCATGAGCTGTGTTCTGGTTGGTGGAGCTCTGATCATGTGATGATGGTGACAATTCTGTGTTTCCATGTTTCCGTCAGTGCAGCGTGTTTGACATTAAATATAACACCTGTGCACCTTTTTTTTCTTCATTGTTTCACAGATTTTATTTTGTTTTCGCAGCATTGAACACATTAAACATACCATTGAAGAATGGGGGCGCTAGAGGGCATGACACAGTCACATTAGTCCACTGGTACATCATCAACGCAACAGACATTTTCATTGTGAGTTTGAACATACCACAGCAAACACAAACTCTACTCAAGCACCCTGGTGGCTGGCTGCAGACGTCTCAGATGGTTGCTGTCATACTGATGTTTTTGAACCAGTCAGTTATTTTAAAAACGTGGATGGGAACTGATGATTGACAGCTGAAGCTTACTCGTGATTGATTGACAGCTCCTGAATCATTGGAGGGGGAGGGGAAGAAGGAGGCCATCTTTGTTTATTCAGCAAAATTAAGAGTTTAAGTCACAACAAGCAGATTCTAGAAAAAGCCAAAAACATTCTGTGGTTTTAAACTCCTAGAGGTGCTAAACTCCCAGGAGTCCTTGCTGCAGCTTCCCCCTCCCCGATCATTTCTCTTTGGGTGCCATGTCGTCGCCGCCTGACACGTTTCCTTCCTCCTCATCGTCCACCATCCCCTTCAGGTAGGAGCGCTTGAACTCCTGGAACACCAGCTCCTCCTCCACCTCGCTGCAGACAAAGAGCATCAAGTACATCACCACCAGAGTGGGCAGAGCTTCTTCTGCTCACTGTCACATTAAGCCCAGACAGATCTACATCCTGGCTTTGAACCTGGATCTGCTGCTGTGTTGGATCCAGAGCGCAGGAACAGTAGAGACCCCTGCTGGTTGCCTTTTTTTTTCTTGGCAATTTCGCACTAACATGACAGTACAGTGGTTTGAGCACCAGTCTGTTCTGGTTTTATTGTGTTGTGTAACTACTGAGCACAGAGTGGTGCGTCCTATGCTGTTACACTACAGTAATTTATAATACACAAACTAAAACTGTTTTCATTACAAACACAACACAAAGTTTTTCTGCAACCTTGCAGACAGTTAGATTGTTCTGCAGCACCACCTGCCGTTGGCAGGTATAAACTGATTAAATCTCATTTGGCCTGTTTTTAAGATATGACCTGAAGCGTCAACCTTCTCACAGTCACATGTGATTGTGGAGGCTGGGCATGTTTGAGTGACTCACCTCTCCCTCACTGACAGAGCAAGACATAAACAGGGAAACAGGAAGAGGAAGTTATGAACAGGTTGACACCAAAGCGCCTGCTTAGATCATAAAGCAGCTTGAGACATGAGGCACTCATCAAAGCTGGCAACCTGCAAGCCCTGTGCCTCTGCAACAGCAGGAACAAACAGGGAGTTGGCTCTCACCTACGTCGGGTTTGGGGTGCATCAGTTTGAAGGGCAGCTCCAGTCCGACCTCACTGCAACCACAGCAAACAAACGTCACAGAGAGTCTGATTACCAGCAACAGCTCCAACACCTGGTGGCAGTTCAGCTCACCTGGATCCCATCATGCTTGGAGGCAACAACAGACAGAAAACAGACAATTAATTGACCTGACTGAAAATTTACTGATGTGAAAAACACAAGCTATAGAATTAAATTATTAAAATTCATAAAATGAACTTTGGACGTTGAAATGATCTGATGCCATAATCTGGACCTCTACCTTCATCTGGACACCAGGGCCCTCATGTACCAAAGTACGCACATAAACTGTTGTATGCCCATTTGCACATTCAAGTTCAGATGTACAAAAAGGGACTTCTTGTAAATATGTAATGCTTCACGCCAACTCCCTGGCTGGAGCACTTATGTTTACACTTACACTTGTTACACTTTTTGGTCTGTTGGCCTGTTGGCGACACTTGCTGAAGCAGTGTCAAATAGTAATCAATTTCAATTATGAAAAATTAACACATTTAATTAGATTGACAAGTATAAAGGCATGCACACAGAGTTATAGAAAATTAACACGAACAATGCCAGCATTGGTAACTATTGGAGGAAGTGTAGATGTTTTGTACATCTGAATGTGAACATGGAAACAAGCTTGAGACAAGTTTTCGTGCATACGTATCTCCTGTACACGAGGCCCTTGTTCTACAGGTCTGACGTTAACCTGAAGACGTTTCTGCTGCTGCTGTGACTTTCAGTCTTCTGCCTTCCCACCTGCAGCATCACCTCATTGGCCCTCCTCATTTTCACTTTCATCCCTTATTTTTCACCTGACGCTACAAGTCTGAGACAAAACCTCATGAAATGGCAAGCTGCAGGCTGGACTCACCCTCCAATGATGAGCTTCACCATAACCCGGTAGGACACAATGATGCCCAGCACCTCCTTCAGGACGCCGTCCCTGACGCTGGAAGACAGGAGGGAATGGTGAATGGCCGGCTCGCTCCTCCACCGCACAGCCACTAGAACGGCGCTCACATGCTGGATGAAGCCAGGTTGGTGTCCTCGTGCTTCAGTTTGCCGTCCAGAGCGATGCCTCGCCTCTCCCTGTTGTTGGCCAGTAGGGGAAGCAGTTTGTAGACCTTCTGGAGGGTGGCGCCAGATGTCACAGAGTCCCTGCAGCCAGACAGGCGGGGGGCAACGACGATCAGGTACCCGAGTTTTATTGGTGGCGCACCACTCTAGTGTTGTAGTCAAGACCGCACCAACCGGCACCAAGACGTTATCAAGACTAGAGTGTGTCGAGATCAAGACAAGACCAAGACATTTGGGGTTCGAGACCAAGGCAGGACCAAGACTGTATGTATCAAAGAAAAATTACAACAAAGCTTTGCTTCTCCATAAATGGACAGCAACATCTCTTTACAGCAAGGTACCTGTCAATAATTTTCTTAAAAACAGCTTTGCTTCATGAAATTAAAAAACAAACCAACCAGGAATAAGGTGGCGTGTCACCCGGGTTGTCACATTAATTTAGATTTTTTTCTGTTATTATCTGTCATTGCAGTGTTGGCTGAGCCTCGACCGGTCTTAATCAAAAATCCAAAGTCAGTCCATTCTGAGACTGAGACGAGACCGAGACCCTTAGAAAGTGGTCTTGAGACCAAGACCAATCTCGAGTCCTACAACACTACACCACTCACCCGGTTTCCTCGATGTCCACGCACTTGATGTAGCTGTCGTTGGAGTACAAGACCACATTGGAGATCTGGTCCACTGAGGGCGACACAGACACACATGGCGGCGTCACATGCAGCCTCATGGGTCACGCCACTCAGCCAGGCCTGTCGCTCTCACCTGACAGGATGACGTTCTTGACGTTCTTGCTGGAGCTGTTTGTTACGCTGACGTGCACTTTGATTGGCTCACCATGGTAGTAAACCTGGAGTCAGACAGGCAGGGGGCAGTCACACAGACTGTCACGCTAGCTGGTGCTTCAGTTTCGCTGACCACACCCACCTCTTTGTCCAGACTGGCCTGGACGTGCAGGGGTTTGTCCGACATAACAAAGTCTCGGGTGGTTTCAACAGAGGGCGCCGTTCCCTCGGATTCCGGTGCATACTGGACCTTCCTCAGCATCAGCTTCACTGAGCTCCTGTCCCACACAGCAGGAGGTCAGCAGAGAGAAGCCTGGCGCAGGTGATCATCTCTTCCCGACTGGACGAGAAGTCGATGCAACTCAACTCACCGCTTGTGGACTTTGGCGTCCTGGCTCTCGGCACTGAACGCACAGATTTCAAACTCCACTGCGCATTGCTGCAGAAGGAGAGAAGAAGAAAAGAGATAAGCAGTCGAACACACGCTAGCGTTCACCGCTCACACTCTCTCTCTGCGGCCGCCACTGTCTCACCTTGCCAACGTCGTGCGGTGCCGGCTGAAGGGCCACTGAGCAAGGCAGGTTGTTGGGAAACTGGAGAGACGAAGAAGCACAGTTCAAAAGCAAACCTGCAGGTGGTTACGCTTGGAAGAAATCCAAGGCATGAGGCCTGCGCAGCCTGTCAGCGGGACCTCATTACCTCAAAAAAGAATGGGAAGGCGTTGTCTCCGAGCTTCCGCAGCAGTTTGGCCTGGATCCTGGTGTGGATGCTCCTGTCGCGGTCCTGCAGCGGCGGGTATACCTGGCGGGTGGACAGGTAGAGCTCCCGGCGGAAAGCGATGCCCATCACGTCCATGTCATCTCTGCCGTAGCGGAAGATGCAGGACAGCGTGACGAACACTAGGGGGGAGAAGACAACGGGGTTGGTTTCGCTATGGACGCTTTTTCTGTTCGTGCTTTCCTGTTTACCAAGACTGACATCTGACCTCTGGCCAGACTCACCTTTTCTACCCTGCAGAGCTTCAGGGTCGACAATGACAACGCCATCTAGAGGTGAAGAAAACGTGCAGAAAGAGAGTTTTACTCACCGGCACAGACGTAAAATGTGGAGTGAAGCCTCGAAGAAACAGACTCACCCACAGGTTCCACAGAGTCGACCCGGTCCACAAAGTCTCGTTTCCCCATGTAGACCCCGACCTGGAGCAGCAAGATCCCTCACACATTAGAATAATTCTAGGCCAAATGTGTGTCTCAATTCCAAATGAACTGGCTGGCTGTGTTTTCAAACAGTGAAAAAAATACGAATAATTTTGTGTTCAAAATTCATAAATTCAGCCTCGTTTCTGTCGTGATGTTTTCAGGTGACTTGAGACAGCAGAGTGAGAAGCTGAAGAGTAAAGTGAGAAAGAAGACGACCAGAGCGCAAACAGGAAGCAGAGGGGCAGTGCATGGCTGATGGTTCTGGTCCTGGTCCTACAGGAGTCTCACAGAACTAATCCCCACATTTGACTCTGCACAGACTCTTCCTGACTCAAGCCTTTGCACTGATCCTACTGGACTGCAGATGATAAGAGACCAAAAAACCTTGGTACTAAGCCAGTTTGGAACTAACAGATGTTTTAGGACTAAAAAGGAAGTGGTGTTCTTCACTTACCGACTTGTCCTTGCAGATCTTCTTAAAAACCACATTCTTGGAAGTCATGTTGGCTCCTACAGAGGTTGCAGAGTTCTGGAAGAGTCCAGATTGGGGCAGATCAGAGAAAACGTCTTCAACGCAGCAGATTGGATGGTTGCAAAGAAACAATCATAGCTGCGAGTTGACAAGGAGTCGTCCTGAATCAAGAAGCTGCTCAGCAGCTGTTGAGGATTATCCAATAGAGACGGCCTGAATATGAAAATACCTCCCAGGACGTAGGGGGCAGTATGACCCTCGGTACCACAAGGCAAGGCAGCTTTATGAAATGCTTTGTGCATTTCATACACAAAGCAACTCGATATGCTTTACATGATTAAAAGTTCAGCATTTTAAAAGCATTTAAAAACAGTGCAGAGAAGAAAAGACAGTTTAAAATGTATAAATAGAGCAGTAATAAAGGAGATTAGAAATAAAAGATGATAATGAAAATTTATTAAGATAGATAAAAGCACTCAATCATAAGCATAATAATAAAGAAGTCTTTAACGTGGATTTAAAAACATTCACTTGGGACTGACTTCACTTCTGTTGGCAGCTTATTCCATTTGCAGAACAAGAGCTAAATGCTGCTTCACCATGTTTAGTTTGAACTCTGGGCTCCACTATCTGACCTGAATCTACAGAACTCTGTCTTCTGTTTTTTTCTGCAGATTATCTGCAGTGTTCATGTTCATCTATGTTATTTTCTGACTCAAAGTGGCAACAAGCTGCAGCATGATGGAAGTGATGCAGACTCACCTGTGGCAGAGGAGTGAAAGTGGGGTCACGCAACTCTGCACGGAGGAGCTCTATAAGTAAACGCCAGGCCGTTCGTCACAGCCTCCCTTTCCGTGTTGGCCAATCAGGCGAGCTGATAGCGACCCACGCCCGCCCCTCGTCGTGTCCTGCAAGCGGCAACTGAGAGGATTGGAACCCAGTTTCCCCTCGTCAGCAAACCACCGCAGATTAGAAATGCAGACAAACACACACACACACACACACACACACACACACACACACACACACACACACACACACACACACACACACACACACACACACTGATTTAATGATGAGTTCTTGTTTTTTAGTTCTGCAGCATAAATGGAAATATCTTCATAAAGAAAGGATTCACAGCAGATTATAAATCAATAATCATTACAATCTTTGATAAACTGTATATTTTGCTGCATAAGTCGTTTGACATCATTATTTTGAATTCTGCATTCACAAGAACGAAAGTCTAGTCTAGTCTGGTATAGTCTAGTTTATCATAGATTATAACTACTGCTTTTAACCACAGTCTGACCTTCAGCCTTACATTGTGTGTGTGTGTGTGCGTGTGTGTGTGTGTGTGCGCGTAATCCAACATCCTGCCGGTCAGCAGGTGGATTACCGTCACATTAATCATCGTTATCACTCAGTGGATTACGGGTTACAGACCTTTACTGATCACCTGACCAGACACATGATGAGCAACAACAACACACACAGTTGCTACACAAGATCCAAAACACCCAGAGAGACACATTGAAATAGTTTTGGACGTTTATTAAAAATGTAGCTACAACTGACATATCGGCGGCTTTAAAAATATGAAATACAACTTTAGGAAAAGCTTCTCATTGCAATCTGACATCAGACACGTAACACAAAATTTAATCACACAGTAATGACAACCAGCAGAGAATCAAAGCTTCAATTAGTCAGAAAGTTGAACAAAAATAAACAGCGTAAATAATCCCAAAGCACAAAAGAAGAAGTTGGTGGCGGCCCCGTCCTCAATTTGGCTCCACCCCCTCAGTGTCTCTACGGTCGCTTCTGTGGTCACACGTATGCTCGGGACGACTCCTGGTCGGACTTAGCCGGGGCTTTGTACACCTTCGCCTGGTTTCCATAGTAACCACTGCTAGGCAAGAAGCACATGGTCAGATACATCCACAATGCACACACACTCATGCACGCACACACGCACACACACACACATACAAGTAGCTGGTACCCACCCTTTTTTTGCAGCAGATGCTCTCCTGCAGCCGCAGCAAAGTAAAGCTCCGCCCAGAATGCTCAGAGAGCTTCCACCCCATCCTAGATACAGACCAGTGCCCAGCTCGAACCTGTCAACAAGTGGCATGCATAACATAAGAGTCAGCTGACATACCTAGAGGCACAATGTGGTACTGCAGGACAGGCGGAGGGCTGACAGGGTTTTGTTTTTGTTTTTAGCAGTGAAAACAACTACTACTGGCCGTGTTTACTTATCCACCAAATGATTTTGAAATTAGATTTGAAAAAATGTCAGAAAGCACACTTTTTCCAGTTTGTTCCTCAGCTCATTCATTTTAAACACTGTTGTCTTTGGAGAAAATGAAGGTGGTGATATTTGGCAGGGAACTCACTTTACGCCACCGTTGAACGGGTCATAGAAGTCCTGCACCACTCTGTAGGCATACCAGGAAACTGCGATCATGCAGCTAAGACCTGTGACACAACATGAGCTGACATCAAGGTACTGATAATTCATTCATTCATTCATCTTCTATACCCGCTTATTCCTATTCAGGGTCACGGGGGTCTGCTGGAGCCGATCCCAGCTGTCTTAGGGCGAAGGCAGGATGACACCCTGGACAAGTTGCCAGTTCATCGCAGGGCCGGTACTGATAATACAACAACACAAAATACTTCTGGACTTTCAACATTGTTTATCTGGTAATTATTATTTCAATGTTTTACCTCGAAACTTCAATTAGCAGTTTGCTAATTTATTAACTCACTGACCGACAGACTAAATGACTGACTCACGGCAGTCTCATTGACTCCATGACTCTTCGACTGACTCAGGATCTGATTAACTGAGTAATCATGGTTAGTTACTAAAAAAAAAAAACTGCAGTTATTTTTTAGTAACTATAACAAAATGATGTATTGGAATATATTAATAATTTCTACTATTTATAACTATCCATTATTATTACATTATGACTGTGTTTATGGTATTACCATTATGTTATCGAAAGTATTTTTTTGGAGAATGAGGTAAAAATTGCTCTGGGGAATATTTCGATTCTAAACTGATTTGAAAATGGAACTATTGACTGCTGATTGTAAGAAAAAAAAAAAAAAAAAAGGAGCCTCACCGCCCAGGATGGCCAGGATTCCGCCGGTGCCAGCAAGCTTGCCTTTGGATTCGTCGGTGGATGAGCCAATCTTGATGCACTTGAGTCCGAGCATGGCGACTATCATGGCTCCGAGCCCAAGCAGCAGCGCAATGATCATCAGGGCACGACATGCCTGTACGTGACCTGCAAAGTGACAGACAGTCAGACAGGAAGTGACTTGATCACACTCCCAGCACTCTCAGTGGCGACCCATTTAACCTGGTGCAGACTTTGGTTGGTCCTCTTCAGTCAGACTGACATCAAAATGATGTAGTACATCAGCTTCAATAAGCACAGGCAGCCAGTCGGATCTAAGCTCAATTCTGATGTGGTAAATGATCAACTTTTACTGCCCCCTTTGGTGACATGAGGAACTGCTGGAGCAGAGATAAGGCAGGTGTGTGTGGGTGACCATAAAAACTTGACACACCTTTTAATGAGCAGCAGAGTTTCAGTGACGGGCCGACCAGCGAGAAAAATGCTTTCGTTTTAAACGTACTGCAATTGTGACATCGAATAGTACATACAGTATATATTAAACTGAGCGGAGCTCTGAGTTCACTGGATGGCGCACAGTGACTCTCTCTGACTGTCCCTCACACTGACAGGAATACACCTTGTCACCCTGCTGCAGTCAAGCTGGAGATTGATAGACCAGGCCATTTCTACGACGGAAACGCTGCGCTTTCTCCCCATCGCCACTTTCTACTGGCATATCACGGGCCATAAAATGGTTTGAATGCGCTAAAAGATGGCGCCTCCCGTTGGTCAATGGACTCTGAGCTCAAACGTTCAGGAGAAAATGGCGCTGACCGCTAGCAACGTCACTCTAATGACAGTTTGAACTCCAGCCTTGACTCGCTGGTTCCCCGCCCAGAAACTTTGGACCACTGAGTGTGTCACTGTGTTGCACGACACTAACAGCAACACCACCAGTACCAGTGACACCAACACAAGCACCGCAACCTTACTTAACTCAGCTAAACAAAAAAACAAAAACAAAAGAAAAACTCCAGAAAGGAAGTCAATTAAGTAACTAGGACATTGGTTAATCATTAATCAGTGATCTTCAAGTTCATAATGTAAATGAGGAACTGATAACGCTATTGGGATCTATGCCGGGTATGACCCGATGTTTGCTTTGTGAAAAACTTTTCAAGATATTTTAAAACTGCCCAAAAAAAAACACTGCTCATTAGACGTAGCCTCCCTCCCAGCCTTGAGAAGAAGCGACTGTGTTTGTGTGTGTGTGTGTGTGTGTGTGTGTGTGTAGGTCTTACCAGGCAGCGCCAGCAGGGATGTGAAGTCTCTGCACTCGGCGATGCCGCCGCTGTTCTCGGCGCAGGAGTGCCACAGGTTCTCAAACTCCCGGTAGGAGACGATGACGCCACCAGACACGGAGGAGAGCTTCCATTCGTCGTTGATCAGTGAGGCCCCTGTGACCAGTAAGCTGATGATGACCATCAGGTAGCCGGTGGCTTCCACGGCCGTCGACATGGTGGCAAACGAACAGCAGGAGGAGGCGAGCAGGAGGAAAGGAGATCCACGCAGCAGTGGTGGCGGTGGCGGTGGTGGAGAGGAGCGAGGCCTTCAGAGCGGGACCGAGTTGTGGGTGAGCGGCTGCTCTTCAGGAGCTGATGTGATATCAGCCACCGCTGCTGGGGGACTTTACACTTTTTCAGTGTCATAAAGCTGGGGAGCCACTCCCTGCCTAGAGGAGGAGGAACCTGGACACATGAACCTGGAGGCAAATGAAAAAATGGCCCCCAACACTCAAGTGCCCTTCTCAAAAATATTTAATAGTATCACTGACAAGCGTTGTACAGAGCTCCTATCCCTAGCCTAACAGAGAATGGCTGCTCTCTCCCTTGCCCGGTTTTCTTTTATACATGAGATATTTTGCACAGCCGTAGAGGCGGAACTTCTTGTTTTCGTCACTGTCCCGTCTCCCCGACACGTCACGTCAGTCTTCTGTCTAGAATCGGTTCCTTTGCAGTTTGACCGTGTGCTGCTTCCCCTCCAACAAAGTGCATGACCCATCTGCAGCATCATCTGTTGGTCACACTCACAAAGAATACATTGTGCGGCAAACCTCTGCTTCTATTTTTAGGATGAGCAGGTGAGCAGCAAGCATGTAAGCAATATGTCCACAATATGTAATTTCCTGGACGAGCATGCACATTGAGGAAGACTTGTTTCGAAACGCGTTTGTGCTTGGTCTCAGATGCCCGTCAGTGAGACTATTAAACATATCTGAGATGCCCACTTGACAGTTGCGGGACGTTTTTCATTGTTTGGAAGGAATTGCCTGGGCCTTGCACCTCTTTATTAACATTCTTATATTTTTTAACCTGGAGACATGGCCACCCACCATCACCTGCCTGTCCACACAGCACCGGGAGGACCAGCGCTTCCAGGATGGTGGAAGTGGCTCCTTCACTAGGATGACCTGGTTGGAGGACGTGATGGTTTGTTGAGAGGGGTTTGCCGTCCTCTGTGTCCAGGCAGAAACGTTTCAAAGGAAATTATCTCAGTAACTTAGCAACACGTCATCCATCAGATTAAAAAAAAAATACATAGTTAAAGCAGAGAGGAGCAGCAGAAGTTGTCGTGGCTGCAGGAAGATCTTCTGTCCGACTGAATAAAAACTCAGATCATCTTCATTTTTAAAAGCACTGATTGGTTGATGAGTCAAACGGCTGCTTCTCTTCCCTTCCTGCAGCAGCATCATCGTGGAACTTCACATTACTTCCATGGAGTCTTTGCATTGCACCTTTAACTTCCTGTTTTAACTTCCTGTGGTTGTGTGTGTGCTACTGTGTCAGGTGTGTGCTGTTCTCTCTCTTGGCTGAGTCTCGCTGAGTTTTACAGCTTAATGGCTGCTCACGGTTAATGTTTGACAGTCATGAGTTCAAAGTGCAAAAAAAAAAAAAAAACACCCACAACACGGATCGAAACTCTGAAATAAATGAAAATATGAACATGTTCATGAATCAGATTCAATCACTTTGTGGTGAAATGAGGGGAGAAACCCTGAGCCGCTGGTGACGGAAAGAGACGGTGGTGCCTTCAGTGAAGATTAGCTCTGGTTTTGGAAGCACAACACCCTCCTGAGCAGCTGTGATGTCAGCAGATGGCGCAGCTGCAGTTTCTCTACGTGTCGACGCACCGGGAGGAGACGCTCCTTGGTCTTGATGGCTGGTTGCGATGATACCAGGGTAAACTCTGTGAATTAGCTTGGAGAGCCAGTTGAGTGAAGGTCCAGATTTCACAATGCTCCAGAGAAACTTTCTGGCGTAAAGAAATTTCAGTCAATTCAATTTTTTTTTTTTGAAATTAACAAAATGATGTAAGAATAGGGAAACATGGTAGTGCTGTGGTTAGCGCAGTCGCCTCACAGCAAGAAGGTCACGGTTTCAATTCCGGGCCTGGGACCTTTCTGTGTGGAGTTTGTATGTTCTCCCTATGTCTGCGTGGGTTCTCTCCGTGCTCTCTGGCTTCCTCCCACAGTCCAAAACATGCATGTGAGGTGAAGTGGGAACTCTACATTTTCTGTAGGAGGGTATGAGTGTGAATGGCTGTTGGTCTCTAGATGGCCCTGCGATGAACTAGCGGCTTGTCCAGGGTGTCACCTTGCCTTCACCTTATGACAGCAAGGAGAGGCTCCAGCAGACCCCCACAACCTTAAGTGCAGGACGAAGTGGTATTGAAAATGGATGGATGGATTTAATAATAGTTTGGGGCAGAAACAACCTCATGAATCCCAAGGTGTCCACTTGTAGGGGGCGGATGGAAGGAGTTGGAATTCCACACCTAATTCCAAACTTTTTTAAAGATAAAAATTGATTAGACCCCGACTGACTTTGTTTAGCAATCACATAAATAAACAATAGCGTGATGAGAACTAGCTAAAATGACATGGTGTGATTGCACCACTTAGCCACGTATGCCAGACCAAGGTAACGATCCTACTAGCCGATCACAGCTGCCGAAAGAAGCAGAACAACAGGAAGCAGCTGAGCAGAAGCCCTGAAGGCCTGCAACAGCCAACAAACCAGTCTGACCAGCTTTAAGACCAGGCCCCGCCTACTTCCCAAGTGGAGCAGTTTCAGACTCAAACAGGATAGCTGTGCAGCGTCCTCGGGGTTCAGACCACGGTTCACGGTCATGTGATGAGGCATACTGGGGGAGCAGTGGCGGCAGCCCTGGCGATCCTCCTGCTGCTGGACTTGACCAATGGTGAGTTCATGGTCCGCCTCATAATTGGGTTCTTCAGTCTCATCAGGCAGATGAGGACCAGTTTTTTGGTCTTGTTCCTCAGTCAGCTGGTTGATTGATTAATTTGGTTCCTCGTTGTTTGATGAGTCTCCGTTGATCAATAATGCATCATGTGCCGATAAAGTTTGATTAGAATTAGATCTGTGTGTGTGTGTGTGTGTGTGTGTGTGTGTGTGTCCAGGTGTGTGGATGCTGCCGCCTCCAGCCGGACTCACCGTGCAGTCTGTTGACATGAGGCATGTGCTGAAGTGGCGACCCCTGAAGGCGGCTTGCAACACTACATTGCTGTACTCGGTGCAGTTCCAGGGGTGAGTCCCACAAACACAGCCACACATTTTGAAGTGAGTTCATCGAAACAAGCAAGGTTTAAGTTCTCGTCGCTTCCCGTGCTGCTCCCACGTGTCTCAGTTCATAAACGTTTGCCAGAGTGAAATTTTTTGCTGTAGGGAACGAACACATGCCAGGAAAAATATGCAGTGAGACCAGATCAGCTGCTGTCACTGCAGCTTGTCAGCAATTAGCTAGATGCCTGCCCTTCTGTTCAGGTGTCACAAGTGTAACGCTCTGTTCATCTGCACTGCAGAACTCCAGCCGTCCTCGTAGTTCGGTGTGGAAAAGGCTGGATCGCTTGGTGTTGACACATAGGTCCTTCAGACGATCGCCCAAAAGTCTGGCAGGTGGCAGCTAATAGCGTTGGCTCCGTCAAGGGTCGTTTAGCAGTGGGCTAAACTCACACGCAGCCAACAGTGTCTCTGCTTGTAGCCCCACAGCTACATGCTAGCACTGGCAGTGCTGTTTAGTAGCAGATTTAGTTGGAGGTGCAGTGAGTAAAATTTGACATGATTTATTGGTAAAAGCTTTGAATGTATGTGGAGAATTATTTACTTTCTTACTTCTAGAAGGGGTCTCTGATATACACATATAGAAAGGTCATAGGTGGTTGCCATGGATGTGTTATAAGAATTGGATACTAGACTAGCAATATGGCGGAGCAGCGATTTTTGTTTTCCAGTGGCCACTGGAGGTACTGCAACCAAAATCCCAAAAAATAAAAGGCTGTGAAACAGTTGACGAACCAAAATGGTTGTTTACTCCACTGGAATTCAATGAAATATCTTGTGTATATTGGGTAAAAATACGATGCTGACTGAAATGATATAACCTATATTTATGGGGTCACTTGTGCCCGAGGCGCGCATTGCATTGCTGGCTAGCTAGCCAGCCTGCCAGCCAGACAAACCATTAATAGTAGGTTCACCGGAAACGGAAAACTTGTCACGACTTACTTACTCTAGTGAGTTTGACTGTCTTTTTAGCGCTCTGCCAGGGCGGGGCTGATCCGAGGACCTCACTAAACCATCCAATTGGTAGTGGCGACACAAAGGTACAAAGGTCAGGGACATAATCAACGGCCGCTTATGACCCGCGCTTACGGGGAATTCAAATCTTTACTCTGCTGACGACACTCCTCCGCCGCCCACATGACACATTATGAGGTCAACGTCACGCAGCCATAAAGAATTATAGTGTGTTGGAGCGAGTAGCGAGTATCTGGATGCTGTGATTTGGTATCGGTGCTTCCCTAACATTTAAAATGGAACAAAAACTCGACTCAACTCAACTTCTCTGGTCCAAGTAGTGATTCCAGACCAGAACCTTGAACTCTGGTGTGTGTGTGTGTGTGTGTGTGTGTGTGTGTGTGTGTGTGTGTGTGTGTTTGCGCGCATGCACCCCCTCCAGGGAGTTTGAGCTGCAGGTCCTGAACAGCAGCTGGTTGGATGCTGCGGAGTGTCGCCTGACCTCCAAGGCCCACTGCGACCTGACCCTTGACCTGGGCTCCGACTCGGACTACAGGCTCCGGGTCCGAGCATTGTGCGGAAGCCGGCAGTCGTCCTGGAGCGAACTCAGCCCGCCTTTCAACCGCAGACACAGTAGGTGGAGTCCTGACCTGCAGTACCGCAGCCAGCCAGCAGGTTTAGAACTGGCTGACTGACTTCATTTTCAATGATGGTTGTGTCGCAGCGGTGTTGATGCCACCACAGATGACGCTGACGTCAGTGGGCGACGTCCTCCAGGTTCATTTTGAGCAGCTTCCTGTCACTACGGTTGTCATGGTGACAGTGTGGAGGAGGGGCTACGAGCCCCAGGTCAGATCATCATTTTCTCTGTTCTGCTGCCTTCATTCATTGTCTTTCATCATTTCCTGTTTCTCTGTATTGCAATTTTTAATCCATTTGTATTGTTTCTACTGTTGTTTCTTTGCTTATCTTCTTTGTGTTCTTCTATTAAGGCCTTTGTGGCTCTGAACCAGCTTCCTGTCTTCTCTCCCTTGCTCAGGCGGCTGTGTACATGGTACCGGCTGAGCAGACGATGTTGCAGGTCCCCGCCCTGCAGGAAGGGGCGGAGTACTGCGTCAGAGCTCAGACTGTCCTGAGCAATCAGTCAGTGCACAGCAGCAACACTGCCAGTAATTGTGTGTCCATCACAGGTACACAGATAAACACACACACACACACACACAATTTTCCATATAAGAACAAATGACCTACCACATTAATTCACCCACCTATTGACCTTTTCGCTGGTTGTTCCAGGAAGTCCAGGGCCGGTCTGGAGAATTCCGACAACAACGACAGTGACCGTAGTCGTCATGGTGACACTGCTGGTAGTGGTGTCCTGCTGTGTGATTGGATACCGTTCACACACCTGCCGGTCATTTTTCCGTAAAGAGCCACTGCCTCGTTCACTGGTCAGTCAGAGTGAAGTCTGTTAATGTTGTCGGTCCTATTGGTGGTCACTTCAAATGTCCAATATTCAGGCGATCAGCCTGAATTTGTCTGGTTTGGAACCAGCTGGGAGGCCAAGTGGGGAACTGGTGGAGCAGCTGAGTGTTTGATGAATCCGCTGGGACCCCAGCAAACCGAGATCAATGCTAACGGTGTCAACTGTTGAACGTGACACACTGCGCATTACTCCTCTAATGAAAAACTTTATTTATGCTGCTGCTATTGAACAAAATGATGGGTAAAATGGACAACACACACATTTATGTTCAAGTTTCAGTAGTTTTCTCCCAGTTACCACGTCACGTCTGTTCACACGTCATGGAGCAATCTCAACACAGCATAAAGTTACCTCGTGTGTCATTCTTGTCCTGGACTCCAGACTGAGTCAAACTGTGTTTTGACTTGCAGCAATTTGATTGGGACCTTCAGATCTCCATGTGGACTCAGGAGGTGGAGCATTGTGACACAGCCCAGGTGGTCAACAGGGACCAGACGGACGATGGAGCCAGAAATTCTTCAGTAGAGCTGAAGTCCTTTTGAACGACTGAATTGTTTAACGTTGAAAAGTGTCAATATTGATACAGCTGTTGTTGGAAATGTGATGTTTTTTTTATTATTATTAAGGACAAACATGTTTGAACTTTAAAGGGTCTCCAGTGTTAATTGCAGCCCCGTCTCATGATTCACTCAGCAGCAGCAGTTATTGGAAGAACTTCTACCTGAGGTCAGAGGTGCCATTAGTTTGAGTCTGGTCAACTGGTCACAACCTCCTGGTCAGCTCCAGTCACGTGACTTCAAAGGACTTTTCCACCACGTTTCCACCTCCACTGACCTGCTCCTGACCAGCTCTCCGCTGGCACCGCATGACAGCTTCTCTCTCTGTCTTTAGCCAAACAAGGTGATCACCAGCAGACGGTTCAGGTGAAGTTTAGGCTCAGCAAGAAAGTCTCAGGACACGGTGGAGGCGGCAAATTTTATTTTTGCTGAGGAATGTCGAAGTGATTTGACAACTGAGACTCGTATTCACAAATGACTGAACGAAACAGTGACACGTGCGCGCGCAAACACACACACACACTGTAGTTTATGTAACAGTTCTCATCTTCACAGTTTCACTTTAAAACAATTGGCCTTTTAACGCCTCAGCAGCGTTTTGTAACAAATGAAAATACAGAAAAGCGACAAACACTGAACACTGGAGACGACGACAGGTTTTTTTTTTGGTCGGCGATGAGCTGCCACAGAACCTCTTCAGCTGTCCAGGATCAGTAAATGACAAAACGAAACCGAGCGAGGATGATTAGTAACAGAAGGTTTCGCTCACTACGTGTTAACACAACCTTTAAGTTTCAACCGTCGCCTGTAAACACACGACAGTATCTCAGGTTAAACCGCCTGGTGGACAGCCAGGCCAGTATAGCTCATGCAGTACTGCTCACATGCCCCTGCCCTTCACATCTTTGCAAACGGAACAAAAACCTCATGTCAAACACAGACATTTGTTAAAGTTGATCAGCAGAAGAAGTTGAGGATGGATTTTGGAGAGAAAAAAAGTTGGGGAGCAGGAGGTTTTCCTTCCATTTTTGTGCTTCCAGCATCATTTCATCACCACAGACACAAAACAAAAAACAATCACATGAGGAGTTGACTAATAAATAGGACTAAACAGAGAAACATGTTAGGCGACTCACAGGCCAGTGAGCTTCACACACAAAAGGTGCTGTCAACCTGTCTTCATGTTAACGTTAAAAATATCAACCTGGTTTTCTGCTGGAGAGCCACTGGTCGGTCTCTGAACCGAGATAAAATGTCTGGAAGTTGTGCTAGAGAAGAGGGGGAGGGGCTTCTGCAGCAGAAAACACTTTCATCACATCTGAAATTTAAATCATATGCGCAAAAGAAATGAAAGATGGTGTGTGGAAGTGGTCCCTGGCAGTGGTGCTGAGGCTGGTCTGGGTCAATAGTTCAGGTCCAGATGGATGTGGTGCTCAAAGACAGCGATCAGCAGCATGATGCAGAAGCCCAGCAGCATGCCGGCGTTCTGCAGCAGGAAGAAGCCACAGTGACTGAAGCCGTGGTCACCGGCGTCGTTGTGCAACATCTCGGGCATCTGCGGTAGACAGGAAGTGGTGAGTTCAGGTACAGTGGACCCACCTGCATCTTTCATAAAAATAATTTATATTTATCATTGTTTCGATTCACTGATGTGCAACAGTGTAGAACACAGTAGCGCCACAAGAGGGAAGCAGAGGCAACAGACATGACAGGGTTTCTAACACAACCACAGCTGTCTGTGACAGTGTGTGTGTGTGTGTGTGTGTGTGTGTGTGTGTGTGTTTATGTGTCATCTGTTCCTGAAGGATGAGACCAGTTGATGGGAACAAAACAGATGTTGTTGACATTAGTGACTGAAACAAACTTATGGCACAATATGAGATCACAACTTCTTCATTATTCTGTAATCCACAACAACATTTCTGTTTGTGCAACACTGACACTTGTTAAGGTGCATTTGTAAAGTGAAAGATTTTTTTAAACCTCTAAAATCCACACTTCAGACTGGAGAGGACACACACACACACACACACACACACACACACACACACACACACACACACACACACACACACACACACACACACACACACACACACACACACAGTGTGTTGTTGACTCACCATGTCCACCAGAGCCACATACATGAAGAACCCGGCCGTGAGGGCAAAGATCCACGTGGATATGTTGTCAGCATAGTGTCCAATCAGGATGCCCGTTATCATGCCCAGGTAGGCCATCATGGCCGACAGCACATTGTAGAGGATGGCCTGGCGCACCGTCATACCGGCCTTTAGCAGCACCGCAAAGTCACCTGGGAAATCAAACAAACAAAGTCAGACGATCAAAAGTACTTTTGTTGCAACATTTTTCGACTTGGTTAACTTTGGCGCCTCCAGGCTGCCGTAGACGGCCTCCCGCAGCAGCTGAGCCTCTCACCCAGCTCGTGTGGCAGCTCGTGGCAGAAAACAGCCACAGACGTGCTGAGTCCGCTGGACAGACCCTCAGTGAAGGCAGCACCTGCGGAAGCATAATAAAGGCAGTCAGAAACAGCTAGCTTAGCCTCGCCTAGCCTCGCCTAGCCTAGCCTTCTCATCCTCCGCAAGAATGTATGATGAATGCATTAGAGTTGCTCTGTCTTTCCCCTTCTCCCCTCCTGCCCTCCACCCAGGTCCCTTTCTATTGTCTCTCTTTCACTCCCTGCCCCTCCCTCAACATTAATAGAATTAAACATAGTAAAATCATTCAACAGGTAGTTGCTGAGCCAACCTGTGTGACACACTCTTGGCTGACAAGCTCTACCTTTGAGAATAAATCTGTCAGCCATCATAAAGGATGTATGTACAGCCCAGTCTACACGGGTCCGGCTAGCATTAGCGAGCAAACCGACCCACCGATGGCGAGGCCGTCGCTGAAGTTGTGCAGGCCATCCCCCATGATGACCATCCAGGCCAGCGTGGCCACGCCCGCCTGCTGGAAGTGCTGCTCCGAGTACGAGTGCGAGTGGCTGTGCGGGTGGTGGTTCTGGGAGTGGTGGTGGTGCAGGATGTGGTGGTAGTCGTGGTGGTGGTGGTGCATGCTGTCCGCCTGGCCCACCGTGTCGTGGAAGTGGGAGTGGCACTTGTTCTCACAGTCCTCGGCCGTGTACGCCGCCGCCCCCGAGGAGGCGCCGTAGGACTGCGGCGAGACGACCGACACCTGCGGCGCCAGCATCACCTGCTCCTCCTCGGCCACGCCTCCGTTGGGCTCTGCGTCTGCAAGGGGACGACAGGATTAGTGCACTTTCCGGTATTCAACCTAACCACGGGGAGCAGCAGGATCGAGGCCGCTTCAAGGTCCGTGGGATTTCTCTGCGTTTCACCTTCGACGGGCTTCAGGTCGCTCTCCTCCAGCGCCGGCTGCTTCTCCAGGTCCGCCTCTTCGTTCTTCTTCTGGAGCTGTCGCACACGGCATCGCCGTTAACGCTCGACGTTTGAGCTTCACACACATCGCGAACGGCTTCATTCATTCATCAATTCTCCGTTTTTCTCCTTTGCACAAAGTAGGAAGACGCGCAGACGAAAGAGGGGAAGGAGGAGACTAAATGCAAACCTTCTGCTTCTTGTCCTTGTACATCTTGCCGAGAGTCAGGAAGTGTTCGATCAGGAACATGACGTAGACCCCGCTCAGCGCCGTCAGGCCTTTCCACACACCGTCCAGGTCCTCCTGGTGTTCCTCGTGCTCCGTGTGGAAGCCCGGCCCCTCCGTGTCGCCCGGCTCTTCGTGGTGGTGGTGGTGGTGGCCTCCCTGAGCCTGCAGCCAGCACATGCAAACACACTGGCTCAGCGGTCTAGTGGTAGAGGGCCTGCCCCGACACAGGGAGGTTGTGGGCTCGATCCCGAGATGATTCGATCCCACCAAAGGCCTCCCTGCTTGGTACTCGGCAAGGGTGCACGATATATATCGGCCCGATATCAGGAATTATGACGTCACACCGATTAATCCGATATTATTAAAAATAGCTCCGATATAATAGCTCCGGTCAAGATGGCGTATTTTGCCAGTGTTGTGCTGTAATTGGGTAAGGGTGAGAAAATCAAGCACTCCCTTTCTCCTGCCTGTGCCATATATGGTCTGACGGGGTGTCTCAATACGTTCTCAGGTGGTACGCCGTCTAAAAAGTTTGAGAACCACTGGGTTGGGGTGAGCAAATCAAGCGCTCCCCTTCTCTATGGACGTCCTACCTGTGCAGTAAACGGTCTGACGCTAACTTTCCCCACGTATGTGACCGGAAACATGGCATCGATTGTCTGGGATTATTTTGCTGTGTCTCCGATTGTGATATTTCGCGCGCTGTTTGCCGCAAATGTTCGGCAAACATTTCTCGAGGGGGAAAAAACTGTTCGAGTTTCAACACCACAAACCTCATTAGCCACTTAAAAAAATCAGCGCCGCCACGACGGTGTTTTGTTTTTATACCATTCGCTCGAGTCATATCTGTCAGAGCCCACACTTCACCTGAGCCAGTGTCCGCTAGAATACCGGAGGAGCAACCAGTCCCGTTTCAAGCGCCTGGCGCAGCTTGCTCGTAAATATCTGTCTGCGCCGTGCACCCATGTCGAGGGTGAACGTCTGTTTACGTCTGCTGGACACGCGATGGGACGAGCGCAGAAACCGACTTTCATGCGAGAAGGCAGAGATGCTGCTTTGTTTAAAAAAAATTAAAAAAAAATCTTCCCCTGATCCACCCAGAATTAGCAGTAGAAGAATAGTTGACTCCAAGTTTAAAATGCACACACACCTTTTTTTTTAATTTCATATTAGAAATTTAATTCTAGTGTTCACCCTTTTGCACATGCCATTTTTTTGTTTGCAAAGGAAATAAATATGTACATTTCTGATAACAGAACTGTTCTTTGTTGTTGTTTTAATAGTAGTGCTCACTTGACATTTGATTGGGACAAATCTAAAGGTAAAAATTTGTTAAATCCATTTTTTTTCTTCCTTTTGTGCACAAACTACAGGTAAATCTAAATGTAAAAATGAATATACAAATATCGGTTATCTGTATCGGTATCGGTCTTGAAAAAACACATATCATGCATCCCTAGTACTGGGGGATGGACTTGGGGGGTTAGATCACCCCATGACGGGTGCCCAACCGCCCCCTCAGGTGGGCCAAATCATCATGAAATCACTGGGACTTTTAACTTTTAACTTTTTAACTTATAACCCCCCCCCCCCCCGCTGACTCACGTGTGGGATGAGGTGCAGGAAGGCGTCGCCGCTCAGCGTGCCCACAGCCAGGGCGACCAGGAAGCAGAGCAGGAACTTGAAGAAGACGCGGCCCATCAGGGGGATGAGGACGACGCCCAGCAGCGACAGCAGGCTGATGACGGTGATGGAGACGAAGCCGCCCGCCCAGGCTGTAAACGCACACACACGGAGCGGCCGTCAGCGACGCCGACAACAGCGAGGCAGCATCACCTCGCAGCGCACGCAGCCTCACCAATGGCGATGCTTCTGCTGCCGTCCCCATCGGTGTGCCTGCCGTGGTCCTGGTGCGTGTCGTTGTGGTCGCCGTGGTCGTTGTGGTCGCCGTGGTGATGATGGTCGTGTTTGGGATCTGGAAATGGGAAACGTTCACAGTCGGTCTTTGTGTCTCCACTTGTCAGTCAGGTCACAACGTCCCCTCCCAGGACACCCAACCTCTCTGACCGTCGTGTCCCTCGGCGTTCTCGTGATGGATGCAGGCTCCGCCCTCGATCTGGTGCAGGAGGGCGGGGCAGAGGATGCCGAAGTCGCTGGCGCTCATGCCCCCACCCTGGGACATTCCATGTGAGGAGAGGAGGGTGGAGGCGCCGAGACACTGGGGATCAGACACGCAGACAACAAGCAGGTGTTTTAGAACAGAATAGAATAGAATGGAATAGAATAGAATAGAACAGAATAGAATACAATGCCTTTATTAATCCCACAGTAGGGAAATTTGCATCATTTTACTGTGAAAGGTATCTGCTCCTTTTTCGTCAGAAAGAACGAAAGCAAGAAGAAGAAGATGTTTAACACCACAGGGGACCAAGGGACACTCTTACCTCTGTCGACTCAGTGCTGTGGGTGGAGTCACTGTCGTGATCGTGGTCGTGGTCATGACCTTGGTCATGATTGTGGTTGTGATCGTGACCAGCGTCGTGGCTATGATCGTGACCGTGGTTGTGATCGTGACCAGCGTCGTGGCTATGATCGTGATCGTGATCGTGATCGTGATCGTGGTCGTGGTCATGGTCGTGGTCGTGATCGTGGTCGTGGCTGTGGTTGTGCTGATCAATCGCCTGTGTCTGGCTCAGGGTGGGTGCGGAGGTTTGGTTGGTGTCTCCTCCGCCATCCTCGTCCGGCTTCACCAACAGCTGGGCGCCGTATGGCGCCGCGCCAAGCTGCAGGATGGGCCAGTTGTCCTGCTCCTTGACGTGGCCGTGGTGATGGTGGGGTTGGTGGTGGTGGTGGTGGTGGTGGTGAGGGTCGTGGTCGTGGTCGTGGTGGCCTGGCTGCTCGTGATGTTGCACCCTGATGGTCCTGATGCGATCCAGACCAACCTTCTGCAGGAGACGCTTCAGGCCGTCCAATGAGATGGTTCCATTTTTGCCATATCTGAAACATCAGACAGTGAGTGGAGGAAAGTCACTCCTTCCATCTGACGATGTGTTCAAAGGACAGTTAATGGTGTGAAGCTGTCAAACTGGAGGAGGGGAATCAAAAAGAAAATGACGAGAGCGCTAAGGTTTGAAAATCACAGGAAGTGCACCAGCTCACCTGTGGAACAGCGCCTCCAGGTGTTGTCTCTGGCTCAGCTCGGCCTTCTGCGAGTCCAACACAGCCGACAGCGAACGCACAGAGCCGCCCGCGTCTGCGGCCGACGTGCTGCAGTCCGCCGGCCCCGCCTCCACGAGCGAGGTCATGGCGAGGAGGAACATCACGGGCAGGATGCCTCCACCACTCCTCCTCTTCCTTTTCTCCACCACTGCCATCACCATCATCATCATCATAATCGCTTGGTCTCTGCCCATGAAACAAAACAATGCTTTGAATATTAGGTGCAATTACAATATTCATTTCACAGATTTTTAAGAGAAAACTTTCAAAAAGCTGCTTCCATTAGTTCAGGCATGGGAAAACTACGGTCCAGGGGCCGTCAAACTTTTACTCCGGCCCCGCCCAACCTGAAGAAATATATCCATAGCCAGTGAGTCATAAAAAGTCTGTATTTCATCCATTTTTTCAGAGTTTAAAGAGTCATTTCAATAAAGAGCTAAATACTGCGGGGCTTCAAAGAAACATATCTTGTTGTAACTTTGCTTTTATTCATTTTCAGTTAACATTAAAGCACATTTTCTACATATCCCATTATATATTTTTTTTCTCCTATAAGGTGGGTCACCAAAACACTCCATCCATTTGCCCCTGCTCTGGCCCCTCTGTCCAATTTTACAACCTACTGTGGCCCCAACCAGTTGAAAGGTTTGCCCACCCCTGCACTAGTTGTTCAAGACGGGCGCTGTAATGTCAGTTGAAGGAGCCTGATCTGAAAAAATCAGCATGAGCTCATGACATATGAGCAGCTGATAATGGAGAAATGTGATGTGAGGGATAGAGAGAGAGGAATAGAGGAGGCAACTGGCAACAATATACAACTCTTGTGTGGGAAAAAAAAAAAAAGAAGAAGAAGAACAAAAACAGATAGTAAATTTGCACAGCTAATTGACCGATGCTGGGCAGGGGGACCACCCGGGCAGCAGCCCGGCCCCAGGATTGGGAGAAGGGGGACCCTGCCACAAAAGGTCCCCAGAGACATGGTCATCTATAGTGACATATATCACATCATTATCGAAGCAAATCTCTCCCAGCCTCTACTCACTGCTGCTGCATTAATGTCAAGTAACAATAATGCCGCGGACTGGGAGTTTCAAGGAGATTATAATAATCTCATCAATGTAAGGAGCCGTTTGAACATGAGGGTTTGAAGTTCATTCTGACAGATTACTGCTATTAACACAATGATGGCGCAGCCGGGTAACATGGTGGCGGCCAACGGACGTTTGCACACTAAACACATCATTTTGGATTCGCATCAACTGTATAAACACTAATTAGAGCTTCCGGTATCCACTGAGGAATAATATCACAGAAACCAGTTATTATAGTTTTATATTAAGAAAGAAAGTGGGAAACGGTGACGGGGGAAACTACAGAAGCTGCGCAAGGAGATAAAAGTTATGCCGGAATCACAGGGCTGTCCTTCAATAAAGTACTTAATCAAGGAATAGACTCGTTTCGACAGGAGCCTGAAGGACCTTGTGGCCAATGGGGACCGCTCTTCGTACTTGTTTCCTGAGCCTAGTCACGAATGAAGTACAGAACAATCTATGCAGAAGTAGAAAGCATGATTTGGTTTAAAGGGATTTTATACCATGAACCCATTACAGAGCCTCGAAAGCCCCTACTCGTAGACGGATGTTAAAATGACTAATGTTTTCAATGGGCTTTGGTTCGCGACTCGTCCGAAACCGGCCGCCGTTTCACGGAAGGCGGCCGCGTAGCTTTTAACACCAGGATGCGCCACCGTCGGGAACAATCGGCGCTTTCATCGACGAAGGGAAAAGGTTTAATATCAGTCGGCGCTATACTCCCGACAAGTCGGCTTGAGGCAGCGCTAGCTTAGCGTGCTAGCGGCGGTTATCCCGTTAAACTTGTCGGAGGAAGCTGGCAGACGGCAGCATCACCCCGTCGGCCTGAGCTCGGGCCTCGTGGTGCCGCCACGGCTCGGCCCAGCATTGCAGCCGAACCCGAACCCCAAGTGTCCAACACCGGGCATCCAGCCGAGCGTGACAGGCGCAATATATATACACACACACACACGCACAGGAGGTAAACAGTAACACGTTGGGTTTGTGCGCTCTGCACCAGTCCGGTGCCGTGTGCACAAAGGCAGCAAACCCGGAAACAGAAGCGTGGCGCTGCCGCCGCCGTGCGGAGCGAACGTGTTCCGTCCTCTTCGGGTCCACAACAGTTACATTAGCCGCTGGAATAACTGGAAAAATGACTCACGGTAGTTGGACGGGCCGTTTCAACACCCCCTTGGCTGTTTTGCGGACTATCTTCTCCGGCTGTCGCTCGGATTCTTCTCGGTCTGGGAAATGAGATGAGTAGAAGAGGTGCGTGCCGCATTCACTGTCTATCGGAAATCAGTTGAAGGCAGCGTCACAAATTTCCAGACGCCCGTTTCTAGACTAATGGCACAGATGTATCAATGGCATTGATTAGCGTCCGTTACAGTTTGAATGACTATCTGCGTAAGGACTACGGTATTTGTACTAGGTTTGATTTTGGCTGTTTTATATCCTATCACGTAAAGATGTAAGGTTTGTCCTGATCTGATTTCATTGACAGACCGTGAAGGCAGCACAGCAGGCCCCCTAAGCAGGATCCGTGAAGGAGAGCGGAATGGACATTAATTTAGCCGTACACCGCGTGACTGGACGTTCCGTGGGAAAGTAGAGGAGTCGCAGAGGGACCTTCGTCTCCACAGACAGAGCTGGTGAAGGAGGTTTAGTCTGCACAAAACATTTATTCCTGCATGAAGAGTGCCCCGATAATAATTATTATGATCGCATATTGTATTTATTGATTTTTATTTGAATAAAATGTCCTACTTGTTGATGAGCTTCCGGCCTTAATATAAAATTGACCTTTTAGGATTTTATTTATTTATTTGACAGGGACAATGCAGTCAAACATAGTTACAGGCTTGTACCTGATGTGATGTGTGTTTATAGTGTTTATAACTAATGCTATAAACTGTTAATTACAGGTTTGTGTTGGGTTTCCCCCCAAAAAAATTACAAACTGAGTGCCATCACTTCATTTTGTGAGAAACAAATTGAATTAAGTAAATAAAGGTGCAGCTTGATTTTTTTTACTTCTTTTTTTTTTTTAACAAGTAAATCTGGTATCTTCAGGGGCAATTTTGAAACCAAACCAAACGCTCACCTTTGTGTGTTCTCGGTGGGACTATGCCCCGTCCTAAACCAATGAACCCATAATGTTCTCAGAAATCCCCCACAGAGCACCAGCAACGAAACACACCTTCAAAACTAGCATGCTCTGTTTGTGTTTTACATTCTGAGAGCGGCAGGAGGCAGCTTCGCCTCCTTCAGCAGGTAGAAGCTCATCCACTGGAGCAGCGTACAGTACGCACTGAAAACGTGTTCGCCGCCAAAACTGGGTTATTAATGTGTATTCTAAATGTGGTGTCAATGAGTTGCTGCCTGCCGTCAGTTTTTGCGGGTTTTATTTTTAGCTGCAAGCAATGTCTAAACCATCGGTCACAAACACAGAGGACCACACGAGTCGCCTGAAAAATTGCACAACTCATTGAGTTGCGTCTCAAATTCAATTTTATCCAACCTTGTTAAGTCGTTGTTATTGCTGTTATTGCAATAACAACAACTGTTAATGAGAACTCATTAACTTGATTAGTGTCTTCACATAGATGAGTACCATTAATAATCATATATAACTCATTGAGTTTGTTATTTCGGGGGCCTTTGGCAAACTGGTAGCCCTTCTTGTGACTCAGGACACATGAATAGCTCTCAGTGCAAAAAAGGGTGGTGACTCCTGGGCTAAACTGGTATAAATGATATCAGCTCACTCGTATGAGTTTGTCGATGAACAGCAATATCATATTGTGAAGAGTCTCCTGGCTTCACAGTCCTATGAGTGTGTCCCTGCGTGTGTCTGAGCCGCCTGACTGACTGTCTGTTGTCTTTTCCTCTCTCTCTCTCTCTCTCTCTCTCTCTCTCTCTCACACACACACACACAAACACACACACGCTGTGTAATCCTCAAGGGTGTGCAGGTTAGGGGAGGGGTCTGTGATCCTCCCACCCCACCCACTAGAGCAATATTTGATTGTGGACACTGTGTCTGTTGGCTGGGTGTGTTTCTGGCTCAGGAAACTCTTGGTCTGCTTGTGTGAGCGTTCATCTGCCATCCATAAACTTCCCACTGGACAAAGTATTTACAGTCATGCAGGACCAGCTGCTGTTTCTCCAGATGTTGGCCTGACGGGTAGAACCAGGAGCCATGGCTGCAGCCGGTGCAGAGGAGTCTTCTGAGAGATGTTTTGTGTGGGCGGCAGTTAGAAAAGACACAGAGACGCTGGTGTTCGTAAGAAAAAGAAAACATTTCCTTCTTTTTTTTTTATTCTGGCAGGGACCAACAACATCCCCTCAGATTCTACATGCAGTATATCAACAAGTCAAACACATTCTAGTCACATTTAGAGAAGTCACGGCTGCGATGGCAAGTAACAAGTGGGATCATGTTGCTCACGCTGACCTTTGACCTGATGGACCGGACGTGACTGAAAACCATAGTGGATACAGGAGAAACAAGGCCGTGAAGTCAAAGTGTGAACCCTGCCCTCACCACTACATGTCCACCACTACTGAAAGGCAACACAGAAATGAGTCTCTGGTTACCAGCGCGCAAACATCAACAGAAGTCCATGTAACATTGTTGAAACAGAGCCACGAGTGAACTTCTGTGGCCTCGCGGTAATATCAGTTTAACAGTCTCAGTTCTCTAGTTCTGTTAGCCAGGTAGCAAGGTGGCCAACAGAATATCATTTGCGTGCCGGGAAACTAGGACGTGTTGTCGTGCTCTGACTGGCTGGAAGGATTGAAGATGATGGTGGAAACGGAGGACGGCATCGTCGATGTTGACGTGGCGTCAGTGAACGGAACTCCCATCAGATATAGGAAGTGCCGTGAGAAAAACAAACTATATTTTACATGTAAAAAAAAATCCACTGAGTGCCAATCCTCAACACCCGATTAATTCACCTCAGCTGCTGAAAGGAAATATAGTGGTTTTATTGTTTTCATGCTGGTGTGGACAAATCCTTCATTGTCTTTACTGACAACTTAATGTCCACAGACGACTTTCCTCCTCTTTAAAAAAAAATACAAAATTAGTGTTGACGACAGTGGAGTTGATGCATAGTTAATGTCTTGATTGATAAAACATGTCTGCTGTGGTCAGCCAGAACCTTCTGAAGCAGAAATAAATCAGCTGATTTTTGATGCAATAAAGCAGAAAACTTAAAAGTTATTTGGCCTTCAAATTATTTGGAACGCTGGCAATCAGACTGTTTACTGCCAGCTTAGTGGTGCTCTGTCAGGCTGGAAACAACCCAGATCGGCTCCTGTCAAGACGGATCTGACAGAATGATGAGAGGTTACTTTGGGAATAAAAGCATAATAAAGTGAACTACTGAAAGGGTTCATTAATCAACAAATGTGCAGATCTGCAGGAAGTGCAATGAGGAGACTTTTTTTTTTTCCTGTAAAGCAGGTTCAGAGCTACAATACAGCTTTTTGATGCGTCACCCTTCCACAAATGTGAAATATAAAATATGAGAAAAGACACATAGACCTTTTCTGGCGGTAGATGAGAAACCTGGAGATCAGCCAGCAGAGCAACAGACCACAGCAGAAAAGTTGCTCCATCGGACGGCCTATAAAATCAGCCGACACACTCGCTTCCGGGGCCGTCCTCCTAATTGACATTTTTAATGAAAGAGACACAAGAAAACATTCCAGCTTCCAAGTTTAAAAGCCCACAAACGTCGTTTCTCCAAGCTCAAAGTTGTTGTTTTTTTTTTTGTTTTTTTTCCTAGTGTTACATTCTTTCTCTGGAGTCAGAACATCAAAATGTCTGTCAGGACCTGTGGACTCCCAAACACGGAGGAGGAGTCTAGGTTCTTCTCGTTAAAAAACATTAAGACTACACCACGGAACAGTTTTCACAAGTCATGCCGACACACAGGAACTAGAAACCGACATCCAAAAACAAAGAGCTTGAGTAAAAACTACCAGAGAGGAAATCAGAATCCAGACAGTAACCTACGAGCTCGTTCAAGTTTCCGCGTGGAAGTTTGTTGCGGCTGCCTCGTCCCCTGACAAACATGTCTCAAAACTCAAACTGCATTTGGTGATCAGCTGCATGGGAAAAAAGTCAAACTGTGACGGGAAATAAAGGGGAATTCTCAATAAATAACACATTCCAGAGGGGCCAACGCCCAGTCGGGTACCAATTGTGCATCTACAAAACATTCCAAACACCTCGATCTAAGCGGGCTGCTCCACAGGAGGTGGCCCCTCCCTCTGGGATTTTTGTCGTCGAAAAAAGGGAAAAAAGGAGGGAAAATAAGGCCCCGAATTGAGCGCTCTCACTCTGAGATGTTTCCCAGGAATATTGAAATAAGAAATAAAAAAAGCGACCGTTAAAAAATGTTTCCCATGGCTGGCACGCCACCTCCCCACAAAAAAGAGAAGACGAAGGAGAAGAAGAAGAAAAGCACAGCTATACCATCCTGGAATTTGTTTCCGAGGAAAAGTGTCCAAGGTTCTGTTTTTGTCGGCGCCCCCTGTTGTTTTTTGGACATTTCCTACAGAGACACAGAAATGCTGGTTTTAGATTTTGGAGCAGAAATACCTTGCCACAAATGATTTTTACTTTCTTTTGTATTGTATTATATTTTTTCGGATTTTTTTTTCGACTTAGATTTTTGATTGTTTTTTTTTTGCCGCATTCGCGATACCGTGAAAGCGTCAGCCAGTCAACTCTGAAAGCGCTCGTTCTGCCAGTATTCTGTCCAATTTACCTCAGAACAACTTTAAGGTGCTATGTAGGGTTAGTAGTATAATTTGTCCTCTTCCCCATACAAAACAAAAGCTTCTCAAATTGTCCAAATGACATCAGAAACTTTGTTCTAAGCATTCATGACAAAAATTTCTTGTATGAGGTGAAACTCATTTCTCTCTGCCGGAAGCAATTTTTCCACATAAAATTGCATCGCGGTCGGTCTCGATGGTTTTAATGTGAAATTAATGGTCCGCAAATTTGGTGTAATTTATCCGCAACGCAGCAGGTGCGTAATGGCCTGAAGAGCGCCCTCTGGTGGTCAAATTACTGTGGCACCAGACACTGTGCGATGCTCAGCTAACCCCCCACGCCCCCACACACAAACACACCCACCTCGTGATGCACATCACCACGGCGACGATGACGGCGATCTGGACGGCGCCGATGATGGCGGCAATAAGGACGTAGTGCAGCTTCTGGCCACTGGGGACGACGTAGAGGATGTTAAAGTCGTGGGGCTCGTCGCATAGGGATCCTTTGTAGCCGGGGTCGCATCTAACACACACACACACACATACAGAACCCAACTCATTTAGCTTCTGTCACCTCAGAAGCAGACCAGCATTAACATCTGCGTTAGCTGCGTTAGCACGGGTTTGACTGCTCACACACCTGCAGGTGGCCGTGTTGTGCTTGATCTCACATTTCCCGTGAACGCAGCGGGTGGCGTAGCTGTCAGTGCAGGGGACGGGCATCCCGGCGTAGAATCCATCTCCGTGGTCCTGACCTTTTGTCTCTGAACAGACAGCAGAGTGCTGTTAGCTGCTGCTGCTGCTGCTTCAGCGCAGCAGAGCTGTGTGTAGCCCCGGCCTTCACCCTGGCTCTGTGCCAATAGGCTCCACCCACCACCCCCTCCTGGGCAGGAGAGTGGACGGATGGCAGCTCTCTGAGCAGCAGGGGGCGCTCCAAAGAGGATCACGCGTCGTAGGCAAAAGTCGTAGCCGCAGTAGCACAAGGGCTCCGAGAGATTTTTCTTTGTACTTAGAATTTAGTGTTTGGTGGTAAAGCAAGTGGAATATTTGAATGAAACAGCTTCTCACCGAGGACTTTAAAAGAACTGCTGTCGTCTTTCTTCCCACTTTTGTCTTTATCAGCTGTGAAGGACACACACAGTCAGGTAGGACAGTGAATGATGAGTCTCCGTGGATCAATAACCAGTAACTACAAACTCTGGCTTTTGTCACAAGAGATGTTTGCACCGTGTGCCAATAAAGTTTGGTTTGAATTAGATCAGGTGTGTGTGTGTGTGTGTAGGTGAGGTGTTTCTCACCTGGACACCTGCCCAGGTGTTTGACGTCGATCTGCTCCTGCTTCATGCAGGAGGCCTCCCGGACCAGACAGGGGTTGTTGTAGGAGTTGCCGTCGGTGGCGCACACAGGGTTCTCGTTGTGGCCGCTGCAGTCGATGTTACATATACACCTGTGCGAGCGGGGGGAGAGAGAGAGAGCAGGGCGCCGGCAGTGAAAACAGGTAGTGGAAAACAGGCGCGTGCAGCCCGGCGCTCCGCCACACCCACCACACGTCCTCCGAGTCTTCGTCGCACTCTGCGCCGTATTTGCAGGTGCTGCACTTGGTGAACTTCTTGCCGACGTCAGAGCCCGAACCCTCGTCGTCTGTCGGACAGAGAGGGAGGAAGTGAAACTGCTTCAGTGTCTTTGTTTGATATTGAGGTTTTAGTTCTGATACGAGTTCACCTCCTTTTCTTTTCATAAAGTGTTTTTTTCTAAGGACTGAAATCACCATTTGTTCAGAGGCCGAAGCCCTAAAGAGGTCTCTGTTGGCCTCCTGCTGACTTGGTTTGCAAACAGTCAGCTCCTTCTTTTGTTTAACAACCAATTTTGGCGACAGTCTGATAAATCACAGCGTCCGGCTTGTAATTAAACACTGAAACTCCTTTTTCATTTGCACCATTTTATTTCAGCCACCGCGTTTCCACGTTTCTGAATTCAGACTCCACAATTTTCATCCTCGAGCGACACATTCAGACATTATTCCCAGAGCAGTGACACACACACACACACACACACACACACACACACTGCTCTCTTCTATCAGACACAGCCCAGTAGGTTTATGGGCCAAAATCATCTTCCTATATTATTTCTATATTATTTTTTATTACTGGCATCATTTCACGCGATGCGTTTAGTGTCTGTTCCTGCCGCAGGAGTTGGAGGTACGGAGGAGATGAGGCGCAACAACCACAGACCCCAAAGAGCCGTCAGGATTATTCCTGGACAAATGTCATGTTTCGCTGATTCCTTCACAGTCATTTTGTCATGCAAGATAAACTGGGAGAAATTCATCTGCTTCACGGCAATAATGAAAATGCCGCCAGCCATCTGAGCTGAACTCTTCACAGCGTTGATGTGAAGTGAGTTTTAGAGAAGGAAACAAGTCCGCAAGCTCAGTCACATGAGGAAGTGATGAAACACGTGAGCGGGATTCGCTGATGGACATTACCAGAATGAGCTCAGCATCAGATATTGTGCAAGTTTTTTTTTTTTTTAAGCTGCTAAAGCGGTGTTTTCTGTTAAATCCCACACAGTCACTTAGCTGTCAGACAGAATCTGAGTCACACTGAAACAGGAAGTTGACTGAAATCAAGAGGAAGTAGAGTAAGAAGAGGATGGACTCACCGTCTCCAGCGCCACCCCCAGAACCAGATCCCACATCTGTGAAGACACCAGAGGAACCAGTTATCCCCCTGACAACACACACCTCGCTCTCTTATACTGCAGGGGGCGCTGCAGGCTAATCTTTGGATAATGCCTGCGTTTACTGTGATATTACCATCTGTGGCCCAGGAGCGCCATGCAGAAAAATAATTTTAAAAAAAAAAAAACCAACAACCTATAACTACAAATTGCAGCTTTGGTGCTTGGTGGCGCCCCCACCAGGTGAGTTACAGGCCAGGCAGGAGGTGGCTTGGAGTAGAGCTACCCCAGTCCTAGGCAAACTACGGCCCGGGGGCCACATGCGGCCTGTTAAGCTTTTTAATCCGACCCACCGAACTTGAAGAAGTTATATTAATAGTAAGTAAGTCATAAAACAGCTGTATTTCGTACATTTTTTCATTTTTTTAGGAGTTAAGAGTTAAGTGTTTCAATAAAGAGCTAAATACTGTGGGGCTTCAAAGACAGATAAGACACTAAAATGTGACAGAGGGGTCGGAGCAGATGGATGGAGTGTTTTGGTGACCCACCTCATAGGAGAAAAAAATATGTCATGGGAACGTGTAGAAAATTCTTCATTCTTCATTCTGTGATGTCTAATGAACAACAAACTATCTGAACTGACTGAGAGGCGACTGAGCCGGAACAGGCCGTCAGCAGCCTCGGAAACATTTTAATGACTTTTCATCTGCGGCTCCTAATTAAAATCGACGGCTGGATGATTAACGGCAGCGAAGGTGAGATGAGGTCAGGCAGAACCAGAACCCTGTCGGGTTCTGTCACTTGATGGAGCCGTCAGCCAATCAGAGCTGAGGATGTCTACGGGGTAGCTCTTCGACGTTTGTCAGCTCTGACCCTCTGAGCCTGCCATAGCCAGCAGGCTGGCTGGTGGCCACAGGGTTGAGCCAGCGCTGACTAATGATGTCAGACGACTCACCGGCGGAGCAGGGGCCGTCCGAGACTCGGGAGATGAGTCGCTGCTGTTTGCAGGACGCCTGGCGCCGGTAGCACTCGTTCTGGTAGGTGTCCCCATTGGAGCCGCACACAGGGACGAAGTGTTTGTGGCACTGGAACACAAACATAGGGTTAACCAGGAGTCAAAGGAGTCAGACAGCCTCAGGAAAGTCAGGATGATTTCAGAGAGAGGGTCATCACACATCTGCCAGGACATAGTTCACACAACATACAGTGCACAGTACTAAGTACATAGTACACAGTAATCAGTATACGCAACATACACAGTATCCAAACTGACAGTAAACTGAAAGTTAGCAGGTGAACAGCCACTGCTGTGTTTCGCAGTCAGGAGTTTCCTTTTCATTTCAGTCTTGGTGCTAAGTTAAGCCCGGCAAGGCTAAGCTAAGCTAAACACACCTGCTGGCCTTTAGCGGCCGTAATGGCAAAATTTTGATCATGTAAAATTCTTGCTGCCACCGAATACTCAGCTGGATACAACGGGCCTCAAGCTGAGGACGAGGACAAATGAAAAGGTCAGAAGAACTTTGGTTTCCCAGTTCACTATGAATGCAGCATGTTAGCAGTGATGCTCCGCCCCCTGGCTGCTCTCACCTGGAAGTGGCAGACGCACCTCAGCTGGGCGCCGTCGTCTCTGCAGACGCCCCCGTAGCGACAGGTGGAGTCATCGCAAACCCTCAGGTCGCTCTTCCTCTCCGACACATCTGCAAAAAACACACAGAGCAGACAAGTGTGTGAGTGTGCGTGTGTTGCTCTAGTTTCCTGTGGTTGGTGCTGCAGGGATGTGAGCTGAACTCTGAAGCAGAGAGAAGTTCCAGCTTCCGTCGGGAGATTTGGGGCCACACAAGGACGCTAGAGAGAGACGTTCCCTCCTGTGTTAGGACTGTGGTTGAAATTGCTCTTGTTCTTGTTGGTGTGAGTGCTCTGTGTTTTTCTTCTTGTCTTTGGCAGATGGCTTGCCTGCTTTGCCTCTCTTTTTCCACCTTTCTTATTAGATGGGCAGGTGAGAGTTTGATTGATTGATTTAGATTTTTTTTTAGTTGTTATTTTGGTGAGTAGTTATTTTGGCCACAATCAGACCAACACATTGTCCAAACATTATTTTACACATCTGTAAACAAACCATTGCGTGCGGGCAGCCAAATGGCACCTGAGAGGAGTTTCCATCCACTTTGACATTTTTCTGTCAGAGCTAGAACCTTTTCTTCTTATGTCTGCTTGCTTGGCTCTCATTCCAGGATCTTATTTTGTTCTCTTTTTTCTGGCAGCAAGCCCCTCCTCCAAGCCTTTATTTCTGCTACGTTGCATAGGGATGGACGTTCGTCTGTGTTTACGCAGCAAATAAGTATATGAACCCCCCCCCCCCTGTTGCCTTCAGAAGTTGACATGGTGTCACTCAGCAGCCGGAACAATCGGCCTCAGTCCAATTCTGGGCACAGCTGAGAGCCTCCCCAACCACTGACAGAGCCCCCAGTAGGCGGCTCTCAACATTGCAGTTAGACGGAAGCAGGATTCAGATGCCTACAATCTAAAATGTAGAGTAATAGAAGTCATGAATCAGCCCTTTTTATTCTGTTTGATCTGTCAGCGAGAACCTGCTGAGCGACATTGAGAGAGGCGATCATGTGACTCACAGATTCATCCAGCTGCCTCCGAGACAGCATCATGTCAATATCGCCGCCACATGTCCTTCACCGAGCTTTAACAGTGGTGGTCAATGGTAACCCTCCCCCACCTTTCCCTCTTTTTCTTCAAACCATTACACTTACCGCCACTACTGGACAAATGAAGGTACTGCGCTGTGATCAAGCAAGACGATTTCTTACGTGTTGTTTTAGGAAGTTCCGCACACTCTGAAGATGCGAAAAGCAGAAGCTACCACAACCAATCCATCCTGAAATCTCTTCACTTGCTGATGACTTTCACAGTCGACTGGTTTATTGAAGCCTTTTCTCAGACCCAGCGACTGGACCAACACCAGCCGCCACTGAAAACATCCAGCCGAAAGCCAAACAGCTGCTCTGAGACTCCAGGAAGTGGGAGCGCTCCACTTCCTGCTGCCTGACAAACAGCGTCTCTGCCCTCATCAAAGACAATTAAAGGCATCCGTCACCCTGCGGCGCAGCAGATAATTGTCCTGCCACAAAGTGAGGGGTGGATAATTCCCTCTCAGCTGGAAGGAGACTGGAGCGCAGCCACTTTGGTCTCCGTCTCTCTGAGTTCAGTTCCACTGTTGCCGGCGCACTAGTTCAGATAAACACATCCCATAGAATCTGAGCCAGCTGCTGTCTTTGACCTCCTGTTTCAGTGAAAGAAGACGACTTCAGGCGTCTTCACGGCTCTGGTGAATGTTTTTGGTAAATATTCATTCATTCATTCATCTTCTATACCCGCTTATTCCAATTCAGGGTCACGGGGTTTGCTGGAGCCTATCCCAGCTGTCTTAGGGCGAAGGCAGGGTGACACCCTGGACAAGTCGCCAGTTCATCGCAGGGTCACATAGAGACAAACAACCATTCACACTCACATGCACACCTACGGACAATTTAGTATGTTCAATTGACCTCACATGCATGTTTTTGGACTGTGGGAGGAAGCCGGAGAACCCGGAGAGAACCCACGCAGACACGGGGAGAACATGCAAACTCCACACAGAAAGGTCCCAGGCCCGGGCCCCGGAATCGAACCCACGACCTTCTTGCTGTGAGGCGGCAGCGCTAACCACTGCGCCACCGTGTCGCCCTGTTTTTGGTAAATATGACTCCTTTAAACGCCCGCGCTCCTCGGAGCCTCTGTTACTCCCTGTGCTCCCTGAAGGCATTGGCTATCCGGTTAACTTCCTCAGACTGCCACTGCTCTTTATCCACTTTTCTTAGTTTGTTTGAATGATTTGCAGTCGCAGTTTGACACGTGGCAGAGGTTTTCGTCTGTTAAAGTACTTATTCATCCATCCACTCGGTCCACCATCCCAGTATCAGGTCTGTGTCAGGCTGTTTTAATGTCTACCGAGGCAAAGACTTGTAATTTCCCTGCCTAGCACCAGATGGCAGCAGTCAGGAGCGACAGGTGACGATTCATGAATAAAACAGCAGCAGCAATCAATGCTCAGCGCGGCAGTTTCCAGTTCCTCTGTTTTTCAGGACGATGGAATCATCAGGAGGATGCAAAGGGAGTCGATAAGATCCTGAAGGAACGTAATGAGGAACCTTCGTACGCTCCGGGAGGGACATGAAAGCCACATTCATCTTAATACACAATTAAAACAGACCAAAGACTGCAACTGGCTTGACAACTTGAAAACCAAACACAAACAGCTCCTGAGTTTAATTAGCATCTGAAAGCTAGCTACCATACTACAAGCTAAGTTTGCTAGTTTTTAGGTATTAACATTCTTCAGTAATTTTGGTTCACAAAGGATAAAACGTGGCCCTTAAACATCTGTTCGGCAGAACATGCAGCTTGTGGCTGCAGTACCTTGAATGCCCACTGGAAGCTGTCACTAGTTTGCACTTTAAACTATCCATGTTGTTGACACTCTTTCCAGGCTCCAATTTCAAGTATGGCTCTAATAACAAATATTGATACCAGAGGATGAGAGCTGATCTGTGTGTAAACATTTCCCAAGATAAAACATTAACTTGGGCGCGTCAAACAGGGCTAGAGGTTCACCTAGTCAATTTGAAAGAGGAAAAAAAAATAAAAATAAAAATTGAAACCACAAAATGGAGGGCAAAACAATCTCATGTCGTCTCAATCAAAGAAATGTGAATGAATTTCTTGTTTGCGTTTTTGATTTATTCGCCTGATTTGTTGCTTTCAGTGGCCTGATTTTATCCTGATTTAATGATATGTTTTGACAAATGAAGAGTTTGTTTAGACTTTAGATTAAAGTAAAAATCATGACAACAAGCCTGCATTAAGAGGAAAAGATGACAGATTGACTATTGATTCACAACTGACCTGCAATCTCAGTTTAACCTGAGAGATTGCAAACATGACGCTGTCTTCGGCATTTGTGTTTTATTATTGTGAATCCAGCCGAGTTCATTCAACACTGGCAGCAGCTTCCTTCTGTCAAGCGGACGGAACCAGGTGGGAGATGATTAATATCAGCGCGTGAATATATAATTCCGGCGGGATGTGTTAACCCCAACCTGCAGCAGCACAACGGCCTTTTATTGATCCTCCTCCAATAACCGTCTTCCAGCCTCGGTATTGATCTCGGGCAACCGGGCGCCACAAGGCATGATGGGAATATTAATACCGCAGCCGCATCATGCCCGCTTCCTCACCGGGAGGATGCTGCAGGTGCGGCAGCGGCTCCTACCTGTGCACTCCTTCCCTTTGCCTCTGCACTCGGCGCTCTGCGGGGCG
This sequence comes from Thamnaconus septentrionalis, assembly GCA_009823395.1. Classification (NCBI taxonomy): domain Eukaryota; kingdom Metazoa; phylum Chordata; class Actinopteri; order Tetraodontiformes; family Monacanthidae; genus Thamnaconus; species Thamnaconus septentrionalis. The sequence continues at coordinate 12,572,835 of CM020504.1, forward strand.
TAGGACGCCTCGGCCTCCGGCAGGTGAAGCAGCGCGGCCAGCAGGCAGGCGGACAGCAGGAGCGGCACGAGCACCGGGCCCGACACCATGATGGAGACGGTGATGGCGGTGGTGATGGAACAGGTCCGCCCTCCAGACTAAAAGGACCGGAGCTCGGCTGGGTCGAGGGCCGTGGGAGGAGACAGCGCGTCCCGCTGAGCAGCTGCTGCGACTCACGGAGCCTCGGACGAGCTCCGGTCCGCTCGCACGGGAGGCAGCATGTCCGCAGCCGAGGCTCCGCGTCCGGATGCTGGGTGCGTGGCGGTGCGTGCTGAGCTCCGAGCGTGCGATGGGCGGCTTGGCTGGCTGGCCGTGCGGCGGGATGCGGTGACGGAGCGGAGACGCGCACAGGCTGCATCCACAACAAAGAGATCCGGACTGAGGAGAGGACGCACACAGGCTGGTCACGTGACGTGACAGTACGCAAAAAAAAAAAAAAAAAATCCAACCCACCCTTTGCCCCCCCGCCGACCGGATCCACGCCCCGCGCACGCGCACGCAGAGATCCTACCGCTACATTACCCGTTTATATTTTATGTGAAAATATGATCATCCCTGAATAGTTCCCACAGGAAGCGGAACGGAAAATCGGATATGGTTGTGGCATCGCAGGAGAGTCTGACCTTCATTACGTTGACAGAATGACTTAAAGGGACAGTTCACCCTAAAATCTCCTCCTCCTTCTCCTAGTCCTCCAGCTCAGACATTTGGCTGTTTTAAAACAGTCGTGAAAATTGGCAATAGGTGGATGATGAATAGGTGACTAGATGAGTGGGTGGTGATGGGCATGTGAGTGGATGGATGGATGGATGAGTGGATGGGTGATAGATGCATGGGTGGATGCATGGATGGATGATGGACGATGATGATAATGGATGGATGCATGAATTGATAAGTGGATGGATGGATGGGGCTGGATGCATGATGATGATGGACAATGGATAAATAGATCGATGTGGTGGATTAAGGACGAATTGAGAACTGGATGATAGATGGATGAATGGGTGGATGGGTAGATGGATGTAATGGGTGGATGGATGGATGGATGGATAATGATGGATGGATGGACGTGATGGATGATGGATGGGTGGGTGGGTGGTTGGATGGTGCTGGATGCATGATGATGATGGACGATGGAGGTATGGATGGATGTGATGGATGAAGGACGAATTGAGAGCTGGATGGATAGATGGATGGGTGGATGGATGGATGGATGGATATGATGGGTAATGGATGGACGATGATAGAAGGGTGGATGGATGTGATGGATAATGGATGGACGATGATGGATGGACAATGATGATAATGGATGTTTGATGAATGGATGGATGATAACGATGATGGATGGATAGGGGTGGATGATGGTTAGGTGGGTGGTTGGATGACTCCTCCTGCTTCCTGACTGCAGGTTTATCTGGTGAACTCTGACTCTCATGTTGTGATGGAAACACCAGAATCATCAGCTTCTTTAAACCCCGTCATCTCACCCGGACGTTGTAGGTCAGTTGCTGATTTGAAAAAAAAAAGAAGCTCAGTCAGTTTAAGTCACTTCACCTTCCTATTACCCGAGCGCTAACCTGGGTGCTAACTTTGGTCAGCTGTTCCACTACTTTGATTGCAATATTTCTATATATTATCATCTTCTTGACTTCTGTCACAGCAGCACCCAGGACCTTCAGCCTCTGTATGGATTAATATTTGTACAACTCACTGGCTCCTCAGTCATCCACCGACCTCTTTATGTCGCTATGTCTGCTGTCTCTCCATCATTTCCTCCAGGTGGTTGTAGGACTACCCGCTCTCTTCCACCCAGCAGCACTGCCTGAAAGACAGCGCGGTCGCTGGACCGTCGATTAGCTTCCTGCACCAATTATCCAGCAGAGGGGGGTGGGCAGAGCAATTTCTTCTGTTTTACCTGCCGACTGGAGGACCAAATATCTCAGTTGCGCTATAAATAAAAACTGTCAGGAGACCAGAAGCGCAGCAGCAGCGCTGTGCAGTACTTGGAAACACACAGAACCACAGGACAGAATATGCAAAGTTTCATTTTAGCATTTGAAAGTGTTCCAACAACAACTACACGACACAAAAACACTTTATTTGGGGGCTTTCAAACATTTTTAGACTTGAGCGTGAAAGCCTTGAGTGAGGAAAAGTGAAATATCTCTGAGTTCCTGGTTCTGGAAGTTTCCAGGCCGATGGAAGCTTGTTGTTGGGTTCAGCTGAGCTGAAAGGTTTTAATTTGTCGCTAAGCTTTATCGTCTTTGTGTGGCTGATTATTCCACCCACCATATGTCTGCGGCGGAGAATTACAGCCGACTCAGCAGAGCGGCCGGAGTTTCTCCGGAGAGTCTGAGAGCGTAAAAGTTTGAACAGCAGGGGACTTTTTTTTAACATGAAAACTGACATTTCCAGACGACCAGCAGGACAACGTGTGCGTGCGTGTGTGCATGCGTATGTGTGTTTGTGTGTGTGTGTGTGTGTGCGTGTGTGTGAGGGAGAGTGTGCGTGCGCGTGTATGTTTGTGCTGGGGGTCTTAATGGAAGGAGAGGGATGTCCAATCGGCGATACTAATTCCATTGAGTTCCGTGATAGTTTTCTCTAATTGGCTTACGGCGTTTGCAGACAGAGAGTCTGGCGTCTGACGGCGGCATCACTCTGATTTCCTGTAAGACGAGAGCAGCAGGAAGTGGCGGCGAGGTCGCTCAGGACATCAGCGCTGCCTCTTGGACTCCAGTGGAGCAGCAGACAGCAGCACACAGTAGCTCTCTGTTTACCGACTCCTACTAAAACTCTTTGCGTGACCTTCCACGCTTGGATAGGTGTAGCCGCCACCAGGTTCGGGGAGCGGCCACTAGGTGGCACCACAGAGGGTTGATTTCCAGCGCGGCGTTTTTAGAGCAGAGCTGGTGAAACTCCTGATTGAGAAGATGGGTCCTCGGGGTGCATTCCAAATCTGTGTGTACCCCCCAAAAGACTCACACACACACACACTCACACACACACACAGGGTGGGTACACACTCTAATTTCTTGCCATCTGGGGCTCTTTGGCACCCCTACCTGGGCGGGGGCAGGGGTGGGGTGTGTGTCTGTGTGTGTGTGTGTGTGTGTGGGGGGGGGGGGGTGGGTTTTAACCCTTCGCTAATCACCAGGCGACTCTTTAACTGCTGGGGAAAAAAAAGACTCTTAACAAGCCATTTAATCTGCAAGCCGTCCGTAATCTGTCTGAGGTTCAGCTGAAGACAGGAGCAGCAAGGTCACTTCCTCCTCCGGACTCCCATCTGTCACTCACAACACCGCATTTAGCTGATATCACCTCTTTTCACGCACCTTTGTTTGTTTGTCTGAGTCGTCAATCTGTCTTCAGCTGGACAGAAACGGAGTGGGTCGCCTCCCTCTCAAAGGGAATGGGACGCCACTGTCTGGTGGGCTTCCGTTGCAGCGGCGGTGAGGAAACGTGAGGCTGGTCTCCGGAGTGGAGGAGGATGATTTTAAATAATTAATGACTCCAATAATGGAGCGCAGGATCAGTGACTCGTGATGTGTATCTCAGTTTTTTGAAGTGACACTTGAGGTTCTGAAGCTCCTGGAGGGTCGAGATTAAAACTGCCTGAACTTCAGATTCGACATAGATGTCAAAAGAAGAACGTTGAGTGAAACAAATGATACATATGAGTCTGAACAGGCTAATGCAGGCTAAGCAGCTAGCTCAATAGAGCCAACGAGTACTGATTACAGTCACCAGGGGTTCATCAACATATCTTGTCTTGTCTTTGGTGTCAATAAATTATTGTGTGTGTGTGTGTGTGTGTGTGTGTGTGTTTTGTGAGTTTGATTTCGAACATGTGTTTTCTTTGATGCTCCGACTCCAACCATGAGGTTTTCTCGCAAGTTGACAAAATGTTAAAAATTGAAGGAAATTTAAGATTTAATACTGCTTATGTTTGGAAGATGGTTGGTGACAATCTTTGAGAGGTCTTATGTGGCATCATAGCTCTGCTGGAAAAATATAGCGGATAAACATTTATGTAACAAATAAACAAAAAACTCAACAGCATTTAGATGTTTTGCATGTGTTTTTATCCAGTGTAACCAGTTTTTGCAGGTGATAGTTCCCATAAAAAAACAACAGAAATACATTTACATCCCAGCACTACAGGAGAAAAATGCAAAACTTTTTCCGATTGTTGCTGTAAAACAGAACAAAATTCTACTGTGAAGAGTTTAAAAATGAAAATTTGATTTTAAAGTGAAAGTAAAAGTGCAGTAAAATGAATCTTCTAAAATAAATTATCTTAATTCTCTGCAGCAGCATAAATATAATCAGTCAGCAAAACAAGCAAAGCCTAAAAATCCCAAACCCTCTGGATAAAAGCAGCGTGTTCTCGTATCGACGTCACAAGAGAAATAAAATAAACTCCATCAAGCAGCAAAACTGGTGAATAACAAGAACATTCATGTCCAAAAGATTAATCGCGCTAATGAAGCCAAGAAGCCACTAAAAATGTCACCACATTCACAAACTGGCAGGACTAAATCATTGCTATTATTGCGAGTTAGAGTTTGTCTTGCTCTGGGGTTCTGGATAAGTTTTAATCAATTTTATGTCAAAACAGTCAACCGAATTTGTCAGGTTAAAATGGGGAACTAAGCTGTGAACTGCACTCTTTATTAATGCAACATTACTTCTTGTGAGGATTCTCCAAATCTTCCACACACAAACATTTTTAAATGGAAACAACATCATTTGAAAATTCATTCTACTATTCTGTTGTATCAAGCTAAACTCTGACGCGGCTGAATACCATCTTCCACAGCCAGACAGCTACAAGCACTAGCCAACAGTTAGCTAATCATTGTTTATCTCCGGCTAACCAAGTAATGTCTATGGCTGCTGGCTCATGCTATGCTAGCTCACAACTCCACAGCTGAAAACTGCCACAGCTAAACTGTTAGCTGATAAATAACCAGCCTTCTGATCCCAATGGGTGGTGATAAATGCTAACATGCTATCTGTGTGCTGTTTCTCTTACTCCTGTTTTTTTGGGCAGAAACCAGTCTGACTTCTCCTCCAGGCCCAGAGAACCAGCTGAGGCCTGCACTTACCAATTTTTGTACAAACTTAAATTTTACCTTCATTTTTTTAAAAAGAGTTTTCTCAGCCATTTTTGACCACGTGCTAATAAACATTTATCTTCATCATGTTGATTTTCTTCATTTGTTTCAAATGGAAGTTGTTTAAAGTAAATTAAACATTTGAAAAATGACTTTCCTCCACCTTAAACCTAACCCTAACAGATAAAAATGAATGACCTGTTCTCTTCCTCTCTGTCTCTCTTTCACACATTCTAACCGATGAAAAAGTCCATCATCCTGGTTCGTCCAATCATAGACCTCCCCAACAAAATTCACTCTCTCTTCCCCATCCTGGTTTGAACCAAAGCCACGTCTACTTTGTGCTGTCCTCTTCTCCTATCCGGGTCGCGCTGCTCTCCTCCACTGGCCCCTCCCTCTTGGTTTCCGTAGCGACTGCCTCCGAGCCCTCAGCCTGCACCGCCTCGGCGCCCTCCTGGCCCTCGGCGACGGACCGCTCCTTCTTCAGCTTGATCTTGAAGGTGTCTTTGCTCGGGGCTTTCTTGGCGATGTTCTCCTTCAGCCGCTCGCCCGACTGCTTCAGCCGCTCGCCCGCCTGGTGCATCTTGTCCCTGCGTTCGGGTGGCATGACCTTCTCACCCAGGTTGTGGAACTTGGCGCCGATGTTGCCCTTGGTTTTGCTCATGTTCTCTTTGGAAAAAGCAGCCTTCAGGTTGTCGGTGCGCTTGGCCATGGACTTCTTGATGCGGGCGGCTCGCGAGGGGTCGGCCTCCTCTACGCTCAGGTACTCCTCGTCTGAGGAGAGGTCGGGGGGAAGGTCATACAGGTCGGGCTCGATCTCCAGCCCGTCAAGGCCGCTGCCTTTGGGGGTCTTGGTGACTGCCACTGACGGGACCTCGGCCTCACCCTGCAGGGTGAAAACAGTGGGGTTGAAAAGTCAGAATACCAAGGAGCCACCTGTTATCTTGGTAGATCAGGCTGTGCTGGACTAGAATGACATGGTTCCACTTTTAATAATGCAGAATAATGTTTATCAACGGGTGCCGTGCAGTGAGGAGCTCGGAGTAGATCCATATCAAGAAGAACCAGCTGAGGTGGCTCAGGCCTCTGATTTGGAGGCCTAAGGAGAGCTGGGGGGAGTGGCCAAAGGAGGGCGCTCTGGCCTCCATGCTAAGGACACTACACCCGCAACCCGGATAAGGGGAAGATGACGAAGTGCGAGGTAGTCTAATATAACCACACACACACACACACACACACACACACACAAAGACTAATGAGTGAAGGAAAAAGATTTTAGACACAACATGAGGGCGGGGCTAATGTCTGGATTTGCCACCCATTAGCCCACCAATCAGGGGGGGAGCCTAGCTGTCAGTCTTCTTCTGCTTCACTCAGGTCTCCAAAGACAACGTATGAGCAATACTACAAGCAGCCACTAGAGCCCAGCCCAGTTGCTTTGCCTTCAGCTGTTCTTAGGTTTAACAGATGTTCAGTTGGTGTTTAGTTGGTTGCCTTGCTGCCAGAGGAGGAGCAGCAGTATTCTGGGATGTGGATGATATCAGACATTATTCGGACAATCAGCTGTCTTCCTGCTGTGTCCTAGCTCACGGGGCCACTATGTGCTGCTAACAGCTGCGGTGGATCCGTGACAGGGAACTATTCTGGGCCGCTTCGCTGCAACTAGAACCCCCATCTGACAACACAGCTCCTCACTGGGCTGCTTCGGAGTCTCAGAGGTGGTTAGATTTAGCTTTGTTTGCAATTAGCAGTGATTCATTAAGGAATTTTGCTCAATACTAAAGTGACTTTTCAGTCCAGTAGATGGCGCTAAGAGCTGATTCTTGGAGGTTTAAGGTTAAGGAATATCAACGCACAACTCAAAGCTCAGCGTCTTGCAATATTGATTTAAATTATGTGATAATATATAATGAGATCTTCTTTAGGGGAAAAGTGCAAGTCCAAACCATCAAACAGTTTAGCTGCACTTCCTCAAGCTTGGTGACTGAATTAATTTGACATCTATCAATTACTTTCAATTACTTTTTGCTGGCTGCCGAGCTACAAGGGGGCATCCAGATATTTCCATCCATTGTCGTTCAGGACCTATGTAGAAGTGTGGACTCGAAAAGCCTTTAAAAGACTCCAGTTCAGTCGCTCCGCTATGACATAGGCTTTGCTCCCATTCATAGAACCAGTCCAGAGGGTCTGCTGTAACTCAGAGAACCATCTGCTGAGAACCATCCAGATCTTTTGCTCTAACTCCACCCAAACCTCTGCTTACCTGATAAATGACCACGCGGAACTTGTTGCGGGTGAGCAGCTCGTCCTGTGTGGTCTCCACCTTCTTGACGCGGACGTTCTGCTTCTCCACACGGGTGCGCACTTCCTTGACGTTGGCGCTGACCTTACGGGTCTTCTGCAGGAGCTTCTCCACCGTGCCGCTGGTGTCGGTGTGGTCCTTGGCCAGCTTCAGCACGTCACCCTGGATGGTCTTGATGCTGTTCTCCAGCTCCAGCTGACGCTCCTCCATGCGCTGCTGACTGGACTGGACATTGTCGATGATGCCTGCCACACGCTCCAGCAGAGACAGGATAGTTAGGGCGCTGATGGGGTTCCCGGCCTCATCCTCCACCCCAACTATCTCCAGCTTCTCCTGGACGCCTGCTGTACGGTACTTGTGCTGGTCCATTTTGCTGTTTCGATGAGCGTGGCGGAGTTGGGCTACTGCAGCAGAGGAGACGCAGGACTGTGGCAGACGCCGGCAGGGAGAGTTGATTGGTGTGGCCCAAATTTCACTTTGGAAGCAGAAGAGGGAGGAAACTCCACCTATCGCTCTTAAAAAAGCCTCGAGGGTCCAAAGGGAGCCAGAGCCAGAAGATGAGCTGGGCTATAAAGCCATGAGGGGAGCAGCACTGAACCCCCCGAGCTAAAAATAAGAAGCCTTTGTAAGGCGACACGCTGACATTTTGCAGCGGATGATGGAAATCCCCGTCCCAGTCCTGCCGGGCCACATGGACAATTCATAATTCACCCACGTTTCCTTGCGTTGTCAAGTCAGCAGCTGCCAAGACGTCAATCAGCAGCAGCTCAGTGAATCTGCAGCAAACTGGAATAGTCTGGTCTGATTACGCTATGAAGGAATGTCGTGAGAGTGATTGAGCCATTGCAACAGTGCCCTTTTTAGTCCTGCCTGGGTGTCAGATCGACAGAGGCTAATCTGAGCGACAACAGCCGCCGAACTCACGCCTCCGTTTGATGGGATCCTCTGTTTGATTTGTCTCAGGTGAAGCACTTCCCAAAAAAAACGACAAAACTTTCATGGCTGTCTGGCAGAAAATAATTGGTCCAAAGAAGCTAATTAACAGCTGTGAGTGATACATACTGTCAGAGTGAATGTGCGTAAGGGATCATCGCATCACCAAAACAAGTCCAAACACTCAAAAAATGCCATATTAGTTCATAGTGGAAGTGGCGCTGTGATGTCAAGATGCTAGCAAGCTAGACTAGCACACTTTAACCAAGCATCTTGCAATGTGCCAACATTTGTCTATGGAAGAATTTTGTGCGCAAATGTTTTTTTTGTGAAGAACTGCACACAGACATTAACACAGTTTGCAAAGCGTCTTAGACATGACCTGCTACCTGTTAACAAGCTAGCCAGCGCAGGATTAGTAGAATGGGGTTGAAAGCTGGCAGCTGCTCCTGTATATAATTCTATATTTACTGCAGCCAGTCAAGCCTGGGCCCCGCCCACTGTTGAAATACTGGTTTATTTTTACATGGTGTGTGTGTGTGTGCGTGTGTGTCTGTGTGTGCGTGCGCTATAATATGTATATTGAGTATATATTGCGTTTTGAGATAATTTGACCTGTTTCCTTCTGTTTATTGATCAGTTCAATGAGCTAAAATAACTAATTATTTAAACTACTTTTAATGAAATGAAATGATGAAAATGATAGCTTTGCAATTTGCTCATAATGACATCTGTCACTGACTCGTCAGACCTTTAAACAAGGACATGTTCTGGCTAAAGTCCAAGACCCTGCAAACTTCTACCTCTTGTACCCCTTCCTAAAATTCACAATTCACACATTATGAAGAGTTTCTGGCTTATAGCCTTTTCTGCAAAATAATATCCACTTTGCAACAACAGAAACCATCCCATGGAGGAAGAAGCAGTAGGAGCTGACAAAGAAATCACTCTAGGAATGTTTATTTCGGTTGTCAGGAGTCATTGCGAACTGGAGCGGTTGCTGCGTTGTATCTTCCAGTCCAGACGGTGGCGGTCATTCAACTGCAAGCGTTTAAGTCGATATAAAAGATCAAACACGACAGAAGAAGACACAATAAACGCCTTTACAAGAAAACAGGGCAAAGGAAATTAAAGCAAACCAGACGAATTCGCGGTGTCTTCTAAGCGGAGAAGAAGAAGAAGAAGAAGAAGAAGAAGAAGAAGAAGAAGAACCGGAAGTGGCGACATCGGCGCCACCACTACTGCCGACAACCGAACTGACAGAGTCAACAGGAGGCTGAGCGCAGCATACATATTGTTTACCGCCTTTAAAGAAAAACGTTTGGGAAACATCAACTCTAGTTAGTTTAACTTTAGACTCTTGACCTAATTTTTTTTAGAAGCGGATCCGTCGTTGCCACGCGAGCCAGTGAGCGTCTGCCTTTGGTTGCCTTGACAACCGCCCGGATACAACTGTCCTGGGCTAGCGGGGCTAGCAGCTACGCTACTCTCGCAGCCCTGTCTAGTTTCGCCTCCAACATCACAGTCGCATGAACGTGAATAGGTTCTCACTATGGGGGACGAGGGTCGACGAGGGGACGAAGAAGACCGCGGCCCCGGAGCAGCGCACCAGGTGTTCGGCCTGATGGAGGGTCTGCTGGAGAAACTGAAGGTGCTCAACTACGAGGAGGAAGTTCTGGCCAAACACAACATGAAGAATCTGTCCAGGTGGGAGCCAACAGAGAAACACACTGACTCACTGATTAGCCGTCGCTTGTCGACGTTAGATTTCACTGAAACGATGGTTCCCCGGTGTTCCCAGAAGTCATCAGAGAGGTCCGTCCTATACTTGTTCTGCTGCAATACTTTTCCATGCCAAAACACGCACTTCGTGAAATCAGCCGGTCAGTTATTCTTGTCGTGTCCCCTTCCAAACACGTGGAAGGTCCAACAAAGCACCAGTTCGCAGAAGGCTGCAAACAGAGGGCTAACTGTACGACTGTCTGGACAGTTTTTGGATCATTAGTGTGAAGCTGCTTCCACTGCAGTCCAGGATGGAGGGTGAAGTTCTGTAGATCAGAACAATGTGGGACCCTCAAGTCTTTATGTAGAAAGCGATTTTGTATCTTTGTTGTCATTATCAGCTTATCATGTATTCATCACGTGGTCGCTCTCTCAGCAGTCAGATGAACATCATGGTGGTGTGGAGATCAGTTAGTTCCACCTTGTTTAGCAAAGATAAGTGAGAGTGAGCTTCAGCTGAAACTGGAGGATCGTGTTAAAAAGCTGCGAGTTGAGGACAAAACCACAGAGACTCTTCCTCCGTCTGCTCTACTCCGCCAGGCACTACTTTGTCTCCAGCCCGTTCCTGCCCTCCAACCCTGGCGAGCAGTTCTATATGTTCACCATCATCTCAGCGTGGCTCATCAACATGGCGGGGAGGCCGTTCACCGAGCCGCAGGAGCACGACGAGCCCAACGCCACGGTGTCAGCCATCCTGGCCGAGCTCAGAGCGCTGGTGAGTGAACCTCCTCTGGGTCAGCCTGACAGCTGCAGTCTGGTGGAGCTCAGGTGAAGGTCATGTGGTGGTCAGGTGGTCCACTGGATGGATTCCTGATCCGACAATGTCAACTAACAACCCCAACCATCACATACGTCCATAGTTGGAAAAATGGAATCAGTGAAAAACAGCTGAGTGTGAATTTATCCATTTACTCATGTGTCTGTTTACGTATGTCTATTTAGGTTTTGTCCCCCTTAAAATAAGTACAGCAGCAAGAACCTCGAACCCAAATTACATTACTCTCACGCCACTTGAATAACCTTTCAGCTTCATTCATAAATCGTCTTTGTGTGTGTGTGTCTGTGTATCTGTGTGTGTGTCTCAGGGGGTCAAAGTGGACTTCCCGCCGTCCAAACTGAAGTCGGGTTCAGGAGAACACATCTGCTTCGTGTTGGACCGACTGGCTGAGGAGGCTCTGAGGAGGAGGGGCTTCTCCTTCAGAAGGTTGGTACTCGACTGAACTCGACTCGGTCCCCTGCTGCCTTGGCACCAAGATCGGGAAACCAGTTAAATCTCTAAGCAGTCCCTCTTCCCCTACAGGCCAAACTACCCAACAGAAACCACAGAAGAAGAGTCGGTGATAGAGGACAACGCCGAGCTAAAACTCAGCAAAGTGGAGGAGGAGATGATTGTCTGTATCCCATCTCATTCAATATAATATTAATGATTCAAATATTAAATATTACTAAAATAATTTGTGTGTGTGTGTGTGACAGCAGGAGGAGCCTGATGATGAGGAGAATGTGATGGACCTGGAGGCTCTGAAATCACGAACCACACACACTGTGAGTAGTGCAGCTGCCACAAGTTTGCAACTTAAAGATGCAGCCTGTTATTTTTTTTGTTTAGACATAGATGTAAATATATATAGATGTTCTTTGTTTGATCTCCTGGCAGGAGTCAGAGCCGTCATCCAAACCGGACGACATCCTGGAGTCGACGGTGGACGCGGCCGAGTGGAACATGGAGCTGGAGCGAGTTCTGCCGCAGCTGAAAGTCACCGTCAGGAGCGACAACAAGGTGAAGGCTGCAACCGGGGAATTCATTTCCCATCATGCTCTCTGTCTGTCTGACCGCTGTGTGTGTTGCAGGACTGGAGGATCCATGTGGACCAGATGCATCAGCACAGAGACGGAATCAAGGTTTCGCTCCTGGAGGCCAAGGTGGGTGTCAGAGAGGACGGCTTGTGTGGGTGGGTGGCGCCACCCGCTGGCTGTGTTGTTGAACTAACAACAGCAGCGTCCCGTCGCTGCAGAGCTACCTGGACAAGCTGCAGGAGGACATCGGGAAGACCCTGGAGAAGGTGGGCAGCAGAGAGAAGTACATCAACAACCAGCTGGGTCACCTGATCCAGGAGTACCGCAGCGCTCAGGCCAAACTCAGCGAGGTAACGGCCGCACGTCCGTCTGCTGCTCTCGCCTGCTTCTGCCTCTCTGCTCTAACCCGCGCTCTCTGTCAGGCAAAGGAGCGCCACCAGCAGGCCAGTGGGGGAGTGATGGACAGGACTCGAGTCCTGGCTGAGGTCAGTGAACACAGGCAACACGTGGTGACATGTGAGCTGAGCCTGTGGGTCTCTCCAGACTGACCTCTGACCTCACAGCAGCTGGATCAGTCAGGTTTTTAAACCTGAATTGGAATTTTTCAAGGTCCAGTGCGTAAATTTTTTTCTGATTTCTGATTTTTATATTGGTAAAAGCTTAATATACTGCCCATAAATATATTGATAAAAGTGTATCCTCACAATACAGTAACGTTTAGTGTTTCCTGTGCATACAACGGTTCTTATTTATACATAAGAATTCACATAGAGCAAGGCTCTTGCTCCCAGTTAGCTACCATCTTGTGCCGCCATATTTCTAAGGAAGCCTGGTGTGGACAATCCAGCCTGCCTGACAGCGCGGTTCATATTTAGGCTGAACGCTGGCGTCCTCAAACAAAACAGCGAAGAAGAAGGTGGACGAGGAATCCAGGTTCGTGTGTGCCGGCCACCATAGTTCACCGGCAAGCACGGGAGTGGGAAGGGTAGTGAAAGAGCGTTGCAATCTAAATTCTGACCACTAGATGGCAGAATTTTACACACTGTTCCTTCCAGTCTCTATTGCCAACCTCCACCACTGCACTAGATCCCACAGCCAAACTGGGATGAAAGCTGCTCTTGAAACCACAGAAGAAGACGAAGGAAGACTCATATCAGCCTGGAGCTTCCTCATCTTCTTCTAATGAAACGCAAGGATTCCTGAGCAGCTGCTCTGGAGAGGTCGTCAGCTCAGTTGCTGGAGGATGTGCTGTCACTTCTCAGAATATGATTGCTGTAACTGCAGCTCATTTCTGGTCGTTTGACATCGGCACAGTGAAGGGGCCCATTAGTGTTCTGTTGTGTTTCAGATCAGCGAGGAGCTAGAGAAGGTCAAGCAGGAGATGGAGGAAAAAGGCAGCAGCATGACTGACGGAGGTAAAACGGATCCCCCATTAGTGTCAAGAAGTGAGCTGCGTGTGTGTGTGACTGCTGCTGACCGCATGTGTGTGTGTGTGTGTGTGTGTGTGTGCAGCTCCGGTGGTGAAGATACGGCAGAGTTTGACCAAACTGAGGCAGGAGATTATTCAGATGGACGTTAGGATCGGTGTGGTGGAGCACACACTCCTGCAGGCCAAACTCAAGGAGAAGTCCAACATGACGCGTGACATGCACGCCACCAACCTCCCCGAGTTCAACACCTTGTCTGACTGAAGCTCTCGAGTCAGACGGACTCATCAGGAATCGTCAGGTGCTTTGCGCCACTTCAGTTTCGCCTCAAATCTGTTTTTGTCTAAACGTGAAACATTGTCAATACAGTGTCACTGACTGCTCCTGTTTTCCTCCACAATGGTTAGGTTTTTTAGCCACAGGGTAGCTGTTACACCATGTGGCTGTTGGACACAAGCCGTACCAAGAAACCAACAGATCCACGCACACCAAATGTAAATAATATGAATGAATTGTCATTTGATTTGAATAAAAAATTTCTAGTGTTTTCAACCAATCTATTGAGCTTCTCTCATGTCATTTGACTACCGATTGTGTGTTGAAGTTTTTAATAGCAATGCAGCTGGGTTGACCTACGTGACCCTCTAACAAATTTGTCATCTGAGACAATAACATATATTCTGATCTTCAATGTAAAGGGTCTTTATGTGCTTTTAATGTGATACAGCTCTGAATGATTCATCACTTCATGCTGTCGGTGTGCTATTACTTTGAAAGCCGAACGGATCTTGCATGGCTCACACAGTTGTTTCGGCGACAGTAGCCGCTGTTTCCGGCGTGAGGGCGAGGTTCGCCGTCAGCTGCCAAGCTTCGCAAAGCTTCGGATCTGCGCAGAAACGTTTCCAATTATTAAAGTTAGGACGCAAAACAGGAGAAAGGTGACGGAAGGCCACTAAACGACTAGGAGAAGTTTCGTGCACCGGAAGTGGAGAAGAAGAGTGTTCTTCAGCGCAGGCCAACGCGGTAAGAGCCGTTATTTTTTCTTTGTCCGGAGTTGTTGTGTTCGAGTAAATATCGAAACTAGCGTTTAGTTTCTTTTATAAAATTGCGTTGTTGCTTTTAGGACTATTTTTAAACGAATTCTGTAGAAAGAATATAACGCTAAACGGTAAATAAATAAATAAATAAATAAAAACTGCAAACAAACAACAGTTTTTTCTCCCCTAACCTGAAGTTGCATTTCTCCCGTTCTTCGCGTTAAATCACAGTTATTCTCTGTCACCATTAATAGAGTTCAGTTCACTATGGAAATATTTCGAGAAGAATCTGGTTTGACCGACCTGATGACTTCGCTAAGTATTCATTAAATCTACCGGATGTTTCACGTCTTTCAAGTGTTCAAATGTCTGAGCTGCTGACAGTATCAGTGACTCGGTGTTTTGGTCACATCCAGGACTGGAAATAAAGAAACTGTTCGTCAATTTCCGGCTGCTAATTACCAGAAAGTCAATCAGAACGTCTCGTTTGAAGGTGTGTTCTCGATGCGATCGCTAGAGGGCACTGCTGAGGCCGCAGCCCCCCTTCATCTTGGTTGCTTCCTGCGACGCGTTTTCCTCCAACATCACAACACCAGAAGCAGCAGAGGGGGCTGCCGCAAGGCATGCTGGGTGGACTGGGTAGCGACCACCGTGCTAGATGTGGGGAGGGGGAAGAAATGGATCCGTCCAATCTGAGCCTACAGTGTGGAGGAGCAAATTGGCCTCGATCAGCAGAATTTAAATTTCACCACTAAGAAAACAGAGTGCATGAAGAAACCATCGATTCATTGTCAGTTAATTAAATGAGATTCTGTGAAGACGCACGTGTTTGTTGTTCTTTCCTCGTCTCTTTCCTGCTGCAGTGGAAGGGAGACAGGAAGTCTCTGCTCTGTGTTTCTGCTCTCACGGCCTTCTTTGTTCTCAGCCTTATAACTGTGGCCACTGTTGCGAGGGTCCATTAGGGGACAGGATGTTCTTCGGCACTGCTCCCTAACCCGTCCAGACTTTGAACAGAAAAACCTGATTCCATGTGGTCTCCACTTCTCAGTGTGGTATCTCTGAGCTTCAGCAGATCCCAGGATGATTTAAAAAGGACCTGGCTGTCTTTCAAAGTCTGTGAAATCTCACCTGTCTGGTAGACGACCGCCCCACTTGGACTGGCCTCTAGGGGTCACGCAAGCAATTTTCAATACTAGCTTTTTCCTGCACGCAGGGTCGCAGGCCCTATCCCAGCTGTCATAGGGCGAAGGCAGGGTGGCACCCTGGAAAAATCGCCAGTTCACCTCACATGCGTGGTTTTGGACTGTGGGAGGAAGCCGGAGAACCCGGAGAGAACCCACATAGACACAGGGAGAACATGCAAACTCCACACAGAAAGGCCCCAGGCCGGGAATCGAACCCACGACCTTCTTGCTGTGAGGTGGCAGCGCCAACCACTGCACCACCGTTTCGACTGCAAGCCTTTTTATTTTCACTTCATGTCAGTGCTTTGGCTTATTGGTGACCCCGCCCCCTTGGGCCGAGTCAGTTAAAAACACCGTCGTAGTGGCTCTATAAATACCCTGCTGTGGATTAAAGTAGAAGGGTTCTACTTTAAGATTACCTGGATGACTGAGAACCTTCACAGACCTGCTGTGGGTTACGTTACATTGGCTGCATTAAGCTAATCCCTGGAGCTCTGCTGTGGTGGAGATTGACCCGAGATGTTCGTCTCCAACAAACAGGGGCTGTTGTGGCTTCCCCTCCTGACCTGCTGTCCCTGCTGTCTCCAACAGGTCGCAGGTCCGAGACGGCAGCCTTGAAGACCGACATGGCACTCTTCTTCTCTGGAGCCGTCACAAGTAAGTCACCGTCCAGTCACACGTCCGCTTCCACCCGACCCCCACCCGAGAGGCGTCGCGGTGGGGAGCTGCTGATGATCAGAGGAGAGTTTGCTGTCGGGCTCCGGGTGTCTGACGGAGAAGTCTGCTGGAACTGGACGACTTTGACCTGGGGGCAGTTTGCCAGATTGATCTGCCCTCAAGCTAATCAAACGGGAGCAAATTTAGCAGGACAGCGGTGGCAGGGGAGGGTTTTCTGACGCTGCGGTGGAAAAACTCTGATGTCACCGAGTGAAAGTGGCAGAGGAATGTTCCTGCTTTAAATAGCCGCCACTCACGACTGTGTGTGTGTGCGTGCATGTGTGTGTGTCCTCTCTAAGCTTGTCCTTCTGGTCTCCAGGTTCACCAATCAGGCGGCGGCGCCGGCGGCGGGCCACTCAGTCATGTCAGAGGTGAGAGCCAATCAGTTTCTTCACCCACGTCCGTACCTACTTACTGCTAAAACGCACAATCCCGGACTGTGTCCCTT
The DNA here is from genome assembly GCA_009823395.1 of Thamnaconus septentrionalis. Taxonomy (NCBI): domain Eukaryota; kingdom Metazoa; phylum Chordata; class Actinopteri; order Tetraodontiformes; family Monacanthidae; genus Thamnaconus; species Thamnaconus septentrionalis. The sequence continues at coordinate 12,589,618 of CM020504.1, forward strand.
TATGATGTCACAAAGGGCGCTTACTGGCCACACCCCCAGCCAGGTATTGCCTCAGCGTTTTGCGACCTTGTTATTTTTTTTTACTGGAGGTTCCGACAGAGCACTTGCTGTAGCAGGAGGCTGCAAACAAAGGGCTAAATAAGCTGCCTCCAGCTGGGCACAGGACCTTCGGTGTTGCGGCGTGGTAGCATTTGGCGCGCTAACCTCCCGCACTTGTCTCCCTTTAGTCTGGACACGTCGCTGCTCTCCCCCGACTCCTCCTACGTCTGCTACTCGCCTGCGAGCGGCGCCGGAGGGGGCGGCCCCTGCTCCTGCCGCCGCTCGGCCCGCCTCCTCACCAACGGATACTACAGCGTCACCGAGGACAGCTTCTCCTGGGATGAGGACGGCAACGTTTCGCTGAGTCCCTGCACCACCAGCGTGTCCTACAAGGAGAACCTGGTCAGGTGAGAGCAGCGGCAAGATGGCGAACTCGCTGAAACTCGTGATCCACGGAGGAAGTTTTCCCCCGCGAACCAGCGTCAGCAAATGGCAGCAGTCCACTTCAAACACCTCAAACACACTGAGACATTCACGACACATGAGGTCATTCTCAGCAGCCGAGGCCGGCTGTTAAAACCTCTCAGGAGGAGGTGATGTCATTGTCACTGCTGCTCAGTGAACTTGGTGCTCTTACAACTCCAGCCAGCAACAGGTCTGCAGGTGGAACACAGGAAGAACAAGCAGCAGCTATAGAGTGTGTGTTTGGGAGTGTGCTTCCTCTGCAGTGTAATGGAACCAAGTGGAGCTGATGGAGTTCAGTGTATTCAGTACTACGGGGTGGGAAAAACAATCGCTTCCTAGATTAGTCACGATTATGACATTGCCATTTATGAATTGATTCACAAATTAAAAAAACAAATCTATTATTTTTAATAAGGCGGAACTCATCTGCGACTGCGCTGCAGCATCAAAAGCATCAAAACAAACTCATGAGACGAGACACCGACACACCTTCGGGATTTGAAGCTAGCGTATGGCAGCATTTGGGGTTTTACGAGGTTGAGGGGAATTAGAAACTCGACAGAAGTCACACTGTTTGTAAGTTGTGTCACGCTACAAACAAATATTATCGGTACACAACGAACATGAGGAACCAAATCCCCCGCTGGCCCCTGGAGTTTGTGGAAAAGACGGAATATCCTCTAGTTGCTATGTGTATATATATATATATATATATATACATATACACACACACACACACACACACACACACACACACACACACACATATATATTCTTGATTAATCGTGATTCATTGAATCGTAACTCTCTGCGTCGGAATCGAATCGAATCGTCAAGTACCAAGCGATTCCCACCACTACTCAATACCACAGCTGGTTGTCAGCAGGAACTAATCTCTAAACAATATCTATATCTATCTAATAATCTATAACAGGGGTGGGCAGACTATTTGACTGGTGTGGCTACAATGGGTTTTAAAATGTGACAGAGGGAGCCGGTGAAGGAGCAGATGGTTTGGTCACCCACCTCATTGGAGGAAAAAATATATCATGGGATATTTAAAAAACATTAATGTCAATTGAAAATGACCCAAAGCAAAGTTCCAACAAAATCGGTGTCTTTGAAGCCCCAAAGTATTTAGCTCTTTATTGAAATGTTATAATTTGTATCTCTATTTTATGACTTACTTACTATTAATATAATTTCTTCAACTTCAGTGGATTAAAAAGCTTAATGGGCCGCGTATGGCCCCCGGGCCGTAGTTTGCCCATGCCTGATCTATAATCTAAAGCCAGACAGCCTAATATTGAACATTTGTCTTAAACCTGAGGCTCAACGTGCTATACAGGGGAGGAACTAGCAGGAGGAAAACTAGCAGGAGGGGAACTAGCATGAGGGAAGCTAACAGTCCATTACAACTGGAAATAGCATCAGAATGACTTTTTTTCGTTTTTGTTCTCCAGGGTTTTCCGGCGGCGGCGGCGACCTCGTGGCACTCTGGCTAGCCTGCTGAGTGACGTGACAGACAGCTGCCAGTCCTGGCTGGACCAGAAGGTCTTCAGGGGCATGTTTGGGACAGGACACAACCGGGACCGAGACCAAGACCTGGACCTGGACCTGAACTGGGAGCCACGTAGCAGCAAGAGAGCGCCACTGCTGGAGGAAACGTCCTGGTCGCCCATCAAAACCACCGAGGTGGAGGAGACCCGTGACTTCACCTTCGGTCAGTGACAGGATCACTTAGCACAATCACACCATGACGAGTTGATTTGGAGTGTCAGTGGAGCCAGCCAGCCACCAGGGGGCAGAGCAGGCCACTTCTTTTACTTTCCGCCTTAGATTTAATCTGTGTGGTATTTTTTGTCTCTCTATCTCTTTCAGACCACACTGAGATCCCGCACCCTTCTGATAAAGTGGCCCCGCCTCCCGAGGTGCTGATGCAGGAGGAGATTTGTTCTGAAACGTGTCAATCAGAGGAGCCCTTCACGCAGTCAGTGGGCGGCCTCTCTGAAGTCCCGCCTCTCCCAGCCTTCTACAGCGGCGGCTGCAGCTGCCAGGCGCCACCTGAGCGCCCAGGTGAGTCGCAGTCGAGCCCCTCGGGCTGATCGGCAGGTCTAGTGCCACCCAGTGGCAACGTCTCGTTTTGCAGCAGGGCGGGATTGTCTTCCTGATGCGTTTGTATGGATTTGTATTTCAGGTGCGACAGTGAAGGCTCTGCTCCTCCTCCTCCTCCTCGTCACCTTCGTCCTCACTGCTCTGCTGTCTTGGTAATGACCCTTTTCAGCCATCACAGTATGAAACCTGAAGGGATAAGAGCAGCATTCCTGCCTCAAGCTGCATAAACACATTTTGTCCAAAGTGCTGAAATTTTAACTTGTGGATTTCACAGAACACCTTGTGGCCGTTAGTGGAAATGCGGCTTGACATGTTTTTCTTTCTTATTTTTCTGCTATCTGCAGGTGTCACACGTGGACGACGGCTGTTGCATCCACAGCGTTTGTGACGGTTATATCGTACCTGTGTAAGTATCCGTATCGTAATATTGTATGGAATTAAAGGGACAATCTGTCAAACACAGGTGTCAAACTCTGGCCCGCAGCCCAAATTTGGGGGGAGCAATACCAAATCACTACTAGAGCTGGCCCGGCGGTATTATACAGCACATGTACCACTAATACTACACATCCCAGAATGCTCTGCTCTGTATTTTGGCACAGCAGTCAGGACAGGACCTTCATTAAAGGATTATGTTATTATGTCTCAATTGGTTTATTGTTATTTTATTTTTAAATTTATTACCAGCCCGTGGAAACAGGTTACTGTTGAAATTAAATTCAGAAGGCTACAGTAAAAAACAGGCATATCATTTTTATTTACATTTTACTTTTTTTTTTTTTTTACTTTTTTTTTAAAATTTGAAATTTGATTTTGCATGTGTGCAATATGAAGTTATTTATTGTATAGTATGAAGCTTTGCTCGTTCCAAGCAAAACTTGTTTGGGTCCATATAAAAAGGTTCAATTTTCTATCTGGAGGAAGATTTTCAATTAAATATCAATGCTGGCCCGCGACTTTGTCTAACTTTTACATTTTGACCCCACTGTATATTTGAGTTTGACACCCCTGCTATAGAGGAATTTCAGACTAAGCAGTGACTCGGAGGGACTACTTTCTATACGTATCCCTACGCAGAGAGAGATGAATCTACTGTCCAATAAGAGGCTCCTCCCACCTCCTGCATACGATACATCAAGAAAGTAGCCCCTTCCTTATAAAAACGCTCGCCACAGTGTTGTATCATCAACATGTTGTCTGGCTGGGTGTGACAACGCTGCTCTTCTTTCAGTGACGGCGAAACTTTCTCGCTCGGTGGGCGGCTGGCGAGCGGCCAAGACTGAGGTGAGTCAGACATTTGCTGTCTGGTCCGTTCTCAGTAAAGAAGTGAGCTGACCACCGCCACCGCCTTCTCTCTGCTCCTCAGGATATCACATCCAGGAACGAGTAGCAGCGCCAAGGCCGCGGACCTGTGGGAATGTTTCACTCCAGCTGGTGGCGCCGCTTCAGATCGGAGAGGCTTTTGGAGAAGTTTGCTCTCAGAGACTTGAAAAAGAAAACTTTTCATCCAGCTGTGAGTCACATGGTGTCGATCACGACTTCCTGTTGTACCTCAGCTCCAAAACAGCAAAACCACAAAGCCTTCAAAATGAGTTTCATCAGGTACTAAAGAAAGAGATGGAGTTTTGCTTTCTCAAAATGAATCAAAACTCAAATCAAATGCAGAAGCAACTAAATTATTGCATCGGGTCGCACAGCACTACTTTAATTTTGAAAGGTTTAAAGGGTTATGAACAAAAGAGGCAATAACCTTCAGTTCCCCCTGGTGACTGCAGCTGTGAAGCAATTATTTCTCAGACTGAGAGGAAATTTAATGAAGATTTAAACCTGCAGAAACACAAACATTCTAAATAGTTTTTGAATTATTAGATGAAAATGCTTTCAAGTTAAATCGCGGTAACCCAATATCATGTGTCATAAAATATGACTAAATGTTATTTCAATTGAATGATTTTGGGTGTCACAACTAGTTTTCTTTTTTCAATTCAAGTAATACAATCATTTTAAATCAAATATATTATGGTATGTTTAACTATAAAATTTCTTTTGTTAATTTCCGTCCATTTTTCTTTACAAGAAGGGTTTTGATGTTCTGCAATTTGGTTCTTCATCACTGTTCAAAAATCAGTTTTATAAGTTATATTGTTTATATATTTATATAACAGTTTTAAGTATATTTCAACTTGTTATTACTATATTTGTTTCATGTGGTTAATGTTTAATTGAAAATCAGACAGCAAAAACAAATTTGACAGAGTACATTAAATGAAATATTTTCAAATTATTTTAAATACTTTAAAATAAATGAACATATTCACAAATATTAGTTGGGATTAAGCATATATTATTATGAAAAAGATTAATTGATGTATGAGGGAATGAGACAGTAATGACTGTCTTTTATTATTGTTGACTGTATTAATAGAATAATTACTGATTTGTGAGCAAGTTTGGTTTGAATTGTTCCAATATGAGTTTCTGATAATCAGGAGTAACGATTAATAAGATGCTTATAAATGCTCAGATATGAATAATAGCAATAATGAAGTGAAATGTCGGCGTAATTGTGAACGTAGTTCTATTGATTCTATTGATATCTAAGAAGGGACCTTAAAACTCCTCAAGCGGCTGTCCGTTCACTTGTGTGAACGCAGCGGCCGAGCTAATCAGCTAAGCTAAGCTATGCTCGCTACCTCCATCAGGACTCCGGCCAAATATTTGTCTTTCCTTTTGTTTCATTTTCATTGAGACAGTGAAAATGTGTGTGCTGGTGGTTGAAGCGGTGGTCTTCCTGGTGGAGTGTTTTCACTGGCATTTAAAGCTGCACTGCTCAGATTTACAGAGGCAGACACTGAATTCGCTGAATTCCGCTGGAGGGGACCAAAAGCAGAGTCGACTTTTTCTGACTGCCAAGTTGTGACACAGTGTGGACATTCTGTGTGAACGATTTCATTGGATCTACCACACAAAAATGAAAGAATTATTTTTCCGGCTGGCGGCCGAGTTTCCACGACGACAGACAGTGGTCATGTCTGGACATGAACGTTTGAAAAAGGCCAATTAATTTTTATTAAAGCCAAAGGGGGGAATAAAAAACCCTACGCCTTGTTTATAACTCTAAATGTCACATTTCTACTATATTTTATTCTGCCCCCTGGTGGTGACAGGTGTTAATGCAGCTTTAAATGACTTTTTCTATTAATATAGGAAAAATGCGAGTTTTGTTTGTCACTTTGATGTTTCTGGTAGCTTGAGTTGATTCTTTGAGCTGTTCTGATGTTTTATTGGCTGCACAGAAGCAATGCACTTCTCAGTACGGCACTTATCACATGTCCAGATTTATAGCTATCTGGGTTTCACCTTATTAAAGTCTCTATAGGTTTCTGGCCATGTTGTTGTCTTCTGTTCACTTGGGAACAACCTGTTCACACTGCTCACTTCCTGGATCTTCATCCACAAACCTGTGCGATGTTTTCTGCTGTTTACTCATGGCTTTGGTTTCACTCAGCACCGGGGCACCAGTGGGTGGAGCACCGTCACTGATGCCTGAACAATGAAGCGTTTGACGGGAACTCAGCGATGTCACTCTGCCCCCTGGTGACGGCCAAGTGCACTAACTCCACCACAGAATCTCACCGGGAGAAAACAATGCAACAGTTCTCACACTGATTTATTTCAATGTAATTATCAATTTTTTTACAATTAATTGTCCAATCCGTAAACGTGAAAAAAAATGTAAAAATGAAAAAATAACCAGTTAGACTTGAAGGCGTTAAAATATTCTCATATAATAATAATACATTTTATTTGAAGGCGCCTTTCTGGCACTCAAGCACACCGTACAGACGTTCATTCATTCATTCATCTTCTATACCCGCTTATTCCAATTCAGGGTCACGGGGGTCTGCTGGAGCCTATCCCAGCTGTCTTAGGGCGAAGGCAGGGTGACACCCTGGACAAGTCGCCAGTTCATCGCAGGGCCACATAGAGACAGACAACCATTCACACTCACATGCACACCTACGGACAATTTAGAATATTCAATTGACCTCACATGCATGTTTTTGGAGTGTGGGAGGAAGCCGGAGAACCCGGAGAGAACCCACGCAGACACAGGGAGAACATGCAAACTCCACACAGAAAGGTCCCAGGCCCGGGCCCCGGAATCGAACCCACGACCTTCTTGCTGTGAGGCGGCAGCGCTAACCACTGCGCCACCGTGTCGCCCCCGTACAGACGTCATAAATAATAATCATAAAACACAGACTGTAAAAAAAAAAAAAAAAAAAAAAAAAGTTAAAAAATGCAAACAAGTAAAATCAAAGATATCAAAATTTGCAAAACAAATAAAATCAGAGAGAAAAGGCAGTCCTGAACATGTGGGTTTTAAGGGAGGATTTGAAGAGGGGAAGGGAGTCCATGTTTCTGAGGTGGAGTGGAAGAGAGTTCCAGAGCCGGGGAGCAGAGCGGCTGAAAGCTCTACTCCCCATATGAAGACGGTCATAGCCAGGCGCCTATGACTGCACACACATCCATCCATCCATCCATTTTTCATGTTTTTGGAGGAAGCTGGAGACCCCGCAGAGAACTCACGCAGACCCAGGGAGAACATGCAAACTCCACAAACTCATTCCACTCCGCTCGCTTCACACATCTTTCCTGTCCTCCTGCTGAAGCTGAAGCTGAAGCTGCGCCGGTGTCTAGCAGGGAGACACGTGACACTTCTTCATGTGCAGCTTGAGGCTGTACTTGACGACGAAGCTGCGGGAGCAGATGAGGCAGACGTGCTGCCGCTTCCCGGTGTGGATGCTCAGGTGCGACTTGAGGTGCGCCGACTGCAGGAACGTCTTGCCGCAGTGCTCGCAGCTGAACGGCCGCACGCCCGTGTGGATTCGCATGTGCACGTCCAGGTTCTGCGCCGTGGCGTACGTCTTGCTGCAGACGCAGCACGTGAAGCGCTTGCCGCGGTTGCGGCGGTTGCCCGCGGCCGGCTGGGCCGCCCGCTGCTCCCTGTAGGGGGCGTAGCTCGCCGCTTCAGCCGCTTCAGCCGCCTGGTACTCAGCGGAGGCCGAGCCCGACACGCTGACCAGTTTGATCCCGAACGCGTCGTCGTCCTGGTGGAGGTGGGAGACGGTCATGGGATCTTTGGGCAGGTCAGTCCACATCGCTTTTAAATCCGGTGCCGCTCTGTTTGAGGGAGACGGCGGCTCTGCGAACCCCGACTGTGTGGCGACGTCCTGCCCCTCCGCTTCCTGCTTCCCCTGGGAACCAGCCGAGGCGGCGTTCTCCGCCCGCTCGGGGCGTCCCAACTCGCGTGGTGGAGGCTCCACAGTGAAGACGGACAGCCCGCCCCTCTTCTGCCTTCCAGCCGCCACTCTGGGCGCTTTTGGAGGCGACTTCCTGCCGCCCGTCTCACTTCCTGTCCAGCGTCTCTTGGCACTGTGACTGATGGGAGTTGACGCATCTGGAACGAGAGAAAAGACGGACAGTTGTGGTTAAACCATGGATTTGTTAGAAGAAGTGGATATCGATATTTTCCCTTGAAGCTCAATACGAAAAAATAAAGGCCTCTAAAATGGCTGACCGGACAACTGTGACCTGAAACTTGGTTCTTTCTTTTGCAGATTTTTCAGCCAGGGTCTTTTAGTCTTTCATAAAAATATGCTAGAGGCCATAAAAGTCAAAAACTTTTAAAGCGTATGCTCTGGGTGAGCAACTACATTGAAATGAATGGGCCACCATATTGCGGTCAGGGGGCCTGGGTTAAACATCCCAGTACTTAATATTAATATCATTTCTTCAAGTTTGGTGGACCGGATTGAAGAGCTTAACAAGCCGGAGATGGCCGCCGGGCCGTAGTTTGCTTATGGCTGTCATGCCTGGGCTAAAAGGATGTCAGGGATGCTTTTGGACCTTTTAGACAACCATAGAAACCAACCACCAGAGGGCCGCTATGATGCTCTGGACATTTCAGTTGGAAAGAATCGGCGGCTCACCTTGCTGGCTGGCGTCGTCGCTGTCGGAGTCTTCGTCTTTGATCAGCACCACCTCAGGAAGCTGCGGGAGAAAGTGGCAGCCATCAATCAACTGGGCACTGGCCTCAAGAATCGACTGTCAGCGGGTTAGTGGGATATCTGGCCAGCAGGAGGGGAATAACTGGCCGATTCCCCATGTTTACTAAACGTTAAAAGTAGAGATGATAAAACATAACAATGAGCTAAGAGCTGAAGGTGCCTTTCGGATGAGAGGCGAAATGTCTTCAAGTCCAGTTGTCTCAACTTAACCCTTCTACGACAGACATAACAATAAAAAATAAATGGATAAAAAAATAAATTTAGGCACCTTATCTTGTAATTATGAGATCAGGATCTCGTAATTATGAGATAAAATAAAGACAAAGGAAATAAATCCTTTCTAATCAGTGGGGAATGATGGCGCTTGATTGGCTCCCCAGCCTGAATACAGTCTGTATAATAAGTGTTACCTTGTAACTTGAGTTAGGAGAGAGGAATCTTCTTACTAGACATTACCTGAAATACTCACAAAATAAAGCACAAGATGATAGTGGATCACTGCTCCATATTCACCAGTGATATTAGGCCTGATTTCTCACAAAATAAAAGACAAAAGACCAGCCTGGTAGGTACATTTATGGTTTTGAGTGGTGAAAAGTACTAGAAATACAATACAGTATATGATGATTATTATTAACATTGGAGGGGGAATTCAGAATAGTTTAGAATTCAGAATCGTAGTACTCCACTGGCTACATGAGGCACACCTGTTTTTTTTCTCCCACATTTTCAAATCATTCATAATTGTTAAATGAAAACATTTTCATTCCAGCTGAATATCTAATCGGTCATGTGACATTATTAATCAAAACCAGTGCTGTAACTTATTTATAAGTCTCTCTCTTTTTTTTCTCCTACAAATACTGTGTCTCTGTTTTAAAATGTCTGCATAAAATTTACCTCTGGATTAACTAAGTAGTCAGATTCTGATTAAATATCCCACACTTTTATTTTGAAACAGGGAGACAGAACACGCTGTAGCCGTCTTCTGTCTCCGTGTGTTTACTGTAAAGTCTGCAATACGGGTGCGCTTGAAATGAGTGGCTGGCGCGCTTGGTGTGACAGAGGCGGTTTTCCCTAACCGCGAATGTGTGTCGAATGTCGGCGTACTTGGTGGGACAGAAGCGGTCTTCCCGGAGCGCGATTTTTCAGTTTTACAGGTGGATTATTTCAAAAACTATACAGTAGAAATAGACATGAGGTATCATTGTAAAGCCTGGGAGCTCTACTATCACAAGGCCAAAATGATTTCACGGGAAGTCATTTTTGGCTTTTTGGGGGGACTCCAAAGTTGACAATTTGCCATTGACATGACAATTTTTCATTTTTTTCAGGTGGATTATTTCAAAAACTATACAGTAGAAATGGACATGCGAGGTATCATTGTAAAGCATGGGAGCTCTACTATCATAATCAGTTTTGGGGGGACTCCAAAGTTAACATCTTTGTTATTGACATCACAGTATTTTTCATTTTTTCAGGTAGATTATTTCAAAAACTATACAGTAGAAATGGACAAGTGAGGTGTAATTGTGGGAGTCCTTCCAAAAGGCCAAAAATGATTTCCCGTGAAATATGTCAACTGATTGTGATAGTAGAGCTCCATATCTATTTCTACTGGGATACTGGGATAAGCACAGCCGTCTAGCGGTCAAATTGCGGATTTTTTTTATTTTATTTTTTAAACGGTGGAATCGAAACCCAAGAATCACCGCGCGAATGTGATGCCAACTTCAGCGTCGTCGTGATGTCAATAACAAAGTTGTCTACTTTGGAGTCCCCCCAAAAGGCCAAAAATAATTGAGTCAAAAATCCACCTCAACATAGACATAATGATTCGCTGAATTTATTTATTTATTTTATTTTTATGTTGAACAGTGTTGGGATCAGCACAGCCATCTAACGGTCAAATTGCGGAATTTTCTTTTAAGGTGGAATCGAAACCGTGAATGTGGTGCCAACTTTGGCGTCGTGCGCGGATGTCTGTCGAATATCCAACATCCAAATACAACTTGAAACTAATTCCACCACGGTGTGAAACGTCAGCAGCAGAGCTCCGTAGAAAGCAAGCTCATAGTAACTGTCAGTCTAAACTACTGCTACAACTACTACTGAAACTGCTACAACTCTACTCTTGAACATCTCTCAGATGAGACGGACCAGTTCACATACACTTGCTATCACCTTTGTTGATATGAATGATATATTAGCAACAAATGGATAAATCAATCGGAGCCGCGACTAGTCTGGCTTCCAGGTGTTTACCTCCTCCTGCTGCACCACGGTGACCTCCAGCTCCTGCGCGGCTCCTCCGGGATGCGCAGCGGCGGCGTCTCGGCCGTCCCCGGCCCGCCGCCGCGGCTCCTTCTGGCTGCCCTCAGCGGCCAAGCCCGGGGCTAGCTCCTCCGGCTCGGTCGTGTTCCCTCCTCCTCCTCCTCCGCCGCCGTCGTCGCAGCGCACCACGATGGTCTCGATGACGTGAAGCTTCTTCTTCAGGTCCTCGTTCTCCCGCTGCGTGCGTTCGAGCTCCGTGCACAGCCGCGCGTAGCTTCCGTCCAGCAGCTCGCAGATCTCGGCCACCGCCGCCCGGCTCAGCGCGTCCATGATGACAGTGAGGCGCTGCTGGACGGCCTGGCTGCTGAGGGCCGACATCCCGCTGCACCGCATCGACACAGGGGAGACGACTCGAGGACGTTGGGCAGCTCTAGCTCTGGCTGGAAGTCACAGGTAACACGGAATGAGTTTTTCTGCTGGACGAGATGGCTGAGCCTATAATGATTTTCCCATCCCACTTCCGGAAGACTGGACAGTTTCAAAATAAGAGCATGCTGGAACCGACCCTAGGACTGATACTAAATTAACATTATCTGCAATAAATGTAACTTTTTTTTTCTTTTCTTAAAGTAGCCTTTAGAAAGTCAAACGTGTCAAGACATCCACATTTATAACGCAATTCTGATGGTAAACTAATGATTAGAAACTGAGAAAATGAAATAACTGTCAACGAATCAGGAATTCATAAAATAAACATCGCTGTTGATTATTATTAGAGTTTCAATCCATTTTGAATGTTTTTTCCTGTTTTCCTCTGTGAGGGCTGTAAACTATGTAAGGATTAGGGCAAAAAGAAGATAAAGAAAAGTCAGGAAGGAGAGTTTTGTTTTACTTTGCCCTTTCGAGATTAAAGTCGAAATGTTGGGATTAAAGTCAACAAAAATTTGGTCAGTGATTAAAGTGAAAATTCAATTTCAAGAATGAGAATAAACATGAAATGTCGAGAATAAAGTAGAAATGTTGATAATGGCTGTCTCTCCAAGATGTAGTGCAGAATTTGTGAAATTGCACGTCAGAATTGGGTTTAGTAACAAAGTAATCCTTTCTCTTTTAGCACACAAACACAGTGTAGCATTACCACCGAGTAGACTCGATGATTGTGAACACTGGCGGGTAACTGAGGTTGTTCACTAGTGCACTAACAGTAAACAGGAAACTACTCTTGCGAAAACGGAGGTACACCACGAGGCTTGTGCAGAGCCTTTCGTCTTTAATGAAATATAAACTTTAATCTCAACATATTGACTTTAATCTCAAAATGGGACTGCTTTCTGTAAAAATTCTCTTCCGTGTCTCTAATCCAAAAGTGCATTTCATTCTCTTCTTTTGGATTGGAGATGCGGAAGAATTGTTTTTTTATGATGAACCCCCAAAAAAACAAAAATCAAAAAAATCTGCCTTTTTTCTAAATTTTTTATTTATTAAAATCCAAACAATCAGGTAACAATGGTAACAGTCCCACTGAATCACCTGCCAAGACACTGAAGCTGAAAGGTTACAGTATTGCAGGGGTGTTAGTGTATGTAATATAGTGTCTGTGGTGACATTGGGAGGAAGAGCGTTCTAAAATCAAAACCATGTCGGTCCGTCCAGACTGAGCAGTTGAGGTCGGGAGGGTGGAGCCACACTGGTCACTTCCTTCCACTCATGAAGAAGTTTTAGATGTCCATCAAGTTGTCTCCACTCCCCCTTTTTTAAAAAAAAAAAAAAAAAAAAAAAAAGTATCACTGTAACAGTGGACCAGTAAAGGTGGTCGTGGCTTGATTAGCAGCTGGAGGAAATCGTGTGAAGATGTTGATAATGATGATGATGATGATGATGATGATGATGATAAAATCCACCTCCCCATCTACTGAGAAGAGGGAGTCTAAAAGCTACAACAGAAATGACCACCAGGGGGACACCACCAGCAGGTCCACAATCTTCTTCTCCATCTCTCTCCAGGTGGCCACGCTGGGCAGCCTCACACGCTCCCTACGGCGCTCTCCTGTGGCGCGTGGTGTTTCTGCTGGTGGATCCTCAGGTTCTGCTTCCCGGCGAACCTTTTCCCGCAGCGCTCGCAGGCAAACGGCCGCTCGCCCGTGTGGACGCTCTGATGCGTCTTCAGGTGTCCCGACTGCGTGAAGCGCTTCCCGCACTGAGCGCAGCTGTACGGCCGCTCGCCCGTGTGCACGCGCACGTGCGTCTCCAGGCTGCGGCACGACGGGAAGCACTTCCCGCAGTAACTGCACACAGCGCCTGTCCCTGCAGTAGCGGTTCAGGTCCGACGGGTCCAGTCTGGATGCAGACAGGCCCACAGGGGGCGCCGCGGGGCCGTGGTCAGGCCCCTTGTCCAGGAGCCGCTGGGAGATGGACACCATGCTGGACAGGCCTGCGCTGGTCCACGAGGAGCACAGGTCCAGATCTGCGTCGAAGGGGACGGAGCTGATCAGGGACACGCCCCTTTTCTGCTCTGAGGTCCCCGGCAGGGAGGCGGGACTTCCTGCCGCCGTCCCGATGAGGAACGGCCTCCTGGTGCGAGCGACTGCGGGGTCGCCCTCGGAGCCGCCCCGCTCCGACGAGCCCGTGCTGTTCTGCTCCCATGGGTTGGTGTCGCTCGTCAAAGTGGAGGCGGTCACGCCGGAAGGTCCCTCCTCGCCGTCGCCACCTTCTGGCGGGTTAATGTCGCCTCCTTTAGAAACACAGATGGCAAACAGTTTGTCAGATCCGAAAAAGTCCATCCATCCATTTTCAGTACCCGCTTCCCAGCTGTCATAGAGCAAAGGCAGGGTGACACCATGGACAAGTCGCCAGTTCATCGCAGGGCCACATAGAGACAGACATCTATTCATCTATTTCCTCTCTCACACAGATACGGTCAATTTAGAGTTTCCAATTCACCTCGCACGCATATTTTTGGAGTGTGGGAGGAAGCCGGAGAACCCGGAGAGAACCCACGCAGACGCAGGGAGAACATGCAAACTCCACACAGAACCCCAGAACCGCAATCGAACCCATGACCTTCTTGCTGTGAGGCAGCAGCACTAACCACTGACGGCAGCACTAACCACCGAACTGCTGCTTGTGGCTGGTTTATGTTATGGCTCCCAAACTCCTCCCCCTTCCACGTTGGCAGCTGGGCCAAACCAAAATCCAGCAAAAACAAAAAAATCAATTCCGCCAGCCCTTCCAAAGTGTGAGGCTGGATTTCAAGCAGCGCCTCACCGTCCTCGTGACGAAGCAGCTGGTCTGCAGCATCGTCAGCATCATCAGCATCCGGCTCCTCTTTGGCAGTGCTTTCCTCCATCAAGACCACCTCTGGACTGGTTGGCTCGTCAGCAGCGGTCAGAGAATCCTGGGAGGAAAAACAAACCGTAAACACAAGCAAACTCAGCTGCAGCCAGCTCATGTTTCTCACCTGCCTGCCTTGCTTCCCCTCACCTCGTTGCTGGCGGTCATCAGCGTCGCTGGCGACTCCACCATCAGGACCTGACCACCACCACGACGGAAGTTTGCTGTGGACAGTTTAAGCCCCGTGCCAGGTATTGAGCTGCGATCTGTGTGGAATAAAATGACAGAATATTATATATGGCCTCAGAGGATGAGGGACCTGGTGACCTTGTTGACCTGGGGTCTCTGCTGGAGGCTATCCCAGACTGTGGGAGGAAGCCGGAGAACCCGGAGAGAGCACCCGCACAGACACAAGGAGAACATGCAAACTCCACTCAGAACGGCCTCAGGCCCGGAGTCGAACCCACAACCTTCTTGCTATATGGCGATAGCGCTAACCGCTGGGCACGCCAAGTGTTTTGAGTTTTTCCAAACGTGTTTTTGTTTTTGTGTCTCTCCACCAGTGAAAGGCCACACACACACACACACACACACACACACACACACACACACACACACACACACACAGTGTACGGATGGTATGGACTCCGGTTCAGACACCCACCGGTGGTGGTGACGTCCACCAGACCGCCGCCGTCAGCCTCCCACGCAGCGGCGTCGCCCCGCGGTCCCCGGACGATGATGCTCTCGATGAGCTCCAGCTTCCGCCGGAGCGCCTCGTTCTCCTGGTGGCTGCGGCTCAGCTCGAGCTGCAGCACGGCGTAGCTGTC
Source organism: Thamnaconus septentrionalis (assembly GCA_009823395.1). Taxonomy (NCBI): domain Eukaryota; kingdom Metazoa; phylum Chordata; class Actinopteri; order Tetraodontiformes; family Monacanthidae; genus Thamnaconus; species Thamnaconus septentrionalis. The sequence goes on from CM020504.1 coordinate 12,604,745, forward strand.
GTCCATCAGCTCGCAGATCTCCGTCACCGCGGCTCTGGTCAGCGCCTCCATGATGGAAGTGAGCTGGGAGTGGAACGCGCTGTACGTCGTCATGCTGAGCGGACGGAACAGTCGGCGCACGGAGGCTCGGATCACACTCTCATCGGGGAGGAGGAAGTGGAAGCGACGGCGACGCCCGGTGCCCTCTTCCGGACTCTGGGCGGCCGTCTGGGGGAGACCGTCCGGCGGGCGGATGCTGCGGCGAGTCGGTGTTGTTTTCGGGAACGGCGCGGGTCGCTCCATTACTTCCGCAACAGTATTTTCAAAATAAAATAACACAGTGGCCACACGCAGCGCTGCGTTATAGTGCCCCTCGAAAACTCCGAGAACATCCACAATTCGTCAGTCTCCTCCCCAGGTTCGTTGTGGAAACGCATCTAGTTCGCCTAAACTTGACAGTTTCATTATCTTTAAACGTTGCCTTTGAACTCAGAATTCTGCCCAATCACGTGTCTATGCGACCAGGTGACGGCGCACGTTTGCTGCGGCCAGTGAAGGCAGCACCAGATCTGTTTCCGTGGCAACGTCTGAAAACAGAAGAAGATGGTTCGCAGTAAGTTCACAGAAAGTAAAACAACAAAACACGGTTTACTGTGGAATAAGCGAATTTGTTTGTTGTTTGTTGTTAGTTTTGATCGACAGATTCTCGTGTGTTGTGGTGTTGCTAAATGCGAAGCTAACGCTAATCACGGAGATGAAGTCGCAGAGGCTTTATCTAAGGAAAGCTAAGCATGGTGATGTTTGGATTGATAATCAAGAGTTTCATCAGGATGGCAAACTGATCAATCTTTGTCACGGAGAAGTAAAATCAATATGTTTTTTTAAATAGCACTTACAAACATTCCACAGCTGGTTTAACAACACAGTCTTTGGTGGCTCAATTTCAGAAATAACTGGAATGAATAAGTGAAATTTCTATTGAGTGATTTTTGCATCAGTAGCTCAGATGATGTCTCGCCACCATCCTCATGGCAGCAGATAAGCTTGAACAGAAATGGATATTTTAGAAAGAGGGGCAAAATGCGGGCTTATTGATTTAAGAAAGAGATATTTAAACTAATGTCTAATGCCTGTCATGCCTTTTTTATACTGTTGACCCCTGGATGATCCTTTAACATGAACATTAGCCAAACTGGTTTTGAAGCAGCTGCGGGAGGTGGACAGTAACATACAGAGTAGAAATATTCCAACCAACATGGTCCTCTCTCCTAACACACGTCTGGTCCCGTGCCGCCCACTAGTCACAGAAGAGATGATCCGCAGCCGGGCGGAGCACAACGAGGGCGAGATCTTCTCTCTGGAGGAAGTTTCCCTTCACCAGCAGGACCTCGAGAGGATCGAGCACATTGGCCGCTGGTGCAGGGAGCTGAGGATCCTCTACCTGCAGAGCAACCTCATCCCCAGGATAGGTGAGAACCAGTGGGAGGAACCTGAGGAACCACACCTTCCACTTGGCCTTTAACCAGCAGACATACAACCTTTTCCCCAGCACGGCTCACAGAGCTACAGTCGTGCTTAGCTCCGCAGTAGTTGATCAGGACCAGAGCTGGTCCCACTCAACCTTATCAGCATATGTTAGACCAGGGGTGGGCAAACTTTTTGACTGGTGGGCCACAATGGTTTCTAAAGTTTGACTGAGCGGCCGGAGCAGGAGCAGATGGATGGAGTGTTTTGGTGACCCACCTGACAGGAGAAAATAATATATTATGGGATATGTAGATGTTGTGGAAAAGAGTAAAGATACCGATGCAGAAATACTGAGTAAATAAGTAATTTAATGAACAGAAAAGAAAAGATCGGAGCTCCGAGGCACAAACACAGTACAACCAACAGAACAGATGCAACAGCTCAAATGAATGCAAGTGCAAGTGCAAAGAGATGAGGAAGATGGAGGTCTTTTATACAGTGGACTGGGAAGGACGAGGATAAGGAAAGGGGAGGGGAGGATGAGAGGAGACAAAACAAAGAATACCGCACCCTGACGGCACACGAGGAGAATGTCTCGAGAAGGTTATACCATGAAACTAACAGATTACACGAGAGGCCAAGAATACTTATTTTCCATTACAGTAGAAAACAATTGAAAAAAAACCCCCAAAAAAAAACAGTGTATTTGAAGCCCCACGGTATTTCGCTTTTTATTGAAATGACTCTTTAAACCCTGAAAGATAAATAACATACAGCTATTTTACTTTTTTATGAACTATTTTACTTACTATTAATATAATTTCTTCAAGTTCAGCAGGCTTAAAGTTCGGCAGGATTAAAAAGCTTAAAGGGCCGCCGCATATGGCCCCCGGGCCGTAGTTTGCCCATGCCTGTACTAGACGTACACATGGAGCAGAGTCTCCCAGAAAGATGTGCTTCTTCTTCAGTTACTCACCATGAGGAGACCTTTGCCTTGTTCTCTTCCTCTGCTGGGTCACCCCAGCTTCATACTTGCAGTCACACAGAGTCCTAAACACCCTCTGCAGCAGCTCAGTGTGTCTTCTGTCTCTCTGCAGAGAACGTGGGCCGGCTCAAGAAGCTGGAGTACTTGAACCTGGCCTTGAACAACATTGAGCTCATCGAAAACCTGGAAGGTGAGTGAGTGTGCGTCGTTGGCGTTAGCGGCCGACAGAGCCATTTCTTCACGATGAGCCCGTGATCCGTGGCCCCGCCCACTCTCCCTCTGCAGACTGCGAGAGCCTCCAGAAGCTGGACCTGACGGTGAACTTTGTGGGTCGCCTGAGCAGCGTGGAGAGTCTGAGGCACAACCGCCACCTGGCGGAGCTCTTCCTGGTGGGGAACCCCTGCAGCGAGTTCCAGGGCTACCGGCAGTACGTGGTGGCCTCGCTGCCACAGCTCAAGGTGAGACCGCTGGCTCTGCACACGGCCTCTGGGCGGGGCCACCTCCTCACGCATGGACGTCCTTGCGTTTGTCTGCAGTTCTGGACGGGACGCAGATCACCCGCTCAGAGAGGATTCAGGCCTCTCAGGGTCTGGAGGAGGTGAGGAGGCACATCCATGAGCAGGAGGAGGAGTATGTGAGGAGGCGGGAAAAGGAGAGGGAGGAGTCACAGAGGAAGGAAGGAGAGGAAAAGAGACAGGGCGACGACACAGAGTGAGTGTGAACGACATCACTTCCTGTCAAATGTAAAGAATATTTTCTGTCAGTGGTGGGCCAGCTAGGCTTCTTGGCTGGACTAAACTTACTTAGAAAAGTACATTTTCCCGTAATTATAATTATAATCTACATAGTCTGTTCTTTTCACACCATATAATATCCACTTGCTTGCGTTGCTTCCATTGTTGTATATTACGGTAGAGTTTTTGTTCAATCATGTTTCAGGTTCTATGAAATCTGCCTTAAACCAGCAGAACTGACATAGCAGGCTCCTGTTCGCTGTAAGTGAACGGACCTCAGTTAGTTGCGACAGCCAACCAGATCACGAGTCTGCGATGCCAAGACCAGCTAACTGGCTTTACGCTGAGCTTCACCCATACGCGTCCTGTGATTGGATAAACCCTGAGAACCTCAAAGACTGAACTCAACCCGGAGATCCGGTTGCCACCACAACGAACCTACGATGTTGGAAGAATATAAAGATTTAGTTCCCAAATCATCTGCAATTTAAAATGTAAATAACTTGCCGCATCTGCACAGCAGCTGCGCCAACATGTTTAATTGTTTAATAACTTAATAGTTCAATAGATTGTCATTAGTTAATAGTCATTATTGTCTTATTGGTCTCCCATACAAACCGGTGACAATGTGCATTTTATTGGACAGGTTTGGACAAGAGTTGAAGCTCACAGAGTGTGGTCTTGGTGGACTTATTAAAACTTTGTTGAGGAATCTCTTAAAATCAAATTGTATTTGTATGTTTTTTTTTACAGAATCAGTGGCTTTAGTCTTAATTATGAATTGAAACGCTCTGGAAACTAAGCTTTGCCTCACTAGGTCACCTGTATGCAGGTGATGTCATGTGTAAGTGTGATTCTCTTTGGATTCTCGAGCCGTAGTGTCATATTGAGGATATTATGAGGTGTATCAATTTAGGGTGGACTAAATATGACATCACCGATGGCCAAAGCATAGAATTCACAGAATTCACGGCCCGCCACTGATTTTTGTCTATATTGTGTTGTGTATATTATATTGTGTTTTTATCCCTTTCTGTCACTTAAGTTTCATTAGTTTATGGTGATTTGTAAAAAATAAAATAGAACATCACGTCAAGATGATTTCCATGCAATGTTTTTGGGATAAACTAGGGATTTTAAGCAGCAGCAGGACAACTGAGACAACTGAGTTTCTTCAACAGGACTTGGTTGGCTGAAGCATTGGAACTGCAGCCCCCTAGTGGTCAGGAGTCACTGTGTTTTGTGTGTGTTTCTGTTCCCTGTAGTCTGGCGTCAGAGCAAACTATGGAAAACCAGGAGGACGAAATGCAGCGGGAGGAGGAGTTCTGGCACACGCCATGCGCCTTCACGCCAGAATCTCGCGTGGAGGCACATCGCCACATGGAGGAGAAGAGGAAGGCAAAGGAACAGTGAGTGCTGTGGTAGTTTGCCCACGTGAGCTCAAACCAAACTGGACAAGAAAAAAAAGATCAAAAACTGATGTTCACTCAATATTACAACTTTAAAATGAAAATCATTGGTACGATAAACCGCCTACAGTTGGCTACGACTGGCCTCATTTTTGAAAGCAGAAGCTCCGCCAATGTTTCTGTACAGTTAACAATCCAAAGACAGGTAGAGAACAAAGGGGAAAATACTTCACGCCTGATGTTGTGCAGGCCAGTAAAATTCATTCTTAAAATTGGCCAAAATGAATGAAAACTATTTGTTTAGATTTTTTTTTAATGTATTTACATGCTCTCTAAGGGAGAAAAACTAACTTGCTGATCTGATCTTGCTGACTGAGTGATGAATTTCCCCAGTCACTTGCTCAGTGTAGCTGTACTGCACCTGTGCTGCCACTGGAGGTCGCAGTGACATCAGCCATGCTTCCTGCTGTGGCCGCAGGCTGACCTGCACATCACCTCTGCCTCTGCACTTTCTATTTAACCTTTCCTAATGACTGTTGATGCTGCAGTGTGCTGAGTCTTCAGCTGCACAGTGTGTCGGGTCTGCACTGAGCGCTTGGCCTCGGTGGGAGACATCTGTTTTTCATCCCGGACGGTTGGAAAACTGCATTGCAGCAGAAACAGGAGGATGAGGCCGTCCAGGTGGACCTGTGGGGTTAATGAGGAGGTGTCGGCGAGCTTCACTGCAATGTTGATGTTTGATTGAAAAGCCGGGACTGATGAGTCAGAATCTCGCGTGGGCAAACTTTTTGACTGGTGGGCCACACAGGGTTCTAAAATGCGACACAGGGAGCCGTAGCCGTAGCAGGAGCAGATGGATGGAGTCTTTTGGGTACCACCTCATAGGAGAAAAAAAAATCTATCATAGGATATGTAGAAAACGTAAAACAAAATGTGCTTTAATGTCAATTGAAAATGAACAAAGCAAAGTTACAACAAAATATGTGTCTTTGAAGCCCCTCAATATTTAGCCCTTTATTGAAAGAAACTCTTTAAACACTGAAATCATGGATGACATATAGCTTTTTGGTGACTTACTTATAATTAACAACATTTCTTCAAGTTCGCCAGGCCGGATTAACAAGCTTAACTGGCTGCATTTGGTCTCCTGGTCCGTAGTTTGCCCACGTCTGTGATAGTTGGTGACTCACGCTGTCCTGAACTGGCAGGGAATGAAGCCAACTTCCTTGCTGTTTCTCTGTCTCCACCTTTACTCCTGGACAGAACGTTCATCCCCCTGCTGTCAGTTAGATCCAGTCCACTTTTCAACTCCCCTCTCAGGAGCTTTGTGACATTTGCATATCACAGCGTCTGCTTAGAGGTGTGGTTTGTGTTGACCTGCGTCATAGAAGTCATGTATTCCTGTTGATGAGCCCTCCGACCCCGACACGTGCCCTGAGAGGCGGGGTGGGTCTCCACTGCGCCGCTGGACTGTCGCCGCCAGCCGTCCGAACGCATCGTCCTCAACTCCCTCCAACACAGGAAGCAGCAGAGGAGCTGTCAGCGCTGACGTCTCTGTGGCGACCGCCCGCCTGCCACGCGGCCCTGCCAAGCCTCCAGAGGTTTGACGTGATGGTGCAGAAAGACCTCGGTGTGACACTGCGACACAGAAGCCCACAGTGGCTGCTTGCAAAACTGTCCCATGGCCCTCAGAGACACAGTGGGAGCGGCCACATCCATCCAACCAACATTCAACATCGCTCATCCATTTTTCATCCATCCAACCGACGCCCATCATCCACCCATCCAACATCATCCATCCGTCCATTCATTTATCTGTCCATCCAACAAACATCTGTCATTCATCCATCCTTCCATCCATCCATCCATCCATCCATCCATCCATCCAACCAACTAACCAACCAACATCCAACATCGCTCATCCATCTTTCATCCATCCAACCAACATTTATCATCCAACATCCACTAGCCATCTATTATCCATCATCCATGCAATCATCCAACATCTGTCAACCAATCATCCAACATCCACTAGCCATCTATTATCCATCTATCCAACATGCATCCATCCGTCCAACATCTGTCCAACCAACATCCATCATCCAACATCCACTAGCCATCTATTATCCATCCATCCAACATGCATCCAACCAACATCCAACATCCGTTATCGGTCTAACATCCATCCGTCCAACATCTGTCCAACCAACATCTATCATCCATCCATCCAACCAACATCTGTCATTCATCCAGCCTTCCATCCAACCGACATCCTTCCATCCATTCATCCATCCATCCATCCATCCAACCAACCAAGCAACATCAACATCCGTCATCCATCTATCATCCATCTATCCATCCAACCAACCAACATCCATCATCCATCTATCATCCATCCATCCAACATCAATCCAACCAACATCCATCATCCATCCATCCAACATCAATCCAACCAACATCCATCATCCATCCATCCAACATCAATCCAACCAACATCCATCATCCATCCATCCATCCACTCGACGTCCATCCAGCTAGCTTCTATCTGCGAGCTGCGCTCAGGGTCACCTCAGGGTCACTGAGGGCCGGGGCCTATCCCAGCAGTGTTAGGGTGTAGTCGGGACTCCGTCCACACCCACTGTTACAGTGTCTGGGTAACCTTAAGTGTCGGCAGGTTTGTTAATCATCCAGGACATCCTCATCTGGAGAGAAGCCACGCCCACACACACTTGGGAGTGGGTGACAACCTTCCGTGAGGCCTTGGTGCAACCACTGCCCCACAGTGCTGCCCTGAAACGAACCTGATAGAATCACTGCGACAGAGAGACAGACGTCCAACAGCATTGGGCCAGGGCTTGGCTGCAATACCCTGATGTCACTAGGGAGGTGCTGTTCACCCAGGAAACTCCAGCAGACAGAAGCTGTGACTGAACGTCCCAGAGTTCAGCAGGTTGAAGGCTGTTGGCTCCTGCTCCTCTGTCCCTCCTCCTCCACTGGATGATGGACACCTATTGGGTTGTGACAGATGGATGGCTGACCCTCCCCCTCCCCCCTTCGACCTCATCATCTCCCGTCCTGTGGCTTCAGTAGATTAATGCACATGAAGTGTCACCTGTCACACATGATGGAGCCGCTGCTGCCTTGGAGAACTCTGTGTTTTCATTCTTCCTGCTGCCTTTCCAGCATAGCACTTCCTTTTGCATCAGCTAATATTCAAATAGCTGCTCTGTAAACTCTGTCTTTTTCAGACCGTTGCAGCTGTTCAACAACCAGATACTCTCTGTATGTGTCTCTGTGTGTGTGTGTGTGTGTGGGTGTATTAGACATTATCAGTCGTGTCTCCCTTGTGGCTGTCCCTGGATGAGAGCTCGCTCTCTCCTTCACCCCAAAGAGCTCATAACTCTCATATCTCTGTCGTCCATCACCCCACCACACACACACACACACACACACACACACACACACACACACACACACAAACACGCGTATGCACTCAACTTGTGTCTTTTGGTTGCAGGCGGAGGGAGAAGAAACCGAAGGCCACCAGGACGCTGATCACAGCTGATGGACGCGTGCTGAACGTCAACGAACCAAAGTTCAGTGAACCAGCGAAATTCAATTCAATATTCCTTTTATGCCAGACTTGCGCTCCTCGCATTCGTCAATGTTTTATTGTTGTTTCATGAAGACCAGGAAGTGTGGATCAGCTGTTTCTTCACATCTTCACCCACAGGCTGAACTTCTCTCTGTCGGAGGACGAAGATGAAAACACGCTGGTGTTGGACCTCGCCGTCTACAGGTGGGACTGCCGGCCGAACACCAGCTTCTGTACCCGTCAGTCCGTTAAAGTTTTGACTCCGCCCACCCCGCAGACACCTGGACACCTCCCTGATAGACGTGGACGTTCAGCCGACGTACGCCAGAATCAGCGTCAAAGGGAAGGTGCGTCCTCACTTCCTGCTCCCACCGGCTATCGCCACTTTCTGGGTTTCCAGGCTCACACAACTCCACCGATGTCGAGATGAAAGATATCTGCCGGCGACCTGCAGGACGTTTCACCAGGTCCACATTCCGCGTTTGGAATCAGATTCCAACACATGACGAACAGCTACAGGGTTACGGTCCCTGCCAGCACCGTGAGCGTGTTTATGGGTGCGTGTTTTATGGCAGGGGTCAGCCTGATTAGACGCCTGCAGTGATTTAATACCCCGACTCTAAATTCTTGCTGAATATGAAGCGGTTCAGGGCGGCGGGGGGGATCAGAGTGAAGGTGTTTATCATGTCAGCTGCTACACTCTGTCAGAACAGAAGCAAAGGAAGGTGTGTGTGTATGTGTGTGTGTGTGTGTGTGTGTGTCTGGCTCTGCTTCTGGTCTCTTCCTAAATGAAGGATTAAAGTCGTTCCGCTCACTAATTAAACTTGTGAATGACTCTCTGCAGATCTTTCAGCTGCTGCTTCCTGCCGAAGTGAAGCCCGACAGCTCGACGGCTCAGAGGTCCCAAACCAGCGGGCACCTGCTCCTCACCATGCCCCGGGTAGGTGCACCGCCGGTCCCCACCAAGCCCCCCGGATCCATTACGGCGGCCCATTCATCTCAATGCAGTTGCTCACCCAGCGCATACGCCGAAGAACGTTTTTGACTTCACACCATGCCGTTGCGACTCCCACGATAAATCAGGACGCCTCGGCCAATCAGAACGATCCGAGACACAGCAGCGCGTACAACGCTGTGACGTCACGCTGGGAATAATCTCTTCTCTGGTGATTTTCTGGCCTTCATATATTTTTTTGGAAACAGTGACAAATCATGACTGCAATGAAACATTTTCTCTGAACCGCGTTTCAGGTCACAGTCATTTTGTCAGCTGCTTTAGAAGCCTTTATTTTTGTATTGCAATCTATAGGGCAGGGGTCAGGAACCTTTTTGGCTAAGAGAGCCAAAAAAAAATCAAATATTTTAAAAATTATTTTCGTGAGAGCCAAACAATATTTATTATTTTTTAATTAGTAACTCTTATTAAAACTAAATACAGATATTTCGTCAAACTGGAGTCTGAAGGAAGCGCTGGGGCCGTTTCCACATCCAACCTCCGCTCCTCTTCTCTCATCTCCCTTTTCCACTGTGTCTTTGTCCGCGGTGCGTGGGGGCAACCATCCTGGCATCAAAGTGTTGTTTTATTGCTGTGAAGAGAATTTAAGTATGAGAGCGAATTATGAAACCACCACGTGCGCGCAGTCTCCAGAAATGCCGCTGCCTGCTCTAAACTTGAGCACAGTGGCACTTCTGGTTTAATTGCGTCCTTATTATCAGTTGATTGCAGATTGCCGCACTGGCTTCAGAATTATCTGTCAAAGCTAAGAAGAAAAAAAAGTCATCTTCTTCGGCAAAAGAGTTTGCGCTGTATAAATCAGATATCTAACTTTCTGATTAAACAGCAGGAAGCTCTGCTTCACCTCACAATGTAGGCTACCTCATTTAATTCAATACAAATAGAGGTGTCGAACCCTCCCATATACTGAAGCACAGATGTGATAGGCTCCAGCAGCGCAACCCTGAACATTTGCGATAAAAAAAAATATTGTCGCCTATAAAATGCACAAGAATTTTTTGGGAAGATTATTTTTAACACTGTGATTTTTGTAATGTTTTACTTGAAAATCAGCAGAATCATTCATTGCTTGTGTGAAGAAAGGTCAGCTAAGATTTTTCTGTGAGCCAGATGCCGTCATCAAAAGAGCCACATCTGGCTCGCCAGCCATAGGTTCCCGACCCCTGCTACAGGGGCAAATGCTTTTTGGCCCAACGGGATTTTGTTGCTGCAGTGCCTCTAGTGGCTACTGGATAAAACTGGCAAAAATATTGCCAGTTAGGTATCCACCAACCTGCCCTTGTAGTCTTTCCCTCTGGTGCCCTCTAGGGGCCGCTGACACCTCTCAGTATTTTATTCAGCGTTTAACTTGTCACAACGACCTTCACTTCACTGTGATGCAGAGTTTGACGGCTTTTTGCTGCAACTCTGCAGAGGAGGAAAACTTCACTCCGCTTGTTAAACTCATGCACTCAGGGAGGGCCAATCAGCAGCTGGCGCCGTCGTCCCTCTGGCTCCATAAAGGAAGCGGTTGAGCCGCTGCTGTTAACGCCCATCTGCTGCCTGTTCGGGCTGTGACCTGCTCGTCTACTTTGGTGTGTCTCGTCAGGCTGAAGGTGAAGTCAAAGGGAGCGGCGGCTTCCCGTGCCCGCGCACAGCCAGAGGAGGCAGAGCCCGCCGCAGCAGCTCGCCGCAGGAGGACAAACGGTAAAGATGTTATTCCTTCCGCAGCAGAGCGGATGTACCTGCTTCTGCTGCTTCGCACTGTGTAGCCTACACTGGAGAGCCCCTGTCAGAGCTTCAGCACCATCAGCTTCCTTCTGCAGCAACACATTAGAAACACCTCGACCCTCCCAGGAGACCAGGAACCACTTCCCCAGACCTTCGCTGTGTCCCAAATCACCAACTTGTTTCCTCTTCCCTATATGCGGGGTTCTATGTAGCCAACTATATAACTGTTCTCAGAAGTAATAGATCTATAAATTCATTTACACATATAAAGCACAAACTATACTAAGCTTCTTCTCACGCTAAAAAAAACAACAGCAACGCTCTTCTCACCTTTTCTACCTTTGGGTCCGGGTGAGTGCAATGCATGATGGGATATATTACCAGGTCAGTGACCATCGGTTGTGCGCTACTTTTGGCGACGCATTGTGGAATACAATGAGTGGACTACACAGTGAATACCGATGTTCACTGAGGATTCCGACACCACTACATAGTGACTATACAGTGAGTAGGGGCCGATTTCACACACAGCACCAGGAACCACCTCCTCATACCAGAACCCTCCTCCTCCTCCTACTGCTGCTGCTGCCGCCTGCAGGCGCGCTCCTCCCCCCACCCTCACTCAGTGCGATTTGCTCCTTCCGCGATGACGCGAATGTCGTCGGCGTTACGCCGTTGCCGTCCTGCCCGTTGCCGTCCTGCCCCGGGTCCTCTGGGAGTCGGCGTCCAGGTGAACTCTGCTTGACCGTGTGGACGCAGCCCGGGGAGGAGCCGCCCTCGCCCCCCTACCACCCCCCCTCCGACCTTCATCCGGCCCATCAACCACTTTAAACGCTGCCAGGCGTCCGAGTGACCCCCGTCAGGGTGACGGGATTCACCGGGACATGATGAGCAGCGACCTCTGATCCCGAGTCCGCCTACGCCGTCTTCATTCTGCAGCCCGCGGCGCCGTGGGGCAGCGACATGGAGGAGCAAATATTATCAGAGGGCTGAGCCACTTCCCGCGTGGCACTCCGGGGGTCAAAGGTCACGGTCAGTACCTACCCAAGGACCCGCCGGCGAGGAGGAGAAGGACCGAGGTGTTTACATCGCCAGATGAGCTCTGAAACCTCGGGCCTGAGTTCCTCTGATCCCCCGGACAGGAAACAGGAAGTGAACAGCGTCAGCGTCCGTGGTCTGATCTCTGCTGCTGATTGGCTGTGGAGACGCAGCGGAAAAACCAGCAGGAGGTCCAGACTGATCTGGGTTCAGAGACTCAGAACGTCATGTGTCCCCGCCCTAACGCACACACACACATGCACGCACAAACTAATGACCTCATCAATATTCCACCTCTCTCTCACCTCATTACACTGTGATGGCGCTGTGATGGCGCCCGAGGCCCCGCCCCTCCCTCGGCGGGCTGTAGACCTCATTACCTGGGAGATATAATAACCCCACCCCCACCCCCGCCCCGCCCTCCCTCGCCTTGGGTGGGCCATTACAGGAACCATGTTGGACCCCCTCCCCCACCCCCCACGCCGCCCCCACCCCCCACCCCCCTCCTAATGACTTCATCCATCTCTGGCGAAGAAGTGCTGACCTGCAGCTTCGGTGGGCCGGCTTGTGGAGGCCACGCCCACCAGCCGCCGTTAATCCCACTCCCAGGTTTAATTAATAGCCCATCGCTCATTGAGCTCCTTAATAAAACTCTCAGTTGATGGCTGAATATATTTGGATGTTAATAAACCGTCAGGCATAAACCACCCTTGCTGTTTAACTGCCTCCTCGTCGATCTGCGGGCACAACTTCACACTAATAGAGTCTCATCCCGCAGCACCTGGAGATGGTTGCAGATGTTCTGGAGCGACACCTAGTGGCGCTTCGTGCCAAACAGGAAATTTATCCAATAGTCATCCATAGTTTCCATCCATCCATCCATTTTCAATACCCGCTTCCTCCTGCACTCAGGTCTGCTGGAGTCTCTCCCAGCTGTCATAGGGGGAAGGCAGGGTGACACCCTGGACAAGTCGCCACATTGAGACAAACAACCATTCACACTCACACACCTAGGAGAGTCGTCAACCCTCCTAAACCTGACCTGAGTGGGACTGACCAATCGCAGCACAGCTTCCACCTGTTAGCAGTTACTTTAGCCACCGTTGATTTTAAAGGTCCCATATTCTGCCCAACATCTTCCACCAGTCTTTCCTTTCTGGAAGTCAGCCCTCTGTGATGTCATTCAGGGTAACTCTCCGAGGCTGGTGACCACACTCCCAGGCTGGCGCTGGCTCCGCCTTTTAAGACCGCCCTTTTTTGGTCCCCTCCCAAAGATGTGGAAGGCCCAAAAAAATGCCTCAGTTTCAGCAGGAGGCTGTGAACAGAGGGCTAAATATGCAGCTTCCTACTGGTTCGTTACTGGTGTGAAGCTGCTCCACTGGAGGCCAGGATGGAGAGTGAAGTGTTGGTCAGACGTCAGGTACTGCGGGAGCCGTGACCTCACCGAAGGACCTCCCACCCTCATCCTGCAGGTGTTTGGGAAATGGAACATCTGGCCACGTTGTGGTTGCAGCAGAACTTAAATCAGGTGTCCAGCCAGTCAGCCAGTCAGTCAGCCAGTCAGTCAGTCCTACTCCCTGCTCATTTTATCCCTGCTCTATTACCTTCCACCTGTTCTGTCTGCATCGTGCTGCAGCGGCCGTTAAAACAGCGTCACGGCTAAAAATAGACGCCGGCTCTCTCGTCTCTATCAGCGGTAAAATGATGTGATTTAGCCTCCTGGTTCTTCCTGTGTGTCCAAGCTGCAGCAGGATAGAGCAGGATGGCAGCGCAGGTGTTTACACACACGCACACACACACACACACACACACACACACACACACACTGTGTTAGACTCAGCATCTTCGCGCAGCTTTATTACCTTCTCAATAAACAGGTGGCTGGAAGTTGTTTATGATGAACTGCCTCCGCCTCCTGCGGCTCTTCACTGTCGTCGCCCAGTTAAAGTCTAATTGTGTGTGTGTGTGTGTGTGTGTGTGTGTGCGCGCGCGTTTGTGTGCTGGAAAATCAGCACATTTTGTTAACACCTGGCCTCACTCACAACGCTACCTGCGCCTCGTTAGCGCGCCAGCAGTAGGCCTCAGCACTTCCTCTCGCTGCTTCTCTCGCTCTCGATGCCGCAGTGACGCAGTAGATTTTCCGTTGTGTCAGATTTTATCGCTGATTGTTTTCTGTCGACCCCGTCTGGCCGAGGCGACTGCTAAACTGGCCGGCTGATAGCCACTCTTAAGTCATTCGCAGGAGCCGTCACCCAGTATTCACAGACATGAGCCTGCTAGCAGCAACGGTCAGTTAGCGCTGCTAGCTAGCTGGCTGTCACTTGTGAGGAGCCTTGTTGACCATTCTTTTTTCTTTCTAATGAGCTGATTTGACGGTTTTGACCGTTGTCGCTCCCTCTGAAACACACACACACACACACACACACACACACACACACACACACACATGCTTGCACGATGATTTCGGTGTCGGCTGCTCTGTGGTTAAGACGTTCTGAATTGATTAATTGGTGAATTGAATGTCTTCATTGTTTGCGGGTGAGAATGATGCCTTTTGAGCAAATCAATTTGGCTTAATGGGAAAATATTGTGAGCGGGACAGAGCAGCGTCCCAGCGGAGGAGCGCTAATGGGTGTTTCCTTTCTCTGAGACAGTCATAGGCAGGATCTGGATCTCGGCCTGGTTCAAGGAGCTGATTCCTCTTCAGCCCGTCGATGGACTTAAAGACAGTCCTGATAAAAAATGACGCATATTTGCCCATTTTAATTGGACAACATCACGGCGGGGGGGCAGCCAGGTTCAGCGGCGACTCGGTTCGCCGGCTTCAGAGCGTCACCCTTATGACGTGGCTGCCAATAAAGTGCGTCTGGGTGGAGAAGAGCAGGAAAAAATGGATTTAAATCTCAGAGCTGCAGGAGCTCCTGGCACAGGAAGTGAACAGAGGAGCAGGTCGCAGCAGGAGGAGGTCGGACAGTCACTCATTGAAGTGAATAATTTACATCCTGCGGCGGTATTAGATGCCGTGTGTGACACGCCGCCGTCCGTCAGAGGTCCCGCTGCTCCAGACCGGCCGTCCCAGCTGAGGAACGTCAGCGCTGAGCGGATTTACTGTGTGCAGCGGCAGCTTTTTATTTATTTTTTTTTTTTTACTGAGATTGAAAACTGACGTTACCCGCAGGAAGCTCCCCGAGAGGCTGGAGGTGGACCCCAGTAGACGCAGCGCCGTCGACCTCGCCAACATCGTCCAGCGCCCCGGGGTCAAGGCGGGGCCTCTGGAAGCGCCGGCCCCACCCACCTACACGGCCACCGCCCCCCGCCACCTCCGCCTATCTGAGGACTTTGTGGACGACCCCGACGTCCCGCCTCTGATCTGATGTGCTGAAGGTCGGCTCAGAAGGTCGCCAGCCGGTTAGCGTCAGCGTTAGCGGGAGTGTGGGAGAACAACTCAGAACTCACAGTGACGACATCGAACTGGACCTGAACCTGTTGGATGAGCCTACGGGGCCACATGCGGCCCGTTAAGCTTTTTAATCCATCCAGCCGAACGTGAAGAAATGATTTTAACAGTATGCAAGTAATAAAATAGCTGTATTTCATGAATTATTTTCAGTTTTTTAAGA
This sequence comes from Thamnaconus septentrionalis, assembly GCA_009823395.1. Taxonomy (NCBI): domain Eukaryota; kingdom Metazoa; phylum Chordata; class Actinopteri; order Tetraodontiformes; family Monacanthidae; genus Thamnaconus; species Thamnaconus septentrionalis. The sequence continues at coordinate 12,620,297 of CM020504.1, forward strand.
GTCATTTCAATAAAGATCTTAATACTGTCAGACATTTGTTGGAACTTTTGTTAATTTTCATTTGACATTAAATCACATATTCCCCACATCCATCCATCCATCCATTTTCAATACCTGCTACTTCCTGCACTCAGGGTCACGGGGGTCTGCTGGAGCCTCTCCCAGCTGTTATAGGGCGACGGCAGGGTGACACCCTGGACAAGTCGCCAGTTCATCACAAGGCCTCAGAGAGACAAACAACCATTCGCACTCACACACCTACGGACAATTTAGAGTTTCCAATTAGCCGCCATCTTGCACTGCCATATTTCTAAGGAAGCCCAGTGTGGACAATCCAGCCGCATGACAGTGTGTTTCGCAATTAGGGTGACTAATCGCGTCCTCAAATAAACCAACGAAGAAGGTGGACCAGGTATCCAGACTGCCGTAGCTCACTGGCAACCTTAGGAGGGGGAAGGGAGAGTGAAAGACGCTACAATCTGAAATGTAACCACTTGATGTCGCTCTCTCTTCTTCAAAATCGCCAAATATTACACACTTAACCTTTAAAACAGGACGAAAGGTCAACGAGCGACTCTGAAGAATCAGGACAGAAGGCTCGAACCAGCTGCTGCAGGAGCTGCTGCACCTCCTCCTGGCGTAGCGATACACCTCGAAGCTACGCCTCGAAGCGAGTCCCTCGTGCTGGGGTTTCCTCTGAAAACTGTCGACTCGCACACTTTGCCGGTTTCTGCACAACCGACAGAAGAAGTTGACGTGTCTTTGTTGTCGTCCTGCTTGAAGGGCAAGAAGATAAAAATCAATCATCACCGTCTCCGCTGCGCAGCGGCCCACTGGGCCCATGTCTGTGTGCGTGTGAGAGAAAGAGACCCCGCCCCTCAGAGCTGCAGATCCCTGATCGGAGACCCTCCTTGGAGGTCACGCTGGTCCCCCTGTACACTGCATGCTCTCCGGACAGAGAAACGACAGGAAGCAAAATTTTGAGATTTTACTGTGTGGAGTGGGAGGGGCTTATGAGCTGTACTACAACATCCAGAGGGGGATGGAGGAGTCTGGGGGTGGAAACTACGCTGGAGTTTCCTGAGGTGTGCTGCGGCTCAGCTACTGTCCTTGGCTGCAGCCTGGAGCCCAACAGGGGGGTCGGAGGGTGGTGGGGTGTGTGTGTGTGTGTGTGTGTGTGTGTGGGGGGGGGGGTAGAGGGGTAATTTATCCCGGTGGTGGTGATGGTGGTGGTGGTGATGGTGGTGGGGGGGGAGAAATCCTTCCCCAGGAATCCTTGAAGTGTCCGTTTGATTCACTTTTAGCCCCCAGAGTGACGACGGGCTGCTGCACCTGGAAGTTTGACCTCCAGCAGGGATACAGGGATGCAGGCTCCGCCCCCTAATCCCTCGCAGTCCCATCCAGCGCGGCGCTAATTAATCCTACCTCTCACAGATTTTTGTCTGCTCGGCCGGCGGACAGCACGTTCCCAATGCGGCAGGAGCTCCACAAACTCTGGCAGGATCCGGCCCCGGTGGGGGCGCAAGGTTCGGGTGCCACTGGGGTCAGAGGTCATGGAAACGAGTGACCCCTGCCGCGCCCACGGCGAAGAAGCTGATGAAGCCTCAGAGAGGTGTGGTTCGGTGCCGCCCGCCGGCAGATCTAAAATTTCTGATTTGGCATGAAGTTAGCGCGCAGCTAACGCAGTGGAACCCCCCGCGTTGATGACAGATAAATGATCGGCTGTTCCTTCAAAATAGATTGGATAAGATGATGAGATAGAAACTTTATTGATCTCCGGGAGAAACATTTGCATTTACAGCAGCTTGAAAAGGACGCAATATTCTAAACTAAAGTATAGAGAGAAAAAAGTACAGTGTGAAATTAAAAGTAGAAATAAATAAAATCTGATGCTTCCTGAAATATATACTGAAATATATATATATGTATATATGTATGTATGTATATATGTATATATATATATATATACATATATATATATATATATATATATATATATATATATACATATGAGATACACACATTGCATTGTTTTTCATAATGACATTGTGTGTCATACAGTTGCACAATGGGACAGTTTGTACGCACTTAGAGAGAGAGAGAGATGCAGCCTCCAGGTGGCGCACTGCGGTTCCACAAACATGCGTAGCTTGTGTGACGACAGACGTCCCTTGCGTTCAAACTAAATGTGAGGGGACCGGCCCAAATTATTTTTTGTCATTATGTTTTGCAAAATGTGTTCCACAGTTTATATGACAACCGTTTCAATAAAGTTTGTTCAAACTGAATCGCTTGAAGTCCCGGAAATGCAGTGGTTGTTGGTTGTGCGGCGGCGCTACCCCTGACGTGGAGACTCACGCGTGTGTTGTGTTCATGTTCTGGGTAACAGTCGATGTTTGTGTGACCGGGATCAGTGGCGGGGCAGCAAACACATCATTAAAGCAGCATCCTGCCGACCTTTCCTGCAGGACACACAAACATGCACGCGCGCGCAAACACACACACACACACCTCCGTGGGCCGATCAATAACAGACTTGGACCATCCGACTTGCCGTAGCAGGCTGCGATGTTTCCTCCAGACGGCAGGGCGGTGAGTGAATCAAAGCGGCTTATTGGCGGAGGAGTGACGACATCACGTGACCCCTCCTTCCCACTGGCCATGGAGGGTATTTGACCGTTAAATCACGCAGATGGTTTTATGCTGTCGGCTAAATCCTCTTGCGATGGTTTGTCGGGCAGCAGTGATGTGCAGATGATGAAGGAATCCTCGTCGACGCGGACTTGATTACATAGGAGTGAGTTTACTCCAAAAAGAAGTCTAGCGTGGATCAGACACTGGTCCACCTGGGGGGGGGGGGGACACTAAACATACAGCTACAACAACACAGGTGGTTATTCTTTTGAGAGTGTACACAAAACTGCGTCAGAATGAATAGGGTGAATACAGGGGTGTCAAAGTCAAATACACAGTGGGCCCACAGTGTAGAACTTGGACAGAGTTGTGGGCCAACATTGATATGTATTGAAAAACTCTTCCTCCAGGTAGAACAGTGAACCTTTTTATATGAGCCCAAACAAGTTTTACCCCCAACCTGAATATGGAACAAGTAAAGCTTAATACTTGAATAATTACAAATAAAGTTTTTAAAAGGACGATCACTCCAGTCTGCAGAACCTCCGCAGGGTCTTTGGACCGACTCGCTGCTGCCACCTGCTGAGCGATCGGCTCAGAGTGCTCCGCCCCCCTTCTCAGGTGACCCATGGGTGTGTCCGCCCTCCTCGTTACGTGCACTGTGCAGCCGCATTCACATGACGCCCCGCCCCAGCCCCGCCCCGCCACGCTTCAATTGGGGACTCCGCCCCCACGTTTTTCACGCTTGTAATTAGTCCAATCCTCAGAGCGGCGGAGATTAACCGCAGACACGAAGAGGCCACGAAGACACGAATTAATCTGTTCCAGGATCAGTCTGTTCCCCCGCTGCTAATCCTGTTAGACTGTGTGTGTGTGTGTGTGTGTGTGTGTGTGTGTGTGTGTGTGTGTGTGGCCTCTATTGATCCGTGCGTCCTGACGTTTTCTTTAAATAAGAAGAGTATTTTAAACTTAAAGGTTTGGAGCCAGTTGTTGGCTAGCTGCAGTTCAGGGACAAGCCGCTGAGTGGCAGCAGTGAGCTCAGCCTGCTGCTGGCGACGTGAGGTGGTTGAACCTGCCTCAGTGGGCGTGTCCGTCATGTGACTGAGCAGGTTTCGTCCCGTTTGAATCCTGCTGAATTATCGTATTTCTTCTTTTTGTTTTTCTTTTCTTTGATTTTTTTTTTTTACCTTTTGCTTCACAGTCGGTGGGCGGAGCCTGAATTTTGGGCGGGATCACGCGCTGCTGAAAGCTGTTTGTCAATTATTTGTGACGTCATCATCAGCTCAATTTTCCCCAAAATCATCAGTCAGCAAGCTGTCTCAATAGCAACCCCCAAAATCCGAAACACACACACAAACACACACGAAACACACACGAAACACGAAACACGAAACACACACGCGCGTGTGCGCGCTCCAGTGTTTTCATGACTGCGCATATCAAGCGCCGGCGCGTTCCCCTCCGGAACGTATCAAGGTGTGCACCTTCCCCTGGAGCGCGCTCACAAACGTGCGCGCGCGCCGCGCCTGCGCCGCTGAGGACCAGATCGTCCGCGCTGCCGCCGCTCCGTCAGTCGGAGCTGCGCCTCCTCCTGTTCCTCTCCAGCAGCATCTCCTGCTCCTGCCGCTGCTCCTGCCGAGGCTCCTCTCCCTCGTGCTCGTGCTCCTCCTCCCGCTCCTCCCGGCAGCTGGATGGAGGCCGGCAGCCCCGGACACGCGGGCCGTGCGCGGACGCCGCTGGTGGTAGGTTCGGCCACCCGGAGCCGCTTTGTCTCCGAGCGGAGATGAAGTGTGTGTGTGTGTGTGTGTGTGTGTGTGTGTGTGTGTGTGTGTGTGTGTGTGTGTGTGTGAGGGAGTGCCGCGGCTTTGTCTCCACAGTGTGTGTGTGTGTGTGTGTGTGTCATGTGTTGCTCTGACGCCTCCTCGGCTCTCATGGATCGACGGACCGATTGATCGGTGATTGATTGACAGCCTCCTCTCACGCGCTGACTTTATCAGACTTTATGTTTCGTCACGGCGCGCTCGCGCACGCGCGCGTATGAGGGGGGGGGGGTCTTGTTTGTGTGAGCTCAGGAGCCGACATCAGATGCAGTGTGAGTGTCGGAGTGAGTGAAGCTTAGGACGCTGCTGAGACTCCTTCTGCCGCTGCTCCTTTCCCTGCTCCTCCTCCTCCACCTCCTGCTCCTCCTGCTCCTCCACCTTCTGGTACTCCTTCTCCTCCGGCTCTACCTCCACCTCATCCACCTCCTGCTGCTCCTCCACCTTCTGCTCCTGCTCCTCCTCCTCCTCCACCTTCTGATACTCCTTCTCATTCTCCTCCTCCTGCTCCTCCTCCACCTTCTGCTTCTCATTCTTCTCCCCTCTTCCTCCTCCTCCTCCTCCTCCTCCTCCTCCAGCCAGTCTGCTGATCTCCTGCCGTGGCTCCAGGGTCCACCCCCACCCCCCACCCCTCCTACCTTAATGACCCGGTGCTGAGGACTCCGGGCCTGGACGCTGGGATGCAGCGGGTGGTGGGAGGCCAGCGCTGACCATGGGGCTACGGTCCAGGACGGAGCAGAGGAAGTCCCACGGCGGGGCGCCCGGGGACCCAGCTGGGCCGGAACAGGGCGGCACCGCCGGTGGCGGCGGCGGCGGCGGAGGACGGACCGGGACGGCGCCATGCTTCTGGTGCAGGCGGGCCGGGATGAGTTGAAGCGCAGCTCGCAGGGCATCGGCTTCGGGCTGCTGGCCAAGACCCCCCTCAACTACAGCCGGCCCGCCAAGAGGAACCACCTCCGGCGCCGCAGGATCCAGAACCTCATCTACGACGCCCTGGAGCGGCCCAGAGGCTGGGCGCTGCTCTACCACGCCTTCGTGTGAGTAGTCCTGGAGGGGGCGGGGGGTGGGGCGTGGTCCGGGGTCAGAGGTCAGAGGTCACCTGTCCTGACTGTGTGCCGGACCTCCGGCACCGGCTTCCAGTTTTCCACACTCTTTAGACACCCGGCTTCGTTTCCAGCCTCTGTTTGTGTATCTCGTGGCGACAAAACCTGAACTGATTGGTGGGAACTCGCGGCCAACGACAGTGGCGCCACCTGGTGTCTCAGCCTGACTCGGCGTTTCCTCCTCTGCGGGGTCACTCTACTGCTCTGACCAACCAGTGTTAACGGTTTGAGTTCAAGTTGCAAAGATTTTATTTGTCACGTTACATGGCAGTGTAATGTTGGAATTAAAGGTCAAGTGTGTAAAATTTGGCTGAATTCTTTGTATAGGTAAAAGCTTAACATACTGGCCATAAATATTGGCCATAAAACAAAACAAAACAAAACAAAACAAAACAAAAAAATATATATATATACAGTATATATGCATTTAGCAATAAGTGTCCTGCTCCTCGTTAGCTGCACTGCCGTTTTTCAAGGACGCTCAGTAGTTAAGGAACGCCATCTGACAGCAGTGGCCTTTAAATGTGTTTTTGACAGCAAATGTCTCATCTTAAAGCCTCCAGTGGTCACTGCTGGTACTGCGGTTGACGCGTCAGTGTCTCTTCTTCACTGGTGGAATTTGTAAAACTTTCCCCTCAGCTGACAGGATTTGGTGAATAAACCAGCCGACATCATTACAGAGTGTGATATCAGCTGCTGGGTAACATGAGGTCATCTTGATCACAGGCGTGTGTGTGTGTGTGTGTGTGTGTGTGTGTGTGTGTGTGTGTTACTTTCTGTGATGGATCAGATTCCGTCACCTTAAAATGATGTCATATGTTCATGTTCAAGCTATGGATAAATGTTGAGAAAGGAAGCAGTTGCTTCGTCTTTCTGTCACATGACTTGATCAGAGCTCATTCATGATGATGATCGTTGTTTTATGGTTCTGGTTCTCATGGAATTGGTGCCTGCATTTAAACACAGCGGCAGCTATGGAACGTCTCAGGCAGGGAACTGTGTTTTGGCTAACATTAGCTTGCGTACCTGGTAGCTTGTAGGTGTTGGCTGTTGTAAACAAAAATAAACAAAAATGAATTAAATTTAAGTTAATTATTATTAATGATAAATTATTGAAATTAAGATTAATGTTAAACAAACAAAACAATAGCCGTTTTTACGTGTCGCTAACTAGTTGAGCTAGCTTGCATCATGCAACGGCCGACAGTTTGACGGACATAAATCAGTCACATGCTCTGTTTTTGTCGACGGAGGACGGCGACGCCAAGTGCTCAACACCCAACATTGACTCACACACCCACAGGCTGCATCTTTACACACACACTCACACTCACACACACACACACACACACACACACACACACACACACACACACACACACACGGTGCAGGATTCAGAGGGATGCAGCAGCGAGTGATGCTTTGCCTCCTCCGACTCTGACGACCAGACAAACTTTCAGATCGCTCTTTATGAGCTGCAGGCTCCCAGAAGATCTGCCTGCTTTTATTAATTCCACATTCTGACGGTGAGACTAAAGCAGCAGGTGGACGTGTCGCTGCTGTGCCTCCTGTAATTCCCAGCGCAGCGCTGAAGGGGGTGGGGGGGCTGCGGAGGACTGGGAGGCTTCCAGACCTGATAAGCTCCGGCGGCTCTGGACGGCTAAATTATTGGAGGAAAATGTCCAGATCAGCTGTTTGACAGACTGGAGGGGGGGGAGACAGAGGTGCAGCAGCTACTTCCTGCCCTGTCCATTGGGTCTCATCCTGGAAAATCCTCTTGCAGCAGCAGCAGATCAATGTTTTCATCCCGGCGGCTGTTGATTTTAGGATCAGTTTCACTGGAGAATGTGGTGAAGGTCACCTGACCCCCCCACAGGCCCTTCCCACTCTCCAAACACTGACCAGCGGACACCCAGAGGAAGAGTGTGAAGCGTGCTGCCGATGTCGCTATCTGCTAGTCAGGCCTCGTTAGCGGCCTGTTAGCAGCCAGTTAGTGGACAGTTAGCTGCCAGTTGGTAGCCAGTTAGCTGCCAGTTGGCAGCCAGTTAGCGGCCTGTTAGCAGCCAGTTAGTGGACAGTTAGCTGCCAGTTGGTAGCCAGTTAGCGGCCTGTTAGCAGCCAGTTAATGGCCAGTTAACTGCCAGTTAGCGGCCAGTTAGCGGCCTGTTAGCGGCCAGTTTGCAGCCAGTTATCAGACTGTTGGCTGCCAGTTAGCGGCCTGTTAGTGGCCAGTTAGCTGTCAGTTAGCGGCCTGTTAGCTGTCAGTTAGCGGCCAGTTAGCAGCCAGTTATCAGAATGTTGGCTGCCAGTTAGCGGCCAGTTAGCTGTCAGTTAGCGGCCACTTGGCAGCCAGGTAGAAGCCAGATAGAGGCTAGTCCAGTTAGAGGCTAGTTCGCTAACTCACAAGCAGGACTGGCAAGCCACTGTCAGAGATTCCCATCAGCTTCCAGTTATCGTTGAAGCAGCAGCAGCAGCAGAAGGACTGAAATATTTCTGAGCGATGGAACGCTCCCGCATTGCCCGTCATGCCTTGCGGCTCTGTGATTTTACCATCCAAAACCCCGCCTCCTGTGCGCCCCCTGGAGGCGACGCTGCCGGAAGACTCTCAGTTCCGCGCAAGTGTCCAACTCCGGCCGGCTCATTTTGAAGAGGCACCAAAAAAAAAATGTTTAGTTGCCGTGACAACGCAGAGAAAAACCTGATCTGGTGATCTGGGAGGCAGGTAGAGCGAGCAGAGAGAGAGAGAGAGAGAGGAAGAGAGAGAGAGAGCAGAGCGGAGCGGAGCGAGGGGATGTGGACATCAGCAGTTGAGGCGAGGCCAAGGTTCAGCGCCACGGCGTTCAGGGAGCCGGCGGCCTAGAATGCACTGCTGAATGCTGATGCTGCTGTTGGAATGTGGCGGCAACAGTTTCCTGGTCTGCAGGGAGCAAATTAAAACTTGACTGCCGGCCGCAAACACTCGGAAAAATGAACCAAACCCAGCAGACGTCCCAGAGCGGGCCGCCAAGAACTGGCCCGACGGCTGGTGGCGGCGGCGGCGGCGGCAGCTGAGGCGTCAGGGTGTCGTCCTCTGACCTCTGACCTCTGGATGGCAAAAAAAAAAGTGCAGGAAATAAAAGCTTGGTAAGACTTTATGTCCATCACTTTTCTGTGGAGTCACCGCTTGGCTGCAGCGCCGGCACTTTCAGATTCTTTTTGTTTTTGTTTCGGACTGTAGGATGGAGGATGTGGGAGGGTTTAGGGGCGGAGACTGGCCTGCTAATGGACTGTGCGGTTGCGGTCGTTAGCAGTAATGACACTTATCCTCCTGGCCACCGGGAGGACCGTTTACCAGCCAGCCGTCAAAGGAAGAAAAAAAAACAAAGCATCGTAATTTTGAGCTTGTTTCACCACTAACCAGCCAAGTGTGTACATTAGTGCAAAGTGCTACGGTGGTGAAAACAAACATGTTCATTAGTTCTACAAACAGAATCAGCAGCGGAAAAAAAACCACACGAGAAGTTCACAGGAAGTTCACCGGGTACTTCCTGTGAACGACTTGCCAGTTTCGCCACTGCCTGGACTGTTTAGTGCAGGGGTGGGCAAACCTTTTGACTGGTGGGCCACAAAATATGTCTTTGAAGCCCCATGGTATTTAGCTCTTTATTGAAATGACTCTGAAAACACTGAAACAATGAATGGAATGCAGCTATTCTATGATTTACTGACTATTAATATCATTTCTTCAAGTTCGGCTGGATGGATTAAAAAGCTTAACTGGCCGAATTTGCCAATGCCTGGTTTAAGCTGAGCACACAGTTCAGGTGTTGCAGCAGCAGAGAAGACTCTAGCTCAGGCAGAGCTAGCAGAGCTAGCAGAGCTAGCTAGCAGAGCTAGCTGCCAGTGCTGCTGCATGCTGGGAAAACTGTTGAGAACTGTCGGCAATCAGGCACTAAAGCCTGTTTTCCTGGTTGGTGCTGAAGCTCCCCACCCACCAATAATCTCAGGCCACGCCTCCTAGCCCCCCCCAACCCCCCTTCCCTGACAACAGGGTGCGTTTGATACGTGAGCCGGCGCACACAGACAGATCGATGGCTGTGGGTGGAGACGGGCTCTGAGGAGGATGATCTTACTGGGAGGAGAAACCAGAGCTGGGACTCCCACCCCCCCCAGCACCTCCAATCCCACAATTCCTTTCTCCAACTGACTCCTGCTTACCAACACTAAACCACCCCCCTACCCCCCACCCCCGCCTCTCTGGTGAAACTGCCTGGTTTGCGAAAATTGACAGTGAAGCCAGCATGTCTCTTGGTGGCCCCCTGGTGGTCGGCTGCAGTAGCTGCGATAAGCCCCTCCCCCCTCTGTGTTGGCTGATGGAAATCACCCGTCAAATGTGCCAATAGCTCAGGGCTGGGCAAACTTTTGGACTGGTGGGGCCACAGTGGGTTCTACATTTTGAGAGGGGGGCCGGAGGAGGAGCAGATGGATGGAGTGTTTTGGTGAGCCACCTCATAGAAGATAAAAAATCTATCATGGGATATGTAGAAAACATGTGCTCTCATGTCAACTGAAAATGAACCAAAGCAAAGTTACAACAAAATCAGTGTCTTTGAAGCCCCATGGTATTTAGATCTTTCTTGAAATTACGCTTTAAACACTGAAAAAATGGATAAAGTACGTCTATTTCATGACTTTCTGACTATTAAAATAATCTTCCAGTTCAGAGGGCCGGATTAAAAAATCTTAACGGGCTGCATACGGCCGTTTGCCCGTCCCTGCAATCGCTCCTGTTGCCCCGCTTGATGGCTTTGATGAGTTCAATTCCAGTCAGACTCATGCTAGTTAGCAGTTTCACAGGCTGGACCATCCACCCCCAGCCTGAGCCTCACCCTGCCGTAAACCACGTGGCCTCGCTGGCTCTCCACCCCCTGACAGCAGGGCGTAAAGTCGCGACAGTCAGTGAATCTGCGCAGCGCCTCGCTAAACTGCAGTCCTAAACTGCAGTCCAGGATTAGATCACTGGCGGTTAGCGGCCCATCCCGCCAGTGATGTATGGCTGCCTGCTCCAATCAGAGAGTTCGGAGCAATTAGGAGAGTGAGGCTGAAGTTATTTAGACACATTAGCCACCTGCTCTGTGCTAACTGTATTAGCATCCTCCAGCCTTAGCAGCCAGACGGAGGATGGTGCGCAGACACACTGCAGTCAATTAGCTGCCATTAGAGAGAGAGAGAGTGTGTGTGTGTGTGTGTGTGTGTGTGTGTGTGTGTGTGTGTGTGTGTGTGTGTGTGTGTGTGTCCGGAGTTCACGAATTGTCCCCAGCAAGTAAAGAAAGAGTTATCCCTCCACGCTCTGTTGTCATTGAACAAATGTGGCTGCCAGTGAGTTAGCATAGCTACGTTAGCTTAGTTTAGAAGTCATAGTATTCTTATTCAGGTCAGTGATGGTTCAGACTCAGGTGTGATTTTAATCTGGACCTTCTACCTCACACGCTTTGCCACGCTACAACGTGTTAGCATTTAGCTCCTGTGCAGCCTCACAGGGCAGCAACCCCAAGCTCGGCGTGTTGAGCTGTTGAAGAGAGACTGAAGCAGTCGAAGTTAACGAACAGGAACAAGTGCTTATCTCGGTGGCGGGGAGTGAGCTCACCACCGAGGTGTTTGACTTAGCCGGTTCTCATTTGTTCAAAATAAAGTTTAATGGAGGTAACAAACATTTGGGCCCAGGCTAAAGGTTAGCATGTCGCTCACTGCGGCCAGTGTGACTCCTCCCCCCCTCAATCAGACTATCTGAGCACGTCACAGTCCGCTCTTTCATTCATTCAGATGGAATTCAGTGACGTTGCAGCTCCTTAAAAACACGAGCTGGGCTTTTTATCAGACGACCCCGCAGACAAACACAGGAAACGCATCACTTCCTGGTTAACTGGAGGTGCCGGTCGCCGCCCTCCTGCTGTGAGTTTTGAGCACTTATCTCCAGCAGGAACCGCCCCCCTCATCATTTATTCACGCTCTATTTCGCAACAGGAAGCATTAGTTCCTCCCCCACCTGCCTCCCCCTCCATTTAGGGCCGTAATGGAATCCCCCTCCCTCCTGTTCCCTCCTTGACGGCACAAAGCGTTCCACTTCCTGGGCACTGCTGATCAAGCCTGTGATTGGCTGAGCCGCTTGCGTTTAGAGCAGTGGCCCCCAACCTTTTCAGCACCACGGCCCGGTTTAATGTGAGACAATATTTTCATTGTTTATTTTGATATTTTGATCAGTCTTTATAATTTGAATTTGAATTTTCGCATGTGTGCAACAAACATTTTTTATTATATCGTGTTAAGCTTTGCTCATTCCATATCCACGTTAAAGCAAAACTTGTTTGGCTCCGTATTAAAAGGTTCACTGTTCTTCTACATTATATGGAAGAAGATTTTTTTCAATACATATCAGTGTTGGCCGGAGACTTTGTACAAGTTTTAAATTTTGGCCCCACTGTGTATTTGAGTTCAACACCCCTGCCGCAGAGTCCGCGAGCCTCCTTTGTCGGTCATTACGCTAACGCTAACTGGCGCAGCTATAAGAGAGGACATGGCACCGATAGTGTCGGTGTTAGTGCGTTAGCTCAGTGATGCTAGCCTCCTCCTGCACTCGGTGGCTTTTGTTCATTAGCAGTATTGACGTCACACTGCTGAAACCGTCTGTGCACCTTTTTTTTCTTTTCTTTTTTTTTTTTTTTGCTAATTAGCATCAATGCTGTAAAACGGCAACAGCAGCGACTTTCCCGAGGTGTTTTCCCTCCAGAGTGCTGACTGATGACCGCTCGCTCTGAATGTTTAAAGGACGCAGCAGGAGTCACGTCAGCACAGGAACAGGACGTGGACTTTACGCTTCCTGTGAAGTCCCACACGCACTGAAGCCAAATCTGTGGCTAATGTGCGGCCTCACGCATGGCACCTGAAGGGCGGGCGAGGACACAGCAGGAGGGTGGCGCCAGCGGGGGGCGCTGCTGAGCCCACAGCTTCGCTTTGAGCCTTTCATGAGTGTTTTTTTTTTTTCTTTTGGAGGGAAATGACTTCTCCCCTACGCGTGAACGGCTCAAGAGGAGCCGGAGCTTTGGACCCAGTCGCGTCCGTGCTGTTCCGTCGTCCCTGAAGCTCCTCCCCCAGGGGTGTCAAACTCAAACACACAGTGGACCAAAATGTCAAACTTGGACAAAGTCGCAGGCCGACATTGAAACTTGTAGAAAAAACCTTCCTCCAGACAGAACAGTGAACCTTTTTATATGCATCCAAACAACCTGAATATGGAACAAGCAGAGCTTAATACTATACAACAAATAACTTTATACTGCACACATGCAAAATTGAATTTCAAATGAAAAAAAAAACTCATCAAAATAAATAAAAATGTAAATAAAATTTGTAAGGCTCTTATTTATTTGCGCCCTTCTGATTCAGATTTTCACCAGTAAGATTTTCCTACGTGTGAATAGTAAATTAACTAAAGTAGTAAGTAATAATAATATTCTTCAATGAAAGTCCTGTGCTGATTGATGTACGACAACATCAGCAGAGCATTCTGGGATTTGTAGTATCAGTGGTACATGTGCTGTATAATACCAGCATTTCAGCTCTAGCAGTGATTTTCTATTGCTTTGCCGGCCAAATACAATTACAAATACAAATTTGGCCTGCGGGCCAGAGTTTGACACCCACTGTATGTTGTATAGTATTAAGTGTTGCTTGTTCCATATTGGGTGTTGCAGCAAAACGAGTTTGTGTCTATTTGAAAAAGTTCATTATTGTCTCATGGAGGAAGATTTTTTTCAATAATGTTGGTTTGCGATTTTGTCCGAGGTTTAAGTTTTTTCCCCACTGTGTACTGAGTTTGACACCCCCGTCTTAGACTGTGGCCAAGTGGTAGAGTGTAGCCAAATTAGGTCGTAGTTGACTTTGACAGAGATATTTGTATTGTAGACAAAATATTGAATTGTATAATAACCGCTTACCCCAGCAAACAGGAAGTCATCGAGTTTGCTGAAATTTGCAGCTGATGTCAACATACCGAATAAAACGCTGCTGCGCTGTCTTTTCTCCACAGCTAGCAAGCTAGCATGGCAAGCTAGCTAGCGGCTGATCACCAAGCGATAGACACGACCAAGCAATGGAGAAATCACACACAATGCATCAGTATGAGTATGGCGGGTGTGTGTGTGTGTGTGTGTGTGTGTGTGTGCTGCCTGGCTCGTGTGCAGACCCTGCTGACATTTCCCGCCTCCTGAATAATTTATCAGAGGGCCGACCAGCGGCTCGGCTGTCCGTCACCGTCTGCAGAGTGGAGATGCGTCAGGAATGTGTGGAAGCTGTTCAGTGAAGGTTCAGGGAGTCGCAGAGGAGGAGCGACGAACAAACACTGCGTGCGCTTTTTTTTTGCTCTGTAGCTGATTTGTGCTTAATAACCGTCAGCGGTGGCGGTGTGTTTGCTTGAACAGAAATTTATTGTTAACGGTTTCGGAGGTTTAATCCACAACGTACGTTGACACGCTGTGTTGGGCTAGTTTATTTCATCTTATCTCGTTTTAGCTTAGCTCGGGCTAGCCCAGGCATGGACAAACTACGACCGGGGGGGGGTATGCAGCCCGTAAGCTTTTAAATCCATCCACCTTTATTATTTATTATTTATTGTAAGTAAATAGTCAGTAAATCATAAAATAGCTGTATTTCATCAATTTTCAGTGTTTTAAGAGTCATTTCAGTAAAGAGATAAATATTGTGGGGCTTCAAAGACACTGATTTTGCTGTAACACCTGTTCATTTTCAATTGACATTAAAGCGCATGTTTTCTACATAGCCCTACATAACACTCCATGCATCTGCTCCCGCTCCGACCCCTCTGTCAAATGTTCGAACCACCAGTCTAAAAGCCCCCCCCCCCCCTCCCCCGGTGTAGCCAGTGTTCCAAGAGCTGCTGTATTGTTTCCATCTCAGCTGTCTATCACGAGGCCCCGCCCCTTTCTCATTTCTTGTTGGCAGTAAGCTACCCGCTAGCTCACTCGCTAGCTCTGCCTCCATAATGACCAACTGCACGTCAGCACACGTCGAACCGGCTCTCGCCTCTTTTGTGACGACTTCCTGCATGACTCAGCGCCTCCCGGCGGGCCGGCACGTCTGACTTCTGGTGGAAATAACTTCCTCCACTGGAGTGAGACCTGGCGAAGCTGCAGCGAGTCCAGAGGCCGTTTCAGCACTGGCTGTGAAATTAATTCAAAGTGGTTGAAGGGAACAGAAGGAGGGCAACACGGCCACTTCTCCGCCTTTCAGACATATGAATATGAGCCAGTCGTGGTGTGTCGCTCACGCTGGTTTGTGGCTGTGTGGATGTTAGCTGGAGCGTTAGCTCGTGATGAAAGGGCAGCTTGCAGTTGATCGACGTCACCTGCTTGCCTTTCTTTGAATATCTAAGGATTGTTAGCTGCAATCTGGAGTGTTAGCTAGCTCGAGTAACGGCTGTAAAGTTCGAAAGCAGTTGGGGCAGGCATGGGCAAACTACGGCCCAGGGACCATATGCGGCCCATTGAGCTTTTTACTCCGGCCCGCCAAACTGGAAGAACATATAGTAAGGGTCAGGTGGGCGGAGCCTCTAAATCTGACTGTGTGTGTGTGTTTGTTTGTGAGAGAGAGAAAGAACAATAACCGGTTGCACTGACTGAAGATTCCAATGAGCTGCACAACAAGACGTTACTCCAGTCCAGTTTTATTCTGAAGCAGCTACTGTGCCTCTACTTCCTGTAAAGTCGACTGTGAAGTTCGCATATGTTGTCTTCGCCTCCAAAGTATTATTATCTCTCCCCTTCACGTTGCTGTTTCTGCAAGCGGCCAGCAGGGGGCCACCGGGAGCGCCGCCCGCGGATTGGATGATCTAATTCTGTCATGAAGTTTGACGGCTCTGTTGCTCTGGAAGGTTCGTGGTCGAAACAGAGAAACTTTTCCTCACAAAGCAGCAGCCACATTTACTCCCCCTGAACTGTGTGTGTGTGTGTGTGTGTGTGTGTGTGTGTGTGTGTGTGTGTGTGTGTGTGTGTGTGTGCTGGTAAAGTGGCCTTCCTCTTCAGCCCAGCATGTTGCTGCGCTGCCATTGCCATGGAAACTGAAACGCTGGCATCGCTGGAGGGTGGTGGGGAGGGTGGGAGGGTGTGTGTGTGTGTGTGTGTGTGTTTTGGGGGCGGGGGGAGGCTGTCTGATGCTGCGAACGCTGAGTTGTTTCCACGCTCGTCACGCTGCAGTAATCCGATTTATCTCATAATCTGGAGCATCTTTTGCCAACTGATGACTCACCGGCGCCGATGGCAGCAAAACAGAAACTGGATGTGGCATCACCAGTGGCGCCCTCAAATGGCCAGTTTTTAGCGCGTTCGGACTGAAAGCGCCACAGGTTAGTTAGCTAGCGCAGCATCCAGAGACCGTGGAGCTCCAGAGACGTGCTTGCTGTAGCTAGTGAGCAAAGCCCTGCCAGCAGGGAGTAAAACAGGAAGTGACCAATACAAAACTCAATTTGTTTAAAAAACAAAACAAAAAACAAAACCAAAAACGCCGTAAATCTGCGGTTAGCCTCCCCCAACACTGAGTTAACTTCCTTTTAGCGAGATGCTACAGAGTGTTACTAGAAGCCACAAGCTAGCCAGACATTGGCAAACTACGGGGGCCATATACAGCCTGCCAAACTTGAAAAAAATGATTAATGGTAAGTAAATCATAAAATACCATGGGTCCTCAAAGACATATTTCTTTTGTAAGTTTGCTTTGGTTCATTTTCAATTGACATTGAAGCACGTTTTCTACATATCCCATAATATATTTTTTTTCTCCTGTGAGGTGGGTCACCAAAAGACTCCATCCGTCTGCTCCCGCTCCGGCCCCCTCTGTCAAGTTTTCCAACCCACTGTGGCCCACCAGTCAAAAAAGTCTGCCCATCCCCTGAGCTAGCCATCAGGTCGATGTGCTGCAGCCGCGGCTGGTTCCTGGATCTCTGAGGAGCAACATGACTTGTGCATTAGGCGAGGCGCTGTGCACTGAGGCATGATGGGAGCAAACAGCTACCGGATCGGTCTAGCTAATGGAGCGTGAGTCCGTTCAGAGGCAGGAGAGGGCTGGAGCGGCTTTTTCATGCAGCGACGACAACCTGCTGATCTTTTCAGACCCTGTTAGCTTCGGATGATGGCCGTACATTTTTAGTGGGAACAATCTGAAGTTAATGAGAGAAACAAGCGCCGCTCACGTTAGCATTGGCACAACTCGATGTTGCCTTTTGTTGAAATCAGGTCATTGTGTCTCGAAAACCGACTCCAGCTTGTCGCTGCACCTGGTTTATGGATAACAAGCGAAGCTAACATTGGCACTCCTTGTTGTGCATCTTGTAAACGACTGCTAGCCTGGTTGTTGGAGGAAAAAAGGTGGATTATGTGGAATTAGTGCATATTTGACTTCACAAGTGAATGTGACCAATCGCTGGGGCCTGGAAGCTAACTGGAAGCTAGCTGCTGAGCTAACCGTTCGGCATGCCTTTTAGCTCAGAGTGTTTAGCGAGATCCTGATTCTGCTGCCAGCAGAATACATGCGATTGGTATTTTCATTAGTCGTTCATTAGCTGTCCCACATGTGACTTCCTGCAAGCCAGATGCTTCCCGTTTGTCCTCAAGTGACTCCCTGTTGCTCCGCCGTCACACTTCTTTGTGTGTGTGGAGCTGCATCTGATTAACCCACTTTTCCACGCGTAGCTGCTGTTGTGTCTCTGATGTCGAGTGCTGCTGTGGAGGTTCCTCTGCTTCGCTGCAACGCCAACCAAAAGTTGATCAAATTTTTTTTCACACCACGAGTGTTTGAAGGACGCCGTTCGCTGCTGCTTCCCGCTTCATGCTTCCTGTCCAATCCATTGATTGGCTGTCAGAAGCATTTCCATGGGACAGCTCGAGGCGTCTGTGGCCAGTGGAGCGAGTCGGAGACGACACAGCCAGCATTTCGTCTTTGCGGCGCCACCCTTTGGCGAAGCGTGGCCGGGATGTTTTTGGTTGAATGAACCACCCTGACCAATTAGTGAACGCTGATTCACACTGTAGTGGAGCCTCCTGTCCAGCAGGGGGCACAGTGTTTGGCAGAGGCGGAAAAAGTATTCACATTTATTCAAGTATTCAATTTTGTGTTAAAAAATAATACTTTGGTGAAAGTATTGATTTAACATCTCTACTCAAGTAAAAGTAAGAAAGTACAGGTCCTGAAATGTACTTAAAAAGAATAAATGGGGATAAAAAAATTATTTTCCATTAATGAAACAACACATTTGACCAACCTGAGGTACTCTAAAATAATCACCCTCTAAAATATGATCTTAAATAGACAACAGCAGAGTTCAAATAACTCCACGCAAAAACAAAAAATTACTCTGAATTTGTTGTCGTTGCAACAATTTGTACCTTTCAGACTTTTTTAAGCACAAAAGTAACCAGCGTGTTTTTCCAATGTAAGAAGTGGAAAGTACAGATGTTTGCGTGCAAATGTCGGGAGTAAAAGCGGAAAGTTGTCAGAAAAAGGAATAATATAGGAGCAAAGAAAAAGAACACATACCAGGAAAATTTACTTGATCCAGTTCCGAGGTATTTTTATACTTGGTTAAAAAAATAGATGAAATACAGCTATTTTATGACTTACTTACTCGGGGTCCGACCGCTACTGGACCCCACTGTACTCCGCACTCTGGTCTGACATCGCCATCAGCCGGTCCTGCGCTATTAACACCAGTCAACGCAAACCTTAACACTTTTTGAGAAGAGAAAACACGTCGTTTGATTGGCGGTTGCTGTAGTTCATCAAGAGAAGCAACAGGTGACTCGGCGCCCGCTGGTGGAGGGAAACGGTAACGGCAGGGAGAAGGAAGAGTGTTGGTGTTGATGGGTGTCGCTGAGCTCTCAGCTTGTCTTGCACCCAGCGACGTGTCGGCCGGAGGTGTCGCTGCTCCGCGACGTCTCCGACTGCCGCTGAGCAGCGGCACGTCGGTGTGGCGGCAGGAAGTGTTTCCGCCGGCGGCCTGCCACTCAGCCAGCGCCTCTGGTCATGGGCAAAGAAGTGCGATCACGTGACCAAAGTTTGAGTCACATTCCAGAAGGGTGCCCGCTAACACACACGCACAAATGCGCCAACACGTACACAGACACAAACACACACACACGCACTCAGACAGACACACACACACACGCACAGACGCACGGACACACACATGCTCCAGATTGGCTCCGCCCAGTCCTGGTTGGAGTGCATTTTGTGGCTGGTGGGAGGCTGCTGTCGCCATGACGACGCTTGGAGACGGCGAGAAACACCAGCCAGCAGCTGTTGCCATGGAGACACAAAAAGCATGTCGGGCCTGTGTGTGTGTGTGTGTGTGTGTGTGTGCGTGCGCGCTCACGCGTGCAGGACCATCCGTTGCAGAAACGCAAAGATTCCCTATGAACAAATGAAATGAGGCCGCCAGCGCCGCTGTTCCGCTCTGATTGGTCAGAGCATCAGTGGGTGTGGCTTTCTCAGGCTAACACAGCGGCGGCTCCGTCCTGCTTTTTCCTGCTTGTGACTGGACCAGCGTGTGTTTGACTTTTCCTTCGTGGTCATCGTGATTTTCCTGCTGTGTTCCAGATCATAGCGCTACCCACAGGCTGCTGAAGGAGAAACACTGAACAGTCTGAATTAGAAGAGACTTCCTTTTCAACTGACTTGGCCTGCAGCTAACTGCTAACGGTTACCTTAGTGTGCTTAGCCTAGCTTCTCTGTCAGGATCCAGACTTCTGCACTTACTGCCAGATCTCCCACGATTCAGAGCAGTCCGTGGGTGACGCCCCCTAGTGGCTGGATGTGGTTCCTACACCCCCCTGATGTCGGGTCCATCTCCCTCCCGTCTCCGTGGCTATTGGCTCCTGTGACGGCAGCGTGTGTTCGCCTGTGGTGGGATTAATAATGAGCGTGCCCAGCGGCGCCCTCTCTGCCCGGTGAAGGTCAGGGCGCCGTGATGTCGCCAGCTGTCAGGACCACTTCCTGGCCGGCTGCGGCTCAGGGTGACGGCGGCCTCAGTGGCCCGTCAGCAGCAGCGGTCGCTGACTGACAGGTTAACGACTGGCTAATGTTGGCTAACGGTGCAGACTGCACTGCCGGCTGTTGTCTTCACGTTTTTGTGGCCCCAAATTTAAAGATCGCAAAATTGTTCAGAAGAAATGTCACAGAGACGTAAATGTAATAGATATAAAAACTGATCCCGTTTAGGAAAAGACACCGAGAGGAACCACAATCCGACTGTGGTCAATAAACCACAGTGGCCAAGAAAAAGCAGGCTGATTGATTTGTTCGGCCTGGATTTTATCCATTTTTGTAAAGGAAAAGTGAATTAGAGTGCGTGAGTCCGACTGGGAGCAGCAGGCCGTCCTGCTGCAGCTGATAAGACGGACGGATGCTTCCAATAAATCAGCCGTGAAGTTTACCCGTCAATAAGCGGCTGCCCTGCACCAATAACAAAAAGGATTTTTCCATCAGAGTTCATTTAACAGCGTGGCAACCAGGACGAGGCTCTGATTCATGTCCGTAGGCCGAGAGATCAATACTTAGTAAAAAAAATACAAATAAAAATAGCCCATCATCCATCTTAGCTGCCGCTAATCTGCTGTTCCTGGAAACAGGAAGTGGCTCAGTCGCACCCAGACACTGCTGACGTGCGGCCTCTGTCTGCTGCTCCCCCGTTCACACCCAGCGGCGCTGCTCCACGTTGTCATTAGCTCTACCGCTAACACAGCTAGCAGCGACAGCCTGCATCTCTGTCTTTCGCAGAAAAGCAAACGGCGCTAACAGCGGCATCAACAGCGGAGGCTCCCGTCAAAAATTGTTTCACTTCAGCAAGATTTAAACAGCGCCGGCGAACAGCAGCGCTACTCTGCTATGTGCTGCCCCCTGCAGTTGTGGAGGTATTGCTGCTGCTGCTGCTGCTGCTGCTGCTGCTGCTGCTGCTGCTGCTGCTTCTTTCTGGGTCTGGTGGGAGACAGCATGATGTTTGACCTGGGACTTCTAATCAGAGGGTGGATGATATAGTTGGACGGTAGTGTTGCAGTACTCGAGATTGGTCTCGGTCTCAAGACCACTATTCAAGGGTCTCGGTCTCGTCTCGGACTCGGAGGCATTTTCACTTGGTCTTGTCTGCGTCTCAGACTGGGCGGACTCGGGGTTTTTGATCAAGAGACTCGGTGGAGACTCAGCCAACTCTGCAATGACAGATAATAAAGGAAAAGATTCCAGCGGCTGCAGTGTTACAATCTGTTTGTGTAACCCAGAGTGATACAGAGTGATTCCTAGTTAATATTTTTTAAGTTTATAAAGCAATTTTTTTTTTTTTAAATGGTTCAAAATAGCTGACAAAGCAGAAAAATGCAGAAGGCAATTATTGAAAGATACCTTCCTGGAAAGAAATGTTGCTGTTCTATTGATGTAGAAGCAAACTTTAATTAAAAAAAAAGACACTGGTCATTTGTTTGGTTTTGTTGTTGTTTTTTCTTTGATATAGATCCAGTCTTGGTCTTGTCTCGGTCTCAGACCCCAAATGTCTCGGCCTTGTCTTGATCTCCACCCTTGATAATGTCTTGGTGCTGGTTGGTGCGGTCTTGACTGCAACACAGCTGGATGGACTTCCTGCATGTGGTGCTATTGCTCCGCTGCTCCTGCGGTTCTTCCGTCTCAAAGTTCACAGGGAAGTCGTTGGAAGCCGACCGGATAGAAGTCTGTCCTCAGAATGAGGAATTGAACAACGCTGTAAATCCAAAGGTTTCTCTTGCTTTCTTTCTCCATCCTCCTTCCTTTCTGCTCAGCATCCCATCTCTTCTCTTCCACGTCTTTCGCATTTCCTCCTGAACTTGTGCTCCCTCTTCGCTGGAACGGTGGACTCGGTTCCGCTTTTTGCTGGACGGTGAGCCGCAGCTCAACCTCATTTACTTTGGAATGACCCTAATTATATGGTGTGGAAATCTGAGATAATTAACGCTCAGGATTTGAGGCCTGGTCCTCGGCTGCCTGCCGATGAGGTCGTCACCGCGGGTCGGGCGGAGCCACCAACCGACGCGTGAAGGACCAGAGTCCTCATCAGGCGACGGAATCGGAGCCTGGTCAGAGGAAACAAATATCCCGCAGCAGAGAGAAACAACAGGATACTGAACACTCCGAAAGGAAGTCCCGCCCACTCGCTGAACACAAGAAGAGAAGAATTCACCTCAAAAAATTCCACAAACACACAATCAATCGCAGCCTGAAACCAGCTTCAGGATTAGCTCCGCCCCACTGTTCCTGTGGTGGGTGGGTCTTAATTAGACTGTGTTCAATATGTTTGTAAACAATTTTAAGACGAGCCGTCAGTGTTAGTTTTTTACTTCTCTTTGAAAAAACCTTGGACTCTTCAGCAACTTCGGCAAAAACACGCAGCAGTAGCCCCCTCTAGTGGTGACGCATCAACCGGTGGTGCCAAGAGCCTGATGAGACAAACATGTTTTACTCACACACACACAAACACAGGTGCCACCACCCACTGTGACTCACAGCCGTTTCCTGTTTCCTGCAGGTTCCTGATCGTCCTGGGCTGCCTGATTCTGGCCGTTCTGACCACCTTCAAGGAGCACGAGAAGCTGTCGGCACACTGGCTCGTTATCCTGGTGAGGAGGAGAAGGAGAAGATTGCTTTGATGTCATTGGTTTGACTTGACCTGCTGATTCCTCGTGATTGTGAACTAATGTCAGTTCCTTCCAAAATACTTGCTTGAGGCTCCACTGGCTTGATTTGCGGTTTGTCCGCTCATCTTCTGATTGACCTGCTGTAGACTCAGAGTTCTTTGGTTGTCATGCCTGAGGAGGAAATAAAGGTGGAAAAACAGCAGCTGACAGGAAGTGGTGAACCCGCACTTCCTCTCCTCAACAGGAAACCTCGACCATATTTGTCTTTGGGGCGGAGTTTGCCCTGCGGGTCTGGGCGGCTGGATGCTGCTGCCGCTACAAAGGATGGAGGGGGAGGCTGAAGTTTGCCCGCAAGCCGCTGTGCATTCTGGGTAAGAATACGGCTGTGTCAGAAGCTCCAGGTTTGTTTCCCGCCGCCACCCGTCTGACCCTGCGCCTCGTGTCCCGGCCAGACATCTTCGTGCTGCTGGCGTCGGTGCCGGTGGTGGCTGTGCGGCACCAGGGCAACGTGTTGGCCACGTCGCTGCGCAGCCTGCGCTTCCTGCAGATCCTGCGCATGCTGCGGATGGACCGCAGGGGGGGCACCTGGAAGCTGCTGGGCTCCGCCATCTACGCCCACAGCAAGGTGAGCCTCGGCCAATCGGCAGCCGCCGATTGTCAGGGAAGTGTCAGCGGGACTGAACCTAGTGCCTTTGACGCAGGAGCTGATCACCGCCTGGTACATCGGCTTCCTGTCCCTCATCTTGGCCTCCTTCCTGGTCTACCTGGTGGAGAAGGACGACGTGTCGGTGGACGTGGCCGACCCGGAGAACCCCACCGCTCAGCCCAAGTTGCAGGACTTTGACACCTACGCAGACGCCCTGTGGTGGGGACTGGTGAGTGACGGCACGCTGAGCTTCTGTTTAGGTCACGTGACCATCTGGTTATAGGAGTTGGGAGGGGGTGGAGTCGGCACAACCTGGAAGCTGATTGGTTGGTCTGGAACTCGCTGGCACTGGAGATGTCTGAGGACTATATTGACCATATAGTCCACTCAATGCATCCCACAATGCATCACTAAAAGTAGTGTGCAACCGATGGGCACGGACCAGGCAATAGATCAACCAGGTGGATATTGTACGACGTGAAAAAACAGACTATGGAAAATAACTTTATTATCATATTTACAGGAAAATGTACTTTAACTAAGTTTCGACTAGCAGTGAAAGCTTAGCTGGCCCTGATGGCCCGCCACTGCTATATAGTCCACTCCATGTATCCCACAATGCATCGCTACAGTAGTGTACAACTGATGGTCACTAATGCAGCAATATATCCCAACATGCCCTGCACTCACACTGACCTAAAGGTAGAAAAGGTGAGAGCACAGTGTTATTTTTAATAACGTTATAGTTTGCACTTGGCACAAAAATACATATATATGTCTCAACGAATGCATATATCTATTGATGTATTTTTTATTACCATCTGCCCACATCAATACATTAATAATGACACTGTGATAACAGCGCTAAGAGTGTCCACAGCCAGTCAGAAAAGCATTTCGTGCCATTACAGTAGCTCTTTGCCTCGGCGAGGCTATCAGCCACTTCCTGTTTGCCCTCTTGGTCCTCTTCTGTGCCACTGGCTGATTGGTCGGAACTCAGCGAGTAAACCTGCTCCAGGAGGCCGTGAGGCCAGTGACGATGTCGCTGCCGCTGATATATTTCCAGCGCCTCTGTCCTCTGCGAGGTTCTGAAGGTCTGCCGCTCTCTGATCACTGCTGGCAGAACCTCCCGCTCTAATGAGCACAGCGCCCTCTGGTCACAAACACGGCAAGTGGAGGCGCCTCATTAAAGTGGCCGCCCTTCAAACCCGGGGTCAGAGGTCACCTCGGGGTCACAGACGGCTCTCTGCCGCACCGCTGCGACACCGAGGTGGTGGGCACTGTGATGAGCCCTCCGTCACACTGGGGGGCGCAGGTGGCGCGGCTGTCCTCACCTGAAACTGTGCTTGTCTCCCTCAGATCACGCTGACCACCATCGGCTACGGCGACAAGACGCCCAAGACCTGGGCAGGAAGGCTGTTGGCCGGCACCTTCGCTCTGATTGGAGTGTCCTTCTTCGCCCTGCCAGCGGTGGGAGGAGTCACGCAAGCAGCAACATTTGTCGTCCTCTTTGAAACATTTAGACATTCATACGAAAAAAGTTTTCAGGTTCCTCAGAAGAAGCATCATCTTGACCTGTTTTTGCCAGCTGCACATCTCATCTCAGATGTAGTTGCTGCCCCCTTGTGTCCTTCCTGCCTCACTGCATTGAGTTAAACACCTGCGGTACAACGATGGGCTCAGTCCACTCTGATATTTCTGGGATTTTATTGTCACACTTTGATATTGTTGTGATTAAAATTATTTGTTTTAATCGCCACAAATCTGGCGAGTCTCACTTTTTGCACTCAGCCCCACCTAGTGGCCTTGACGCTGCGCTTGTGTGGCTGCAGGGGATCCTGGGATCGGGTTTGGCCCTGAAGGTCCAGGAGCAGCACAGACAGAAGCACTTTGAGAAGCGCAGACATCCGGCAGCCGGACTCATCCAGGTGAGTCGGCCGTGTGAAACCGCGCCGCCGCCGCCGCCGCTGGCAAGTGGGAACTACTGGTGAGCAGCTCTTTGTTTCCAGTCCGCCTGGAGGTACTACGCCACCAACCCAATCAGGGAGGACCTCATTGCCACCTGGAGGTTCTACGAGACCATCATCTCTCTGCCTTGCTTCAGGTGAGTGTCTGCAAACAGGAGGTCTGCTCCTTCTTCTTCTTCTTCTTCTTCTTCTCCTTCTTCTTCTTCTTCTTCTTCTTCTTCTTCTTCTTCTTCTTCTTCTTCTTCTTCTTCTCCTTCTTCTTCTTCTTCTTCTTCTTCTTCTTCTTCTTCTTCTTCTTCTTCTCCTTCTCCTTCTTCTTCTTCTTCTTCTTCTCTTCCTGTGCTCATTTTCAATGTTCCACCAGTCATGATTTTTCAGTTGAAAATTTTTCATTTCCTTTAGTTTGCATGCTCACCATTAACCTGAATTCGAGGTCTGTGGTTTCCACGCTGGGCTGGATGCTGGAACAGTAGGTATTAAACGTCTGCCACACCTGTCCCCGCCCATCCATCCCGCACCTGCTAAACCAAACCATCCCTGTGTCCACCAGATAAAGTTATAGTTGATCTCATATGTCGTAGCTGCTCCATAAGAGAGCTGAGCGCTGCTAAAAGCCTTCAGAGCTCCACCGCAGCAGCAAGAAGTCCTCAGTCACAAACAGGAAGTTGTCCTTCAGGCGCACTGACACATCAGCTGTGGCTACTAGTGAACCATTGCTAGGCTGCCCCCTGTATGTCTGGAGGTGTATACTGTCACTGTAGGGGGGCGCTGTAGCTTCCAAATCTGCCTGTTGATTGACTGTGAATCTCCGTTTCCGCCCACAGGAAGGAGCACCTGGAGGCCATGGCCAGGTGGGTCTGCGTCCCTCCACAAACTGCTCGCACACACGGTCACAGCCTAGGTCACATGACCAGCCGACGACGCTGGACGGCTGGACGGCTGGTCGGCGGCGGTGTGAAGCCGGCCGTGTTAAAGCCGTTACCGTGACGACAGGAAGTCGTTACGCAGCGGCGACGGCTAATCGCCTCGTTCCTGGAAGAGTCGTTAGTGGTGGAGGGTCGCTTCGATAATGTGGCCGCGGAAGAAATCAATACACACACTGAAGTGGGTCAGCGTGTGTTCCTCACTTCCTCACTTCCTCACTGCCTCACTTCCTCAGCTCCTCAGCTACTCACTTCCTCGCTTTCTTAGTTCCTCCCTGCGTCGCTTCCTCACTTCCTCATATCCTCACTTCCTTTGTTCCTCACTTCCTCATCTCCTCAAATGCTTACTTCTTCAAATCTCTACTTCATCGGTTCCTCACCTCCTCGCTTCCTCACTTTCATACTTCCTTAGTTCCTCAGCTCCTCAGCTCCCCACTTTATCACTTTCTCACCGCCTCAGCTCGTCACTTCATTACTTCCTTAGCTCCCCAGTTCCTTAGTTCCTCATTTCCCCAGTTCCTCCTTTCCTCGCTTCCTTAGTTCCTCAGCTCCTCTCTTCCTCACTTTCCTCAACACCTTGAGGAGGCTGCTGAGCTTCCACTCGGTGATGCGGAGCAGCGCATTATTGTTCGTGACCTGTGTGTTTTGCACGGCCTGATGTTTGTCCGGGCTGAACTGAGGAGGTGAAGGATGGAGGGAGTGAAAAACAGACCAGTGTGTTTCTCCACTGTGACATTATCTGGTTCCTGTGAGCGAGTAAAGACGTGGACGAAAGCCAGGAAGTGCAGCTGCGCCGCCGTGTCCAACAAGGCTCTGATAAGCCGGACAGTGTGTGTGTGTGTGTGTGTGTGTGTGTGTGTGTGTGTGTGTGTGTGTGTGTGTGTGTGTGAGAGAGAGAGAGAGAGAGAGAGAGTGTGAGTGTGTGTGTGTGAGTGTGTGAGTGTGTGTTTGCAGGGAGCCACCAGGTAATGGGGTGTAATCCTCCGCGGACTGAGATCCTCTCGGCGCCGCTCGCCCGTCCAGCCAATCCTTCGCCGCCGCCGCCGCCACCACATAGAGCCCAGTATTGTGTGTGGCTGCGGGGGCCGAGGGGCTCCAGTTACTCCGCCCTCCTCACAGGACTCTTATCTTACCAAGAGAGCTTCTGTCGCCGCCCTGCCAGGCACTGTCCGCCGCCGGGCGATGAAAGGGGCGGGGCTTCTCGACTCCTCCGTGGACTCAGACGAACAATTGGTCGTCCGTGCCGACTGCGGACGAAAGAAACTCCCCGAAATCTTTCCGGCCCTGATGCGTAGCCGCTAGTGTTAGCATTCACCCGCCATCCGTACGCTGACTCCGCCTCTCCGGAGATGTAGTGAATGACTATTTTGAATGAATCGTTTTATTGTACTGTATTGAGCGATTCAGTGCTCCGGGTGGAACTGCGTAGCCCAGGGATGGGCAAACATTTTGGCAGTGGGTTCAAAAATTTGACAGAGGGGCCGGAGGAGGAGCAGATGGATGGAGTGTTTTGGTGACCCACCTCATAGCAGGAAAAAATACATCATGGGATATGTAGAAAACATGTGCTTTAATGTCCATTGAAAATGACCCAGAGCAAAGTTACAACAAAATATTTGTCTTTGAAGCCCCACAGTATTTATCTCTTTGCTGAATTGTCTCTCTAAACACTGAAAAAATGGATACAACACAGCTATTTTATTACTTACTTACTTTTAATATAGTTTCGTTGAGTTGGGCGGGACTGAAAAAATAGCTTAACGGGCTGGATATGGCCCCCGGGCCGTAGTTTGCCCATCCCTGGCTTAGCCCACCACCGCTTGATTCTCATCCTGGGTCCAGCGAAGCAGCAGGTTGACTTCAGTCCCGCCTCCAAACACCGCGCTCTCGCTCCCCTTGTTCCAGCCAGAAGATGAGCATCCTGGAACGCGTTCGCCTGCCCAACACCCGGCCGTTGGTGGCGACGGGCCGCAAGATGACGCTCAACGCCGAGTCCATCGAGGAGAGCCCGTCCAAGGAGCCCAAACCGGCCGGCTTCAGCAACCGAGAGCGCTTCCGCACCGCCTTCCGCATGAAGTCCTACACGCTGCGTCAGAGCTCAGAAGGTAGGAGCGGCCGCCGTCCCCAGACGTTCTGGCCCGGTGCCTTCAGAAACCCAACCCAGTCTGCTGTCTGCTGTCTGTCCAGAGGGCGGAGCTCTGGCGGAGCCGGCCGTGGAAGAGCGAGGCTTCCCGCCTGAAATCCTGCTGGAGGAGATGATCCCAACCCTGAAACTGGTCATCAGAGCCGTGAGGTCAGAAGAACATGACATCCGAGTTGTAGCGCATGAGAAGGGGAGATTCTGCGCTGGTTTTTGTTTTGGCTAAATTTATAGAAAAGCCCCGGTATCGGCGGCAAGGTATTTTTGCATCCCATATGACAAACCAGTTTGTTTGTATGTGTCCTTATTTTTATAGGTTGTGTTATGTTTTGCTTTGTGTTGTAGTCACATGATGTGAAGGAGTGAGTCCCCATCGTTGGATGGAATTGTGGGAATATTATTTGACAGATGTGTCTAATGAGTCCAGATGGGCCGAGCACCAATCATGGTGTTTGACACTTAAGTCAATCAATCAATCAATCAGTCAGTGTAGCCATGGAGGTGGGGGGTGCCCCGTGTGGCAGTGACAGGAATTGCACGGCAGGAGCCACAGCGCTCAGCAGAATTCCAATCTGATCGTCTGTGATCCGTTGCTACGGTAACACCGCACACTCCTCATGTATTCAGTCGGCCATCAGTCAGCAGTCATACCTTGGAGAAGCAGCTGGGGGAGGTGTGGAGGTGGAGGCTATCATCAGCATTATGTCCAGTCTGAAAGGCTGCGTGAAAGGGAACACAAGGCTTCTGGTTTCAGGATCCAAGACTTTCTAAAGCTCATGCAGGGGAGAGAAGGTTCCCTCCCGTCAGGGTGGGAGGTGGAGGAGGCAGGGTCCGGGGGTGACCGAGACGATGGTTCCCCTTCGGCGGAACCGTGACGTCAAAGTGTCTTAACCAGGAACCCAAGCGTTCTCCCCCTGGCAGGATCATGCAGTTCCTCCTGAACAAGAAGCGGTTCAAGGAGACCCTGAGGCCTTACGACGTGAAGGACGTGATCGAGCAGTACTCGGCCGGACACCTGGACATGCTGTGCAGGATCAAGTACCTGCAGACCAGGTGAGCGCAGGTGCACCGGGGGGCAGGTGTCCTCCTCCTCCTCCTTCACCACCAACCCCTCTTCTCCTCCTTCTTCCAGGATCGACATGATTCTGGCCCCTGGACCCCCCCTCACCCCCAAACAGAAGAAGACTCAGAAGCCACCCTTCACCTCCCCGTCCAATCAGTCGCCCAGGTACCGCCCACCTCGCCCTCGTCACCCTGCGCCCGCGGAAGCAGAGTGCTCATGCCTTCGCCTGGTTTCATCTCATTCGACAACCCGTTCAAAGCGTCAAACGTTCTGTTTTTGATGATTGTGGTTCCACAGTGTCCACTAGGAACCCTGTAGCAGCATCACCACAGCGCCCCCTCTGGTCTGGCTGCATCACTCTGTGTCTCTGTCTTCCAGACAGGAGTCCTTCCCGGCCAAAGCCGTCTCGCTGCCCGAAACCGAAGACCAAAGCATGATGGGTAGATTCCTCAGGGTGGAGCGACAGGTGAGGGCCGGCGTGTTCATTTTGAAATGCATACTTGGAATTGTACACTTGGTAAACTTGGAATAATCTCATAAGTTAGTTCATAAGTGGATACTGATCTGGTGGCCGTAGCAAATGTTGTTGCTTAGGATGTTTGTGCTTAGATGTTGGTTTTTTATTTTTCCTTCTTTTGTTTTGTTTTTTGAACTTATTATTATAGAAATTTTGCTGAATATCTTTACCCATTTTGATTTGTAATTATTGTAATGTCTTGTTTTTGTGTGGACCCCAGGAAGAACAGTCTCCACATTGTGAACACTAAAGGGGATCCTTATTAGATAAACAAATGATAAACACAGCGGTATATAAACACATATGTACTTAAATATTTTTCCTTTTCATGAGCGTGCGTTCAAGGCGGCTGGCTCCTTCGCTGACGTGTCTGTGTCTCAGGTGGAGGACATGGAGAAGAAGTTGGACTTCCTGGTGGACATGCACATCCAGCACAGCGAGCACCTGCAGGTGGACTCGGCGGGCTCCGCCCACATGACCATGGAGCCGTGCGACCCCACGGGCGGCCGCGGTGGCAGCGAGATCCAGCGGCTCTTCTTCAACTACTCCGAGTCCTTCCCCCACATGTCCTACCAGGTGCCCCAGGCCCGGCTCGGACCAGGTGGACCGGGCGGGTCGGCCAGCGGGTCCAGCCGCCCCACCGCCGCCACCACCACCACCGGACGGACCCCCACCGCCGCCGCCGCGCCCGCCCTGGCGGCGGTGCCCACCTCGCCGAGCGGCCGACAGTGCTGCCGATCAGCTCGCTGCAGGACGCGTCGGTGGGCGTGGCCAGGACCGCATGGGGTGGGCGGGGGGGCGCCGACTCGCCACTCTCCATGCTGTCGGTCAACCACGAGGAGCTGGAGCGCTCGCCCAGTGGCTTCAGCATCTCTGGGGAGAGGGACGGGGAAGGGGAGGAGCTGTCGGCCGGCGCCCGGGTGGCGGGCGGCAGCGGCGGCTGGACCAAACCCCGGGCGAGCTACCTGGCCGAGGGCGAGACCGACACGGACACGGACCCCTTCACGCCCAGCGGCGGGGGGCCGGCCCTCCCGCTCTCCTCCACGGGGGAGGGCTTTGGGGACGCCGTGTGGTCCTCGCCCCCGTGAGGAGCAGGAAACACGCTATGGAAACCCCCCAACCCCCCAACCCCCCCACCTCACAGCAGAACTTTTGGAGGACCCCCCCAACCCCACCCCCACCCACCCCCAAAGCTGTGGGGAGGGGCGGTCCAGTGTCTGCACCGACCACCGAGCGACCGGAACCAGAAGCCAGGAAGCATTTGTAAAGTAGAACCTCTGTACAGCGTTACGATGAAAACCGTCACTACTATTGATTCTATACCCACGAAAGCTTTACTGCTGCAAAAGCTGCACTGCATGGAACGCATGCCACTGTTAGTGTAGAAGCTGCGACCGCAGAGGCCGGAGCCGGCGGATGGAGGCGTGTACCTGCTATGCCATTTTTCTATCTACACTTATTTTTTTATATGAACATGTTTTTCATTTTTCTGCATGGTTCCGCATGACGACGCAGCATCATGGAGGAGGGGTTCTGAGCGTGGGGGGGAAGGGGGGAGGGGGGAGGGGGGGAGAGCAGTGAGTGAACCAAAAGTCTCCTGTTGGTTTGTACTGTGCGTCTGCGTCTGCGTCTGCGTGTACGTGCGAGCGCTTTCACTGTCATTGGTC
Source organism: Thamnaconus septentrionalis (assembly GCA_009823395.1). NCBI lineage: Eukaryota > Metazoa > Chordata > Actinopteri > Tetraodontiformes > Monacanthidae > Thamnaconus > Thamnaconus septentrionalis. The sequence continues at coordinate 12,651,474 of CM020504.1, forward strand.
GCGTCGTCCTGTTGGGTCGGAGGAGGAGGAGGAGGAGGAGGAGGAGGAGGTGGCGCCACGCCCCTTCTTCGCATTAGCCAGGCTTCCTGGTGACACCTGCTGCGTTCATGATCACCGTGACCTCAAAAGGCAAAAAAGGAAGCTTGTTTTTGCAGAAGCAATGAAATCGCTGACAACAGGCAACGGCCAATGACAACTCAAGAATCAATTTTAATTCATGTTCTGGTTTCACCAGTCGAGGGCGCAGTGACCATGATGTCGAGTCAGGGAGGAAAAGTTTCTTATGAGTCAGATTCCCGTATTTCCGACGTGTCATGGACGCGTCATCTCTCACCACCAGACGGGTTAGCTAGCGGTTAGCTGCTAGCTAACCTCTGTGCGTCCTCCGCATGGATGTATTATGAGAAGTGTATACTGGATTGGCAATATGGCGGCGTGCCTATTTTTCTCCAGTGGCCACTCGAGGTACTGCATGGGGAAAAAAATCCCATGGACCCAAAAAGCATTTTTCCCATAGACCGCAATACAAAAATAAACGCCTTTAAAACGGCTGAGGCCAGAAAATCACAAGAAAATAATTTTTTTCCCAGCGTGACGTCACGACGTTGCACGTGCTGCCGTGTCTCAGCTCGTTCTGATTGGCTGCATCCTGACGTGTCTGTAAGTGACGTTCTCCAGAATCTTTCTGATTGGCCAAATAGATCAAGTGAGTTACAAAGGCACGGTTGAAGTGACACTACTGCACATGCTCAATCGGCCCATTAATGCGAAAGTCAAAAACTTTTTCGGCGTATGCGCTGGGTGAGCAACTTCATCGAAATGAATGGGCCGCCATCTTGGAGTCTGGGGGCCCGGGTCCTCCGCAGGTCTTTTTTCTCCTTCAATTCCGGGACTTCCGGTCGGTGCAGGAGGTTTTAAGCTTCCGTCAAAGCTCTGAGAACTCTGACGTTTTAATCACGATTGATTAATGAATTAGTCTGAGCCGACTGAGCCCTCTCACAACGAGGAGGAGTAACCGCGGCTGGAAGACTATTAATATTAACATTATTGCTGTTATTAATGCTGCAGATATTAAAAGCCATGATGGTCCCGGCGTGTCCGGACCTCCTTTGATATTTAGCTGCCGTCCTGGTTTTTCTACATAGGGCAGAAGCTGAAACACTTCAAGTCCTTCACACAGCGACTGTCACCACTTCACAACAAAAACATTTAGAAAATGCCAGCAGTCACTGTTACTATTGGGCTGAAAACATGGCAACTGTGCTTAAACAGCGTTTACAGCCTTACATCTGATGGAAAACTTTTACTTTATACATTCACACAAATCTTTTTGTTCCAGTGGAACCAAACCCGATGAAGCAATCTGTGAGTTTTAGCAGCGCCACTTCCTGACTGAACAGCTGGAGTCCCGATGCGTTTAATGTCCCTGCAGATGTAAAAGGTTTTCTCTTGGTGCAGAATATTTGCTGGCGAGTGTTTTGCACTTGTATGTCGGTGTGTGAAGGTCTTAAAAGGTCAAAGATTATTGAAGTGAATTTCAGCTATGATTTTCAGAAGAAAAAAAAACTATTCTGTATTTTTAATATTTCTCTCGTAAAGTATTGTGACGGCTTTTTAAACTGACCACCAGTCACAGATTACTGCTCCATTATTCCTATGATTCACATGGCTCTGCTGCTGCTGCGGTCAGAATCATTAAGATGAAATTTTACGGTACATTTTGAATTTAAAACAATGCTTCACTGTTTCGCTGCAAACTGTGACCAGCTGCCTCAACCTCAACAAAAATGGCCACTATGTGTTTATATCCTACCCTGCTGCCTCGGCCAATGGCTGAACTCCACAGAGGTTCCAAACTGTCACGTGAACTCATTGAGTCATTAGTTTTCGCTTTTCAGTTAGCAAGTCAGACACTGATTTGAAAATGGTGCCAAAATGCCATCCAGCCACAGCAAGTCAGGCATGAGGCTTCTGGGTTCACACTGCTTTTACCTCCTTATCGGCAAAGTCAAATTAACATGTGATTCAATTCACTTCAATTCAGTCGTTGTCATTCTGAGGATATAAGAACGAAATTTCATAAAGCATTCGCACACTGCATTGCAAATGATTGAATAAAGTGCAAGATAACCACCCTACGTGTAAAATGAGTTCACGATATATAATACAAAAGCACAAGCGAAGTCATGGTCGGTGAGCGCAACAGTACAAACCATTGACGAACAAATCAGTTCCTATTAGCGCTTCTTGCATGAGGCTCAATGTTTGTATCTTCTGGGTCACTTGATGGTGCAGTTCTACAGTTTGGCCACTAGGCATGGTCATTGGTCATTTTGAAACCTATTGGGACCAAAAAAGTTTCTGCCCACTTTATCACAAGCAGGTGTTGATACACACATAGACATCATAACGTCACAGACCCACTTTTAAGGCGTATGGACACATAGGCAGTCAGACATCAGGGGGCAGTGTTGGTCACTTCTCCACCCCACACTTAAAAAAAAACCCACTTGTTTTCTTTTCTTTTTAAGAAATTTGAGGGTTTTGTTTCTTCAGAACTTAAACTCCTTCCTGTTCCTCATGGACCTCCTACAAATATTTTTACGCACATGGCGAGTTACTGTTAAAACCGAGATTTGAAATTGATGTGAGGCGTTAAAACGCTAAAATTGTCTTCCAATCAGGTGGTTTGACCCGATTGCTTTGGTTTGATCTAATCAGTTGAGTCGTTGCCACTGGTCCTGAACTGAATAATCCACCTCGGTTTTAGATGAAGTCTTGGCTTGTGTAGCTCAACGTTAACAACAGGAAGTGATTTTGAGTCGTGTGACCTAAACACAAAAAGATGGGTTTCTGCCCCTATATCAACTTAATCAACAGTTAAAACTAGAAACTAAGCCAAACCTTCAGATTTAAAAGCAAAATAAAATTGTACTCGTATTAATTTACCTAACAGATGTTAATTTGAAGGGGTGGAAATTTTACTAAGAGCATCCACCAGGGAGTTAAAGGGTTTTTTAGATCTGGGTTTTATTCCATTCCAACTATTTTGTTTGCTGGTTTCCACACCAACAGAGAGAGGTCAGAGGATCCATCGTGCTGAACTGGTTTTGTAGCAAACTCCAGGCAAACGCAGGAAGTGGCCATCTGAATGTAGAAGCAGCCGAAACACATTTCCACGCTGCGTTGCAGCCGTCCCTTCCGTTCTGTCAGATTTGTTAACGCTTATCCTCCGACGGTCTTCTGGTGTGTCTGTGGTGTCCGAAAGAGAAGGAGCACTTTACGCGTCTGTGTGGCGGCGAGGGCGATGTTGCTGGCCGTGATTGTTCTATTTGGTTGTTTTCACTGTAATGATGCACTGATCCACACATCCCAAAAAAATGTTTTTACATTTACAAACATTTCAATTGCTAATGAGTTATTTGTGCCTTGGCTTTTCCTCTAATATGATTCTTCTTCTCCTTCTTCTTTTTTCTTCTTTCTTTTTTTTTTTTTTTTTAAAGACAATTTTCCTGGTCATGCTTCTCTGACTACAGCTCTTAAAACTCGGAACAAAGCTGTCGGTGATATTCTGCTGGGAGAAAAACGGCGTCCACACTGATTTTAAAAAAAGAAAAGAAAAAGAAAACAGTTTCCAAACTTTGAGATCCGTGCATGCTAGCTGTGTTCCCTACCTAAGCTAAGCTAAGGTAAGCTAAGATAAGCCAAGCCATACATTTCTTCTGATCCTACTCTACAACAACACCAGTTATGCTAAAATGTAGCCTTGCTAAGAATGTTTAGCTGTCCTCACGCAGGAAGCCACATATCCAGAGCAGCCTCTTATATAAATGCTGCTAAGTTAGCATGAATTGTTCGCTAGCTTCAGTTACTCTTCTTTGCTAGCAGTGAAACGTTGTTAACCACGACAACAGTAGTTAGCTTAAGTAACAAAGTAACGATTAAAGGTTATTGAATAAAGTTTCTGAGATGTTTTAGCTCCTTCTAACCTTTACTTGGTGGGGCTGTCTTTGGCTAGTATTCACCGGAGATGCTAACAAACCTTGGCATCTGCTGTTATTTATTCAAAGAGGATTAAATTCCTACATATTATCTGCTTATTTTATAAATGAATTAGTTTTTTACTATCAGTCTAAGAAATTATTAAACAATGTAATCCTTTTTTTTTTAAAAAAAAAAACCTACCACTGGGTGGCTAGGTGTTGTATGAAGTTTGAATATTACCGACAGCTTTGTGAGCCGAGAGCAGCTTCTGGTTTCTGTGCTCTTCGGTTTTATCTGGACGACTCGACACTAGTGGCCTTCAGTGCTGTGCATCATTTTCGTCATTGAAACAAAAACGAAAAACTCGAACAAGTTTCCATTTGTACTCTGTATGACTCACTTTTAAATATCTTGTTTTGATGATATAATATGCAAATGCATTCCTACTTGAGTTTTTTTATTTGTCTTTTTAATTGCGCCAGTTATCAATAAAGTATTGAACTGAAAGCCTGTGTGTGTCTTGATGGGAGCCCAGAGTGGACAAACTGAAGATGCCAAAGGTTTTCTTTTTTCTATACACTACCACAAGGTGCCACCAGAAATTGAGTGTAAAGTAGTTCAGAATGTGTTTCACATGAAGCTGCCAATGAAGTCAACCTGTTCTGTCTAAAATGAAACATGGTCCCTAAGGGCAGTAAACAGAGTTAAGCAACAGTGCTCATCAATTTGGTTGAGTGATTGATTGATATCCAGGAGGGGTGACACATTCCTGCTAACCTCATTTCCTGTCTCTTTACCAATGGGTAGGGTTATAGGACCGGGTGGGATTTCAGAAATTCCAAATTTCCGACGTGTCATGAACGAAGCACGGTTCTCACACCACTGATCTGTCACCAGAGAAACAATTTACTCAGATTTGACCGTCTTACGTGTGGCCTTACGCCGCGACCTGATTGGTTGAGTTAAATAAAGTGAATCTGCACACAAAACTTTCCTTTTCAGAGGAGGCCTTGGCTCCTCCCTCATTACTGATCTTCCCCACGGCTCCAGTGTCCCTCCCACACTGCAAAAAATATCTCTTTCAGTCTGCTCATTGGCTGAGAGAGAGACAACGCGTATCCTCTGTCATTTATGGCATCTTTATATCTGTAAACATTGAACCTCAACGGCTTAAAATTAGTATCTGAGCTACATCCCATCAAAGACTCTTACTTGTGCCCCATAGACTTTATGTATCAATGCAGATTTTGTGAATTTCAGCTTGCTGATACTTCTTGCAGTGCACACACACACACACACACACACACACACACACACACTGGTCTGGATGCTGCAGACGACCCTCAGCGGCTCTCAGGCAGCAGGTGAGTCTTGTCGCCGGGCAGATTAAAAAATTTAAAGGACTCGGTTACAGGATTTGCTTTGGAGTTTCTGGCGGGCCGTTTTTCACTTAGTCGACAACTGAAACTTAGTTTAAAAAAAATATTCACATGGCTTCTGTACATTTATCAGCACAGTTTCTGTCTTTGCTGAAGTCTGACCTTCAGCTGCAGCTCCAGGTTGACCGATGCTTAGAAACTGAAACAATTAACCTGTCAGCTTCGGTCTAAATGTCTGTCAGTGAAGCAGCTGGTCCAGCAGGGGGCAGCACTGAGTCCACTGGCCATCTGTTTGCGGTTGCAGCAAAGTCATGGCCGCCACCCATTGTTCACGCCTCCTCCTCTTCGTGCTCCTCCTCCTCACCGGCGTGAGCGTCTCCTTCGCTTCTCCGCTCAGCCACGGTGGCAACGGTAGGTTTGTTCCCCAGCACCTCCTGTTTGACTCTGGCTCCTGCACAGCCTCACCTCCAACTGTCTGTCAAGCCCGTCATGGATTTTAGCAGCTGCAGAAAGTCTGGGACGATCGCTGGCCGTTGTTCCATTATTACGCATTAATGACATGAACGCGTTCAAATACCAGAGTCAAGGAGAAAATTCTTATTTATTGACTCGTGAGAATACATCATCATGCATCCATCATCCATTATTGATCGCCCATCATTCATTCACCATCATCCATCCATCACCCATACATCCATCCATCAATCTGTCCATCATCTATCATCATCCATCCATCATCATCATTGACCATCTAATCATCATCCATCATTCATGACAGGAAGTTGATCCAAGAGGAAGTTGGCAGCAGGTAGCAAGTTGACATTAGGCAGGAAGTGAAGCCTGGTCTCGGCCTGTCAGCGCGAACATGACTCAAAAAAAAAAAAAAAAGGGAAAATCTGGTCTGGAATCGTAATCAAGTGAGCAACTTGCATCTGTTACCTCATGTCTGAATAATTACCTGTGGTTCATCATCAAACACTGTTGATTTTTCTATCCAGCGGCATTCGGAGAGGGCCAGCGGGACGGCAGACTGAATTCCACAGGTAAGCTTGGTGCACTGCTCTCTGATTGGTCATTTTGCTGCATTCATTTTTTTTTCTAAAGGTGAGAAAAGAGCAGGCCTGGTTCCTGGAACCGATGTTCCTGCTGATGTCCAGTCTGCTGCTGAGTCTGTGTCTCTTCTCCAACAGTAAAGTTCCACCTGCTGCCATCACACACACACACACACACACACACACACACACACATATTAAATTCCAACCCTTTCTGGTTGATGATGAATCAGCGGCTCATGTGACAGATGTTCTCTCCGTCCCGACAGGGCCAATAAAACTGCCACCTTTTCTTTTTGAATATCCACCTCCACATGATCTATAAGACTCCGCCCTCATGTTAGTCTAATGAGCGCCACCTGGGGACCGATTCCTGCCGGTGGTTCTATGACTTATTTCCCTCCGGCAGGCGCTCTGCTGACGCTGCTGATTGCAGACGAGAAGCAGCTTCTCATCGTGTGACTCCTCCTTCCTTCAGAGCCGCCGGCGGAGCACATCGACCTCACTGCCCTCGTCAATACTTTGATAAATACAAGCCAATCAGGTAGGTTTGTCAGAATACCGGTCGATCCCTTGGCTGTAAATCCTTCAAACATGTCATAACTAAGGCGCTGGAAACATCTGCTGAGGTCAGAGGTCAGCGGCGGTGAATTCAGCAGGAGCGAAAAACCATCAATGTTTAGTCGGCGCAACGATCAATTGATTAATCTGAGTTAAATCAGTTAAAAGATCTCCGATTAACTCTGAACCAACCAACTGGCTGTGCTTAAAGCAGGGGAGTCATTTGTGTGTGTGTGTGTGTGTGTGTGTGTGTGTGTGTGCGGGCGGCGTGCGTGTGTGTGTCTTTCAGGCTCACGGCAGCTCTTTTCACTGCTCAGTGTCGCCTCCTACAGCTCATTGGCTCTGCACCGACTCACCCTGCTGGTCTACAACAGTAACTACACCCACTGCACTGAGCGCAATCAATTGCACATTTAGATGTGTTTGCAGCGACACGTAGTGGCGATGGACTGTGACTGCACATCTGTGCAATTCAGGTGTGTGTGTGTGTGTGTGTGTGTGTGCGCAGTCTCTGGCATCAGCAGCGTGGACACACACACTCTCAGGAGGAGGCTCTGCTACTGTGTCAGCAATACGACCAACGACCTGACAGGTGAGACGAAGCGAGAGTCATGTGACCAGCAGCAGCTCTCCTCTCGGCAGGAAGTGGCTCATTTCCTCTGCCCGTCTGCCTCAGACTTCGCTGCCGTCCTGCTGGACGTGATGGGGAACTCCACCTCGTACCTGCACGAGCTCTTCAAGTCAGCCTCCATCCTGTCAGGTGTGTGGGGGTGGGGTCTGCCGCAGGAGGGTCGTGGGGGTGGAGTCCCGGCCATCGCCAATGACGTTTTGTCTCTGCTGCTTCCCAGTGAGTCAGAGGAACAACTCGGACTGCATCTACATCTGTGTGATGGCGGGAAAGAGAGGTCAGCAGGTCAAAGTGTGTGTGTGTGTGTGTGTGTGTGTCTGTACGTGTGACTAAAGGCAATCCACAACCAGCTCCTCAGATGCTCAAACATTTTCTTGTGGTTGCCGGTCCAAATCTCCTTTGAAACTTTGCTTTCTAAAATCCCGAAGAGAACAACTCAGGACTGAGGAGGTCCATCAGAATAAACAGTGAGTTGGTGGCTAGACTGTAAATCAAGAGGTTGTGTACAGCAAATTTAGCCTCATAGAATAAACTCTCTGCGAGTTTATTTCCACAATATTTTAGTGTACACGTGAGACCATCGAATACACTCCAGAGCAGCGGTGTCCAAACTTTTTTCAATGGGGGCCAAAACAGATAATGGCGGCGGTGGCGGCCAGCGGTGGAGATCGCGAAGATTGCGCTCAGGTCCTGCTGAGATTGCATCGAGGAGTCCAGCGGTGGAGATTGAGGAGATTGTGTCGTGTTTTTCAGCCGTGGGCCACTTAAAATCAGTTGGCGGGCCGCATTTGGCCCGCGGGCTGGACTTTGGCCATGCCTGCTCTAGAGCAAAGTTAAAGTAACTCTTATTTCGGAACGCCCTATTTGGGAGTTACTGTTTAAAACACTAGTCAGAAGTTAAAAATTATTTCTCATGGGAGTTGAAATACTACTCCCATGCTGGGTAAAATATAACTCCCACCTTAAGTTAATTTTAGAGTGAACTCTTTCATCGTGTTAAGAGACAACACTAAAGAATGTGTTTTGTTCCACATTGAGTTTAATCAAAATCAAAAACATTTCTGATGTAAATAACTTGAAAAAAAAAATGATTACTCATCTTTTATTCAAAAGTACAGCATTAAAAGTTAGTCAGTTTATACATACATTTAATTCACTCCACAAGCATAACTTCTTTGTCAGTAATTTATTAACAGGCGGTAGACTTTTAACTTGTATTTCATTTATATAAACATAAAAGGAAGGATGAATACAGTCACGGGTTCATGGGTTCAACTCTTCAGTCACTGTTTTTTTTAAAGTCTGACAGCCAGAATATAAAGAGAAATATACCAGGAGAAGATGGCACTGTTGAATCGTCGCTGACAGGAAGTTGTCAGAGAGATCTGAACCTCTGTTGGCTGTTTCCTCCAGGTGAGGAGGAGTCCAGGCTGTGGCGTCTCCTCTCCGGTGCTCCGCTCTTCAACCAGACCATCGTCGAAGGGCCGCACGCAGGTTCGCATTCATATCTGCAGAGGGCGCTGTCGTCTTAGTCATGCTCTAACAACGCTGTCTGTGTCTCAGAGGTAAACGGCTCCTCCGTCAGGACACCGCCCGGTGAGTCAGAGGGATGTTCGGTAATCTGCTGCCACCTGCTGGACACCTGCAAGAGTTTTCATTTTTGTCTTCATAGAGGAGCAGCAGCTTCCATTCAGCAGCAGCAGAGTCCTCTCCACGGCACACGGTCAGTCCAGCAGGGGGCGCCAGGCTCTGTCTCCCAAAATATGAGACGGTTGGGATTGTTATTAAATGAACACAACAGGCCCAGCAGCGCCACCTACACCTACAGAATTAACAACAGCAGGCCTGCACAAATCTATTACCATACAATATTTACTGTAAATCCATCCCTCTCCAAAGCCCTTCAGTCAATCTTCGTCTAACTTCACGAATGGCAGGAAACACTTTGATGAACTGAACTCTCCATTGGATCATTTCACAAAACACATCGTTTTCATTTTACAGTTCTTCAAAGACCGGACAGCAAACCCCAACCCTTTAAAATACAGAGCCTGTAATGTACTCCGCATGACTGTCCCTTCATTCATGCGTTGCACCTACGTTGTCATTCTGAGTTGGGCAAATGTTACACATTTGGATTCCTCACAACCTAAACTGAAACACGATTTCTATCTGGTTGGTTCTGACCCAGTAGTGTCCATGATGTCAATGATGCATCCCAGTGCTTCCATCCCTGCTTTTCAGCCTCACCTGTGGATGAGGAGCCACCAGGACCCGTTACTGATGTCAGCCCCCTAGTGGCGGCTCTGCCAGCTGCAACCGCAGCGGCACGTACGCCTCCTACACCTCGGAGTCAGGAGACAACAGCTGGAGCCACGCGCCCGCAGCTGCGTCCTGCAGCTGCTACAGCGCCCCCAGTGGGCGACAGGTTGAGCGCCGGAGCTTCTGACGGGGTCCGGACCAGGACAGAGACCTTGCAGACTGCCACCGTCCCGGCGTTCCGTCACACAGCCGTCTCCATGGCGACAAGGAGCGCAATCCCCACGAGGCCCGTGGAGACGCCAGGTAGTGCAGTGAAGCTCTGAGATTTACACAGGAGAGCCACTAGATGGCAGTAAGACCTCAGCACACCGCCACACAGGCTGGAGTCTACCCCGCTGTCTTCTGCCTAGCAACAGGCTAGAGGCCTGAGTTTCTCTCCCTCTCTCTCTCACCCTCTCTCTCTCTCTCCCTCTACCCCTCTCTCTCTCTCTCTCTCTCTCTGTCTCTCTCTCTCTCACACCGTCTCTCTCTCTCTCTCTCTCTCCCTCTCTCTCACTGCATGAAAAGCCATGTATCCGGGCTGGAATATTCCTGTGAACTCCTGGATACAGCCCAGATATTCAGGAGTATCCAGGAGTATGTCTGTTGCCTGGATACGTACCAGGTTTTGGGAGGCCACAGCTATTTGCATTTCACACCTGGTTGCCATGGTGAATAATCCCCTGGGTGCTTGCTAGGGAATATTTGCATTTCACACCTTGGTCAACAGTCTTACTTTGGATAGGTAGCACAATGTCTTGCCCCTCCTATAAAGCCCCTTCCCTTTGGTCCAATAATTTATATATTATTTTTATTTATTGTATTTATTTTATTCCTTTTATTTATTATTATTAGTATATTATCCTATGTATAATGGACATATATGTCACCCAAAGATGAATTACAAACATGCTTTTCTGATCACAAAGCTTTATTGCAAAGGACAACAGAATATACAGAAAACAGAATATACAAAATACCAAATATGAGCACTGCTGCTGCATGTGCCATTTAAAGACACTAGTGGCCTGTGGCCTCAAGTGAAGAAAGTCTCTGACGGTGAGTTACGACATATTTCTGGTCCATGTCCAGCCTCTGCTGGAGCACACCACACAGTGTCGACAACTCTGCACTGCGGGGTGGAGGCCGGACAACCCACACTGGCCTTCCATCCGAGATGGAGTCCTCCTCTTCGGACATGAGGTCCACTGTCGCAGTCCCCCACAAGGCCTCTTCTCCAGTTTGGAGGACACCAGCTCTCGCATTGTACAGCTGCATAAGCACAGGGAAAACAGGAGTTAGACCACTGAGCACATCAAAGTAGGGGGGAGTTAATTAAGTTACTCCTAATTAAGTCATGTCCCCAGGTAACTACATGGGGAAATGTGGTCTCACTTACTCTTCTCTTCCTTTGCCTCATGCGTGCAGCAATCCTGCTCTCCTCTTTCTTCTGAAGATTCCCCTCCTGGTTCATCCTGTAACTCTTCCGAATCGTCTCGAAGTACGTCTTGCATGCTGCTAGAGACAAGAAATGGGTTTAATTAATGATCAAACTCAGCGTATACGGTAGAGCAGTGTGAGAGATAAGAGAGAAAGATGTTTTGATAAATGAAACTGATTTTAAGTCTCGGTTTATTTTATGTTTAGAGCCATAGGACATTGTGACTCACCCATTGTGACTTCAGGCTCCACATCCGGCAGAGCCAAGGAAACTTCCCTCAAAAGATGTGTTGTCACCCCCTGGTTGTGGGGGGAAGATACACTGTGGACCAAAGGAAGCCAGGTGTTAGGAGGGTATAATAGGCTGGAATTACAGATGAAATAATATTGCCACCAACAAAAACATTATCTTACCTTTTCTCTGGATCATATCTGTGCGTGTTTTTTTCGCCATTGTGCAACCTTCGCACAGCTTCCTGTAAAAAGAAGGGGGGGAAAAGTATAAAGGTTAAATTCACAATCACATGGGATAAAGTAGCCTAATAATCAGTCCATTCCATAGGCCATAAAACACACACACACACACACACACACACACACACACACACACACACACACACACACACACACACACACACACACACACACAAACAAACTTACTGAAGCAGACCAGTTTCGCGCTCGCTTTCGCTTCTTCGATGCCGGCTCCTTTTCTCTGGCGGCCCTGAGTTCCTCTCTGACCTCGCAAAGCGTCGACTCCATCCTGTCCAGCCGCTTATTTACACTGTCCATGAACGCGTCCAACTTTCTGAGTACGGCGTTCACTGCTTTGGGGCTGCTCATCTTCAGGAAGGGCGCAGGAGAGGCGCGTGGAAGTGCTTCCAAACTCTTCTGACTCCGCGGTGTCGCTGCTGGACTGTTCTCCCAATTCGGCTTTCCGCAGAAATCCAGGCTTCGCTACGTCAGACCCAATGGGAGCATTTCGTGACGTCAGACGGAATGCTCCCATTGGTTTCAGTACTCAGCCCCACCCATCCATATCATTTGCATTTGAAAGGCCAAGCCACCAGCTAACGACTTTGGTCTGGCAGCTTCCTGAAAACCTGCTGTATTCTGGCATTTGCAGGTCCGCATAACACACTGCTGCATACATCTGAATACCTCCGGGAAACAGCGGGTTTGCCTGGAGTTTACTGTGCCCGGATGTTTCCAGACACACCCCTTTTCACGCAGTGTCTCGGCCCTGTTTGCTCTTGGTCATTTCATGCGTTTTTCGTATTCCGATCGGCAAAAGTAACCAAGTGCAAACAGTCCAAATCCGTATTGTCATCCGATTATTCAAACCACCTCGGGGAGGTGGTTTCGACGCTTCGCATAGCATAGCATAGCATTCCTCACGGACGTGTGAACAGAATGCGAGCTCGGTCCACATTAACGACCGCCTACTCTGCTCACCTCTCCCGTGTGCGTACTTGGTCGGCGCCCCACCTCCCGCCGTCGTCATCATAAAGTTACAAACAAGAAACCAAAACAAATCATTTTTGTTAGACTCTTTTATTATGATACTAATATTTTTTTGTCCGCATTAGCGTATTTTGTCAGCGGTGCAGCGGTCGCAGTTTCCCCACACATATGAGATTAAATGTGCGACGTTGCATCCGAAAACTTGCCAGCCACTGTTGATCCGAAAAAGAAGTCGTCGCCACTCTGTCCCACCAGTCGTCACTCCTCGTTCCGATCCATACCAGCTGCAGTAGAAATAAAACCAGTGACTCCATGTAGTCCGCAAACGGGAAGTTGATTCTTATTCGCGTTCAGGTGAAACTAGCCGTAGTTTTGCGCTTTACTGCCCCTAGTGGTTAAAAATGCGCTAATGCGATCACAAGAGGCACGCTCGAGACGCATGTTAATGCCATGTGCGAACAGATGCTTCAAGATGCGTACTTGTGATACGATCCCCCAAAACAGTTACAAGTGGCCAAGCGCAAACAGGGCCTCTCTCTCCCCCCTCTCTCTCTCTCTCTCTCTCTCTCTCTCTCACACGCACACACAAAGACTTCTGCAAAGTGAGAAAAAAATTAGAATGAATAAAACTGTAAATTTAAAATATCAAAGCTTATGTACACTCGCAGTTGAGGGCTCTGTTCTGGATGAGTGCAATATGAGAAAAGGACTGAGCTCCATCAGTCTCCTTGAAATTCCACATCAAAACTTGTATTTTCGTGGTGAGTGATGAAGACAGAATCAATCTGAAGGTCATGATAACTATGGCTACACCACAGGGACAAACCACAGGTCTCCATCCACCCTCACACTGTAACTTTCCCCGGTTCAGCTTAAAACTGCCTGGTAACAGCGTTTAAATTGAACCAGTTATGGTGGAATGTTTGTGATTTGTTTTTTTTTTATGTCAGAGCTGCTTGGCGACTGACGTCACTGTCTGTCGACAGGTTGTTCCCGACGCGTGGCGACGGTCGACGCTCACCAGCTGCAGTCCTGCGTCCTGGAGCTCTGCAGGTTCTTCTCACAGTGTCTCTGCAGGGCGTCGGCACACAAAACACACACAAAGAGGTTTGTGAGTCCAGAGCGCCTCCTGGAGGCAGGGAGGTGCGTCCTCTGGAGCATCATGCTTGATGTACAAGGTTCGCTTGTTGTGTATTCACTGCGAATGAACTGTTTTCTGACGCATAGGCTGTGTCTCAATTCAGGGTTTGCATCCTTCGAACCCTGCCTTTGAAGGCCAGTTACAGTACGTCAGCTGAAATGGCGGCATCTACTGGCAAAGACACAACATATTCATTTAAGTATTCAAATTTCACATAGATTTTTACTTACGTACACCATAAAAAAAAAACGTCACTTCCGGGGTTGGCCAGCAGTAGGGATTTGGGTTTGGGTTCGTCCTCCGTCGACTGGGTCCTCCGAAGGACCCGCCGGCCGACGGAGGACCCAGCCGATGAAGGATGCAGACCCTGAATTGAGACACAGCCATGGAATTTAGATAAAGTCCCTTACCTATTTACAGAGGGTGGGACCTGGAGTGGGCGGGGCTATATCAGCAGTCGTTCATTCCTAGCAAGCAATGATGGGATGCTGTTTCAGTTTTTCTCCTTTTAGAACTGACGGCAGCGTCACTGAACACCAGCGGCACCCACTCAACGTTTTACCAATTTGATGGGAGTCTGTCGTTTGATAGTGAGCTCAGCTAGCTCAACCAGCTCAGCTAGCACGGCTAGCTCAACCAGCTCAGCTAGCACGGCTAGCTCAACCAGCTCAGCTAGCACGGGTAGCTCAGCCAGCTCCGCTAGCTCAGCTTCAGCATCACGCGTGTGCCTGTTTGAAGTGTGCGCTGTGTGTTTTTGTGCTGCAGGTACTGCAGTGACAGTCACATGTGGTACAAGAAGCTCCGCGCCGAGGTGTGTCGCCGGGTGCACAGAGTCTCCTCCTCCAGAAGTGAGTGGACTGCAGGGCGGCGCCACCACTGCTCCGCTGTGACAGGGAAAGCCTTTCTGAAGCTTAAATGATCATGAGGTCATGTGCTCAGCAACTGCTGAGAACAGATTCAATTCTTCCTCTCTGAATTCTACAGTAAATTATCAGCTCAACACTTTCCATAAGTCAAACGTGCTTTTCGACACATTCCACACTCGACCACAGGGGGCGCCCCACTGTTTCCTCTCCCACATCTGCTCCGTCCTTTCCGTCTGATCTATCTAAGTGATGCACAGTGGTGTCAAACACCCGCGCAGTGCATTAAAGTTGACAAATGTCAGAGGAGCTCCAGCCACACTTTGTACTGCCGGTCTTCGGGGGCAACTGCGTGGTGATGCCAGAGTGTCGGTGTCAGGATCGGTGGTGTGTTCAAGAATGTCACTCTTCCTCCCCCGCAGGCCTGAAGCAGCGCTGCCTGGTCAAGATGTGCGACAAACTGTGAGCCGGAGACAAAGGGTCGTTCTTTGTGACAGGAAGTGGCTGAAAGTCGATCCGGTCACATGACTTTTGCTTTCATTGATGTTAAAGACTAGTAATTATCCCAGTGCTGCCAGGTAGTCGTATCAAACAGAGGAGACTGACCCCCGCAAAACCTAACAAACGCAAGACCTAAAACTGGGTTTAAAATGTAGTTTAATAATAAAGGAATTGTGTTAAATTTTTGTGACAGTTTTTGTGTGAAAATTTTGAAATTGTAGTTGCTCTTGTGTTTTGTCTTGTGTGTGTGTGTGTGTGTGTGTGTGTGTGTGTGTTTGTGATAGAGAGAGAGAACTAGTTTCTCTAAGTATCACTCCGCTGAGACCCCCAGCACCCCATCCCATCATGATCGCACACAATACCCCACTATCAACCCCCCACTCTGAGCCCTCTGACCTCAGGGACCATCTGATAAGACCAGGTGACCCCCCCCCCCGGCGGGACAAAGACCCACTCTGTGGTTTACAGCCTTGGTTACGTGCTCAGGTGTCAGCAGGCAGCCAATCAGAGGAGGGCGGGCGGTGGATAAAGATGCTCCACAGGTCGGAACGCTCACAATGCCGCGTCGGAGCCCAGTGCTCGGGATGTTTCTCTCCATGACTTCTGTCCAATGAGGAGACGGCGGCCACGACTGCAGTGACACGGTAGGACGTCCTGACGCAGGAAACAGAAGTGCGGGATTCTTTTGATCCAAATGTTCTGGAGATCGAGTGCAGTTGACGGTCATTAGCATCTTGTGGTTCCTTCAGGCTAATGTTAGTGACTGGACTGTGGCCTGACCCACTGCAGTGAGAACTTCCACTCCCGCGTTCCAGGCCTTGCCCTCCAGGACGAGTCATGTTTCTGATCAGGTTCTTCCTGCTGGCTGCAGCTCCTTGTGGTGAGTTTCCTGCACCGCTGCTTTCAAAATTTCCCACAATCCTCTTGCACGCGTGCGTGTCATGTGACTGTGATGATGATGGAAGGTGACAGCTTGTTGATGTGTGAAATGTTAACGGCGTCACTTGGGCTGGTGATTAAGCTCTGTTATTTTCTTCTTCTTCTCCTCCTTCTTCTCCAGCACTGTCCTCCAGCTCTGTGTTCTGCCCCGACCCGCTGGGTGGCGACCACAATGGCGATCATGTGACCGGTGAGGAGCGATCAGCCGTGACTCATTGGACCCTCGGTTCAATTTCACTAATGAGGCTGCTCATTAGAATTGTAGCTTCCCGGCACCTCCTGTAGGGGTTGCGGCAGCAGCAAAGGTCAGAGGTCATTGGTTCATGCCCAACAGGCAGTTTAGCCTCATGCTAATACACAAATCTGAGTAAGAAATATCCAGCCCCACATGTGGCTAGATAGGTTCCCACCAGCAGAGGGCGCCCTTGTTTGTCGACACAGGCACGATTGGAAACACAGGAAAAGCAGAAGATGAACGCACACTTCCTGTTTGTGTTGTCACTTCCTGCCTGCAGGTTGTCTCGGCCTGCGCTTCACCTGGCTGCACGCGCTCTACGACAACCTGCCCTCGCTGGTGACCTTTGCCCTCAGGCTCCGTTGTGCATCGGGTCTGTGCCCTCGTGACCTGGAGGAGTACGGCTGCTCCTGCAGGTTTGCAGCAGTCGGGGAGCCTGTGGATGAGGTGGACAGGTGAGTCTGAAAGGATGTGGATGCAGCAGCAATTGTACGTCAAACATCAATCTTCTCATTTTTTTTTTTTTTACATTTGTCCTCTTAGTCCTTCCTCTGGATAAGTCAACCTCTAAAACAGGGCTGGGCAAACTATTATACTGGTGGGCCACAGTGGGTTCTAAAATTTGACTGAGGGGCCGGAGCAGGAGCAGATGGCTGGAGTGTTTTGGTGACCCACCAAAAAAAAAATATATCATGGGATATGTAGAAAACATGTGCTTTAATGTCAATTGAAAATGAACAAAAGTGTTCCAACAAAATATATGTCCCAAGATATTTAGCTCTTTATTGAAACGACTCTTAAAACTCTGAATTTTTTATTTTTTATTTTTTTATTACTTACTTACTATTATAATTTCTTCAAGTTTGGTGGGCCAGGTTAAAAAGCTTAACGGGCCTGGTATGGCCCCAGGCCATAGTTTGCCCATGCCTGCTCTAATACATTCTCACATGGCCCTTGTATTTCCTCACTTTAGGTGCTGTGAGACTCACAGATTGTGTTTCCAGAACGCTGCCCCCTGCAGGCTGGAGATGCCTCCGCTTCCGGAAAACTTCACCTGCTGGGCCTGGAACAGCAGCTGTGGTCAGTCAGTCAGATGTTTGTCCTGTTCCGTCTTTGCTCCGCTAACCGCGGTTTCTTATTTAGCTCAGAGCCGCAACCCCACTGAGGGACGTTAACGTGCCGCCGCTGTTTCCTCCTAATGCACCATTGCTTCCCTCCCTGCAGATGGCGCCGCTGATCCCTGTCAGAGCACTTTGTGCCGCTGTGACCAGGACGCCATCGACTGCCTGAGTCGCAGCCCGTACAACTCCAGCCTGAGAGGCTTCGCACTCTCGTCGTGCTACAACCAGACAGGTAACAGCGCCACCATGAGGGTGCCGCTAACCTCACTAGCACACAGCTCTCAGTCATGGAGGAAGATTTCCAAAGAGTTTCAGAAGTTTGGGTTTAACTCCATCCCTTCCTTCAGATCTTCTCTCAACAGGAAACGACTCTCTGAGCTTCCTGCTCTACGACTCATCGCTGCCCCCTACAGGTAAGACACAAGCCAAGTTCATCACGTAAAACTCTTCTCAAAATGAAACAAGTTGTTGTGGTTGTTGTTCAGAGGCGGAACCACTAACAACTGACACTGCAGCCGGGACGGACCTGGACCTCGCCATCACTGTCCTGACGACCCGCCTCCCAGCCGCACCTACCGGTAGGTTAGCTCGCCTTTCCACAGGGGTAGGCTACCTTTTAGACTGGTGGGCCACAGTGGGTTCTAAAATTTGACAAAGGGGCCGGAGCAGGAGCAGATGGATGGAGTGTTTTGGTGACCCACCTCATAGGAGAAACAAATATATCATAGGATATGTGGGAAGATGTGCTTTAATGTCAATTGAAAATGAACAAAAGCAAAGTTACAACAAAATATGTGTCTTTGAAGCCCCACAGTATTTAGCTCTTTTCTTCTTTATTGAAATGACTTGAAATGGAAAAAATGGATGAAATACAGCTAATTTATTACTTCTTGACTATTACTATTATTTCCTCAAGTTCAAACTATGGCCCCCAGACCGTAGTTTGCCCATGCTCGCTTTAGTGCAAGGCCACCAGGGACCACCTGAAGGGTTATAATTATCCACAACATTAGCGTCGTTGACATGTAACCAGTACTTACAGAAAACTCTGTTTCTCAGGCAAGCTGGAGGAAGTTGGGGGCGTTGCCACGGAGACAGAGGAAGAGAACGTCGATTTGGCCTCAGAAGGTGAAACCAAACTCACTCTCTTGTCTCAAGTTGCTCAGGTGCTACACAAACACCTTGAATCATTTCTGGCTGAAAAACATCCTGTGGCAGCTTCTACTAAAGTCATTGTTACTCACAGATTTGGCCAAAGTTGAGATGGAGGAGGAGCTGGAGGAGGGAGGAGAGATGAATGAGAACCTGACGACCCACAATGCTTCCCTCAGCCCTGGTGAGTCAAAGCAGAAGCGCTTTAGCCAGCAGCACCAGTAGGGGGCCTGTTTGAATTAATCTTCACTGAAACAATGAAAGAGAAAAAAAAAGCATCCTGTTGCACCCCCTGGTGGCTGGCCGTGGTGTAGCCAAGTTGCTCAAACTTTTATTGCACATTTATCTGCGTCGTTTTACCATCACTTTTGTGTTGACTCATTTATTATTGCAATGAATTTTGTGCTGAAGATTTCAGCTGGTTGACTGACGGCAGAGTCGAACACAAACCCACCGAAGAGTCTCTGCTGGACACTCAGACGACAACTGACATGACAACTGCCAGAGAGACGACAACCGCTAGTATGACAACTGCCAGAGAGACAACACCTCAGATCAGCTTGCATGGGGTGTCGAAAGAAGGAGGTCAAGGTCAGAATATTCCAGAGGACATTTTTTGGTTGTTGTTTTTTTCAATAAATAAAAAATAAAAATCATTGAATTACTTGGACATTTGGAGTATGATTCCATTTTTTCATCCCGGTTCAGCAGGTTCCATCCTGGTCAGCACCTCCTCAACCACTTCAGTGGAACCAACAACCAGCAGCAGCCTGAAATCACTAGAGTCCTCTCAGGAAGAAGAAGAAGAAGAAGAAGAAGAAGAAGAAGAAGAAGAAGAAGAAGAAGAAGAAGAAGAAGAAGAAGAAGAAGAAGAAGAAGATTATGCTGAATCTTTAGAAAAACACAGTGAGTTCAACTTAGCTAAGCTAATCAGGTCAGGTGTGGTAAAAGATCTTTCTCCTGCTCGGGGGATTTGGTCAACAATAATCTATCATCACTGGAGACACTGGAGCTTCTTTGTCTCCTCAGCCAACCATGGCAGCACCACTCCGGCCGCCACAAGAGCCACAGCAACAGTCACAACCGCAGCAGCAGCAGCGACAACCAGAAGGTCAACGTCAGCCACAGCAGCAAGCAGCTCAGTTCCTCCAACAAAGACAACTCCGCCCTCTTCGTCAGGTGCCTGAGCCCGTCGCCGTGACGACTTTAGAGACGCGACGACTCGCTGAAACCTTTGAATTTGTCCGTTTTCAGCGCAACGGCCTGCGACCTCTCCACCTACGTCCACCAGAAGGCGCCCTGCGACGCCGCCACCGGGACGGCTCACCGAGGAGGCAGAGAGGGGCGGAGCTCCGTGTGAGGAGCCGGAGAAGGAGGACAGCTCGCTGGAGGAGGAGGCTGAGGGTAACGTCAACAAAACACCAGCTAGCTGGTATTAGCATATCGTCTAAGCACTCAGGCTGGCTCAGTGGGCACAAGAGTCAGACACAGTGTGACCTTTGACAATGCACTGCATTATGGGTTGTTTTCGTCTGTGCGATGCTAAGCCAAGCATGGGAAAACCGCAGCCTGGGGGCCATATGCAGTCCGTTAAGCTTTTTAATCCGGCTCACCCAACTTGAAGAATTTGTGTTAATAGTCATTCCTGAAATAGCAGAATTTCATCCAATTTTTTCAGTGTTTTAAGAGTAATTTAATTGAAGGGCTAAATACCGTAGGGCTTCAAAGACACATACACATTTTGTTGTTCCGCTTTTGTTCATTTTCAGTTGACATTAAAGCACATGCTTTCTACGTATCCTATGTATATTTTGTGGCGGGTCACCGAAACAGTCCATCCAAAAAGTTTGCCCTACCCTGGACTAAGCGCTATAAGTCACCAAAGGCCAAACAGCCTGACACAGTACAACCAATAACCTGTGTCCAGGCCAGTCTGTCCAGGGCCTCCCGTCCTGTAGGGGGCGTCGCTGAGCTGCCAACCTATCTTACTGTCGTCATCAGCAGGTGTTGCTCGGAGGAGGACGGTGCCGTTCTTCGCCTGGTCCCTTCTGGAGTCAGTGGGCCTGACGGACATCCAGCTGCAGCCGGACAGCGCAGGTGTGTGAGGTGTGTGGCAGGTGTGTGTGTCTCTGACTGAAGATCCATCACACTGGAGAGGAGACAGTGGCAGCTGAGGAAGCTCATTTTTGGCCTCAACAAACAATTTGTCCATCCATCATCATCATCCATTTTCTATACCCGGCTCCTCCTGCACTCAGGATTGCAGCGGGGTCTGCTGGAGGCTGACTCGTGCATTTAGGCCCTGTCCACTCGGGAACGTTGCCGTTTTTTTTTTTCCCGGGGGTCGAAAAAAGTCGCGTCCACACGCTGACAGATGGAAACGGAAGGGTGGGTGAAAACAATGTAATGCGTATGCCACACCGAAACGTGGCGCTGTTAACAGACGCTGACACAGCCACCGGACCCACGATTTAGAAAGAGGGCATTTCCGCCACACACTAAACACACAGAAAACAAAAATGGCGAGTAGCGGGAAAAAAAAGTGAATGTGATGTTTTGTGAGGTTTTGTAGTAATATTGCCAACAAATCTTGAAGCGCCTGCGATACAAAGACAACTCCGCTGGCTGCTATCGTTGTTTGTGCCGCTGCATGCCTTGTTTTTTCCGGTCACATGACAGTGACGTCATCGTTTTACAAGGAAAAGCCGTTTTCACTGTCCACACGGCAACGACGTGACAACGGCGAAACGGCGTTGTCAGATTTTCCCACTCTGGGACCCGTTTTCAAAAAATACAGTTTCGGGGACCCAAAACGCCGTTGCCGTGTGGACAAAACGCCGTAACGGTTAAATACTTTACCGTTTCCACCAAATAACGATCCCGTGTGGACGTCATTTCTTTGTAGGTCGGTCATTATGTGCAGCTTGCTTGCTGGCTTGTTGGATGGAAGGAACAAAAAAAGCAAACACAGCCATATTAAATTGAAACTATAATAACAAGTGTGACTCACGAAGCAATAGGGTGATGATTGTGTTGTATTTACAGTATATTCATCGAAATCAAAATGCAAATAGTGCTAATAGGGCAGCCGTTGTTCTGAGTGAGTCTGCACTCGAAACTGTTCTGCCCAGCTTCCCTAGCAAGTCTGTGAGGAGACACACACACACGGCTAGCTAGCTAGCTAGCTAGCTAGCTACCTAACGCCTCTTGTTTTGGCTGGACTGTCCCATTAGAATATAATGGAATAGCCTTTATTGATCCCAGATAGGGGAAATTTGCATAATTACGGCAACAATACAGTGCAAAAGAAGGAAAACTATATTCATTCGAAAGACAATAAAGAAGTAAACCAAAAAATTTAAAGACTAAGAAAGGATAAAAAGAAGATATTTACATTATATTGACAGTTGAATGATTTTATTTTAAGTTGTGTACATAATATTGACAGATAAACAATTGTTTTATTGCACGATTATGAAAAGTCAGTGTTTGAGATGATTTCATGGAGAAGAACTGAGAGTGTTTCCCGTTCCCAGAGTGCAGCCGCTCCTTCACGGTGCGAGCCCAGGACGGCCGGGCTGTGCGGGAACTCCCGGCGCTGGGCGAGATGCTCCACTGCCTGACGTCCCGCTGCCCCCACGACTTCGAGCTGTACGGCTGCTACTGCGGCCAGCAGGGCGGCGGTAGACCTCAGGACCAGCTGGACAGGTGAGCTCCGCTCCTGCCTTCCCAAAGACGTATCACGGTGCAGCTAACCCGGGCTCCGCCCCCTCTCTGCCGGCCAGGTGCTGCTTCTTCCACCGCTGCTGCCTGGCCAGGATCACCACCATGGGCTGCCGGCCGGACAGGAAGCTCAACGCTCACGTCACCTGCGAGGGCTCCAAGCCGCGATGTGAGAAACACCGACCTCGGGGTCGTCGACACCAACACGGGTGTTTTTGGAACCGTGTGTTCCTCTGCATGGTTTGGCCTCTGATCCACATGTCACCGCAGTTGTAGGCTTCCTGAAACTGGAGCTTTTTGTAACTGGAGTCCAGGGGGAACTTTTTCCGAGAACTCCGGCTCCAGCAGTCACGTGCAGACAGAAGAACCGAGGGAAACCGCAATAGTGTCTCGTCGGCATTGTTGAACAGTGTCACAGAGTGCGACGCTAACCAGTGAGGTGTTTCCATAGAAACTAGTGGACGTGGCCAGCTAACGGAGTGGTTAGCCAAATCACTGCTAGCGCTATTCAGCAACTTATCAGCACTTTGTGTGTCGCCGTGCTTTGACTGACACGACTCCCAATCCACATTTTGTTGAATTTGTATCGATTTTGTACTGGTGTTACAGTGAGCAGTGACGCCACTTTGCCGTCAGTCTATACCAGGCCCCCAGACTCCAAAATGGCAGCCCATTCATTTCAATGTAGTTGCTCACACAGAGCAGACACTGAAAAAGTTTCCTTCTGCATGAGAGGGCGCATAGAGCCTGCGCACTTCACACCATGCCGCTGTAACTCCCGTAAACATCAGGACACATCAGCCAATCAGAACGAGCGAAGACACAGCAGCAACGTGCGACGCTGTGACGTCACACTGGGATTAAACTCTTTTCTGGTGATTTTCTGGCCTTCATCATTTTTTTTTTGAAAGACTATGACTGAAAAATCTGCAATAGAAATATTTGCTATGACGGTCACAGTCACCCTGTCAGCAGTTTCAGAGGCTTTTATTTTTGTATATTGTGGTCTATGGGGAAAATGCTTCTTGGGCCCAATGGGATAATTTTGCTGCAGTACCTCAAGTGGCCACCGGATAAAACTGCCAGTCCAGCATCCCCTTCTTACAATTCATCTATGTACAGTTCGCTATTGTTTTTTTCTCTGGTCGTGAATCTTTTTTTGTGATTGACTAAAATGGTCTTCCTGTTAGGCAGCGATATCGCCACCTACTGCTTTGGCATGTGCACTGCAGTGCCTGAGGGGGATTTTGTGGCCTTATGTGGACGGAAGTAGTTTTGATCACACCGTCGGTGTGGACGGAGATTTTTATTTTGTAACCAGAGGGTCAAAACATTTTTCAAAAATACCCCTGTTGGTGTGGATGAGGCCTCATCTGGTGCCAGTAGGTGTGGCCACGCAGCCACTCAACCCGTATGTGTGTGTGTGTGTGTGTGTGTGTGTGTGTGTCCGTGGTGCAGGCCGGGGCGTCACCGTGTGCGACAAGCTGCAGTGCGTGTGCGACAAGACCACGGCTCAGTGCATGGCGGCTGCTCGCTTCAACCACAGCCTGGCGCCGGGGCAGTGCCGAGGCCCCGCCCCTTCCTGTCGGCCCGCTGAGCTCCGCCCCTCCCCAGAGTCCAGTGAGGAGGTGGGCGAAGCCTCCCACAGCCAGGAAGAGGTGGGCGGAGCCTCCCACAGCCAGGAGCACGACCCCCAAACTTCCACCAGCCCGCCACCGCTGGCACCACTCGAAGCAGCAGGGCAGGACAGGTGAGGGAGGTCACGCAGCTGCGAGGCCCCCTGGTGGCTGGTGGCAGTATCACGTAAAGATTTCGAAAACTTAAATTGTTAAAAAAAAAAAAAAATTGAGGCTCATGTGTTGTTCCTTTTCATTTTAGTTTAATTAATAATTTAATTATTTATTACTTACCCTTTTCTGTGTGTAGCTTTTATTGTATTTGTCTTAACCTGTAAAGTGTACTTGGGTATTCAGAAAGGCGCTTATAATAAAATGTATTATTAATATTATCATAATCATTATTATTATCATTATTTATATTATTATTATTATTATTATAATAAGTTCTTTACGCACTGGTTCTGCCTACAGTGACCAGAGCGCCGCCCTGATGGCCGAGGAGCTCCACAGCACTGCCCCTCCTCCTCCTCCTCCTCCACCCCCCCCCCCCACCCTCCAGTGAAGAGAGCAGAGAGCTCAACGCTCACAGTGGGACTTTAACCGACAACCTCAGGCCGAGTGCAGAGTGGGACCAAGGCCGACCAGCAGGGGGAGCAGCTGAGAACAGGGAGGAAGAAGAGGAGGAGGAAGAGAGAGACGGGGCAGGGGAGAAAGAAGAAGAGGAAGAGGAGGAACAGGAGGAAGAAGAAGAGGAGGAACAGGAAGAGGAGGGAACAAACTGAAGTTGTTTTCAACTTCTGTCCAGAACCTGATCCATGAACCCAGAGGTCCATTAAAAACACACAGCAGCTGTTCTGATAGAAACATTTTTATTTGAATCTAAACACACTGTAGTTTTACACAACAGAACTTCTGCTATTGGCCGGCCAAGCACAAACAGGAAGTGAGTGACAGACGTCCAGAGATCTTTGTTCCGTTTCTCAGCTGAAAATAAAAAATAAAACATCCATTTTTAAAGCAGGCGTGATTTTTTTTTTCTTCCTCAAGCAGGTTCAGGCCAGCATTGTGAAGTAAGGCGGCGCAGCAGAGACACAACGAATGACCAGTCAGTCAAACTCTGCTCTTAAAGGGACAGTTCACCCAAAGTAAACATACAAAATATTCTTCCCTCTCTGACTGTTGATTTACCATTGGATGGTGTAGCTGTGTGTGTGTGTGTATGTATGTGTGTGTCACCAACACTAATAAACCAGAAAGGTGGTGCTAACTGCCAGTACTTTGTTGCCTCCCTGGTTGCAGTCGACCTCCTGAAGTTATGGTCGCGTGGTGAAATGTCCCTTTAAGAAGTTTGCAGCTTCCCGAGGATCAAACTGAGGGAGATGAAGAAGACTCTGTTGGAATAGCGAGCTGCTTCGGCTCCACCACAGGAAGTCAAAGGAAGTGCCACAACAGTCCACCCAGCTCCGTTTGTTCCAGCTCTCGTCCAATCAGAGGAGCTTCAACAACTGCATCGTCTCAAAGCCGCATCTTAACAAAACATCATGTCGTCGTCAACATTCAGCGGGTGATTTTATGCGGTGAAATAAGAGAAACCGACGGTTTGAGCAGCACTGAGATGTTTTTTTTTCTGCATTTAAGTCGGTTTCCAAATCAATTCTACGACTCACAGCACCCCCTGCTGGCCCGATTCAGGACCTCACTCCATTACTGTGCTCGTCTACCCTTGAGCCTGGCTAGGCAGTGCAAAGCTGCTGAGCAGGCGACTGGCGCTTTTCCAGGCGTACCAGGCCCAGCCAGCTGGGGGCGCTATGTTCACAAGGTGAAGATAAAGTGAGTCTGGATGCGATCTGCAGCAAAAATACATGACATTGTCTCTACATTCAATACTTTATCATCATCACCATCATCATCATCATCCAGCATGATTCCACAGCAACAATGAAAATAAACAGTTTCTCCACTAAAACTGTCGACTCTGCAGCAGTAAAATAGAAAAATATAGGATATGCAGTCCACTTGCAGACACATTCATAGGGGAAGAGACTCCAGCAGAAGAAGAGGAAGCAGAAGGAGAAACAGAAGAAGAAAGAGAAGAAGAAGAAGAAGAAAAAGAAGAAGTCAGCTTCAGTGGGCTCTGTCAGAATCTACAGCCATTCAAGCAGCGACAGGGAGAACTTTCCATCCAGCTGATCCAAGCTCCAGCTTCCCTCGGCAACCTGCTCCAAACATCCGACACCTTCCCTCGTCCAATCAGCCTCGCCTCTCCGTCTGTCGCTGCCGCTCGCTACACAAAGCCGCAACAAGCTGCAGAGGCCGGTGGGAGGGGCGGGGCGGCGCTGAGCATCACAACACAGGACACACAGATCCTCGCCGGCCACACGCTCGGTTAAATAACAAGCTAACAAGGCTAAGCTACTGCTGCTCCTGTCCCATTTCATTTTGATGTGACAACGGGAAGCTAGCTCGCTCAGACCACAAGTTTCCTGATGGCCAGAATAACATGCTCGGCTAACATGCTAGGCTAACAGCAAAGAGGCATTTCTACTGAGCGGCGCGGAAATGAAAGCAGTCTTTTCAGAGTTTGTGCTGCTGCTGGTTGATTTCTCCACTGACGCCAGCGATGCTAAAGCATAGAGCAGCTGGCTAATTTGTTCTTCTAGCTAGCGGCTAACGCACCGTTCAGGTATAAAGCAGAGACAGAAGAAGAAGCGGGAGAAATGTTTCGGCATTGTTCATGACCTCAACAGGAAGTGTAAGCACTACGGTCATGGTGGGCGGAGCTTCAGAGACATCCGCATCTTTTTTAGTTTTTTTAAAATGTTTTTTTTATATTCCTTTTTTTGTTCTTGCTGCCTCATGAGGAGAATCGGGTGACAGAGAGCAGCCAATCCGCTGGCTGTAGTTCACATTGGAAGACGACATCTCGCCGTCCCAGATGTCACTGTGCTGGTGGGGGCGGGGCCATAGGGGTTTGCATCCTTTGTGTGTGTGTGTGTGTGTGTGTGTGTGCGTGTGCGCGTGTGTGTGTTCAGTAGACACAGAGGTCTGGGAACTTCATCTCGTAGACGGGGACGGACTGGTGCTGGGCGTGTCCCGCTGAGATGGAGACCACTCCAGATGGGCTGGGTGGCGGCCTGGTGGGGGAACAACTGCAGTCAGTTTTTGTCTGTGTTATTATTTCATTGTGAAAGCAGTTGTACAAATATAACAATTGATTGCCGTTAGCTGTTAGCCACCGGCTGCATGCCACGCTAAGCGAGTGCGAAGTACCAGCGTTTGTCTTCTTCACTGGTGTTTGAACGTCGCTGATCAATTAAATCAGGGGTGTCAAACTCATTTTGGTTCACGGGCCACATAGAGGAAAATCTATTGCCAAGCGGGCCGGACCGGTAAAATCATGGTACGGTAATAATAACGTAAAAATAACGACAACTTCCAGTTGTTCTCTTTGTTTTACTTCGTCTGTGTTCTTTGAGCACTCTGCACTCTGCATCAGTGTTGCCAACTCCTCAGTAAGGAAAGTCACTATTGGCTGTCCCAAAAGTCGCAAGAAGTCACCAAATGACGTCATCGTCTAATTTGCATAATTGGCGATTTGCACTTGATCGCAACGTGATAACACCAGGAAAAGTCGCTAGATTTGTCACTGGTCGCTTTTGACAAAAAAAAAGTCGCCATGGGGAGAATGGCGACTTTTTTGGGGGAGAAAGTCGCCAAGTTGGCAACACTGCTCTGCATCAGCTTGGTCTGTTTCGACAGAGACATTTTGGGGCAATGAGGGTAGCCAATAGGAGACATTTTGGGGCAATGAGGGTAGCCAATAGGAGACATTTTGGGGCAATGAGGGTAGCCAATAGGAGACGTGAGTGGATGTACATGTGCCGATTTGCTCAGCCCCAGTGTTGAGTTTGTTTGCGAAGCAGAAACAATATTGCGACACCAAGTGGACACATTTAGAACAGCACGTTCTTTCATTGAAAAATTGCAGTTTTTATATTTTGCAAAATCTCGCGGGCCGGAAAAAACAGTTTGCGGGCCTGGTCCGGCCCGCGGGCCATATGTTTGACACCCCTGAATGAAATACTTAGTTTCCAGGCAGTGTTGGGACTTTGAATCACAGGACGAGGACGAACAGCGGTTGGTGCTCGGCTGGTGTCACTCACCTGATGGTTAGCTCGAAGATCTGAGCCAGTCGGTCGTGCAGCATGTTGGCCTGGAGGTGAAACACATCAACCGTCACAGACTTTAAAACCCTCCGCCCATCCCTGATTGGTTCCCGCGGTACCTTGGACTCGCAGTGGGCGGCGATCTCCTCAAACGGAGCCTTCTGGAACTTCTCCATCACCTGCCGACGGCGCTCGCGCTCCTGCTCCTCCAGGCCCGTCGTGTCTGGTCAGGAGACGGAGGGAACGGTTACAGCTAATTGTGACGTAATTCTTACGTAATTGTTACTTATGTGCTTGTCTTTGAAGCAGTAACTTAAAAAAAACAAATAATTTCTTGAAAATAAAGTTTTTTCAATGTCTTGGCTTTTAACCAATTCATTTTCTTGGGAGCAAGTTCTCCAGTTTTGGAGATCTTGCTCCCGCTCCCAAAGCACTGAGGATGCCGGAGTACAGCAAAACTGCTGACATTAGATCAAAATGGTCCCACGCGGACACCTTTCTCTTTTTTCAGGCTTCAAATCACGACTCGAACTGATGGGATTTTCTTCTTTTTTTTCCTTTCATTCTTTCTTTCCCCTTCCTTCCTTCCTTCATCCTTTCCTTCCTTCTCTCCTTCCTTCTTTGCCTATAGCCTCTATAACTCTTCCCACTATGTGACAGAGCAATCTGGACTTTTTTTTGGACTCAATGGCAAATATTGCACTATTGGTTTATAAAAACTTCTTCACACCTGCCTCTGCACAATTGACTGTCTTTGTTTGTTTTGTATGTAGATTGACTTCAATGCTTTTCCCTTCTAATTACCATAATTACGGTACAGTTTACTTTTTGTATTGTTTTTAGTGCTGCAACAGTGCAGTTTCCCAAGTTGGCATCAATGAAGTACATCTATTCCATTTGATTCAATTTCCTTCATTCCATCTTTCCTTCTTTCCTTCCTTACTCCTTTCTTTCTTTCTTTCCTTCCTTCCTCCATTCTTTCCTTCCTTCCATCCTTTTCTCTTTCCTTCCTTCCATCTTTCTTTCTTTCTTTCTTTCTTTCCTTCCTTCCATCCTTATTTTCTTTCTGTGTGTGTAAGCTCACCGATGGCCTTCTTCAGGGTCTCGAAGGTGATCTCCTCGGCCAGCTCCGACTGAAACGCAGCAACGCGCAAAAAACAGGCGATGATGTCATCAACCAAAGTGTGCAAAACTGGAAAAAATGGCTCCAGGTGTAGTTTGGTGTGTTCACACTGACTTTGTCTGGCAGGTTGTTGGACATGATGTCCACTTGCAGCGAGATGGTGTCCACGAAGCTCTTCCTCCTGGTCAGACGATCTTCATCTGCAGATGGAAGTCACATCAATCATCCTGTTTCCTGCCCAGCGACCGATGAATCACACGAGGGGAAGCTCAACGGCGACGACGAGTACAACAGCGAGAACAACAACGTTAGCGTCTTTTGGACGTCGCCGTGCGGATACATGACGACGTACTAGAAGTGAGGTCACATGACTTGGAGAGACGAGACGAGCCACAACACAACTGTGACAAACCGATGCAAGCCCACACGCTAAATGTTCCACTGTAAGAGGCTACATACTGATACTAGCATGCTAATAGAAACAACACGCATTACAAGCTAACTTGAGGATGCTGGAGGTGCTAAATGTGCAAGATTCCAGTCTGCAGAAAGAGTTAGCAGCCAGAAGCTAGCGGTCAGAGATATCAGATGATAGCGATGATGGATGCTAGCTAGCTCCAGATGACAATAGCCGGCTTTACGCGTTGTTAGCCAGAGCTAGCCGATGTTAGCTGATGGTATTGGGCCTTTTTCGCAGACATGATCTTTGAGCAGCCGCTCTTGGCTCGTAAACGGCAGCAAGCGCGGGCGCCACCTGCCAGTGTGGAGGTGTAGCCGATGGTCTGATGCCCGGCAGCAGCACAAACAAAGCGGCACAGGGTGTGTTTACTCACCGGGAAGGTTCCCCGAGCAAAGCCGGCAGGAGAGTGAGGAGAAACAGAATGTCTGTTTGTGCGGCTTACAACAGAGGAAACAATACGAGACGACGACTTGCCGCAGCTAATGCTGCAGGCGCGCTACTCTAAAACCCGCTGTTAGCGACAGGGCAACTGGCTTCTAGGGGTTGACCAGGCTAGTGGGGGGTGGGCGGGCCTGCTGGGTGTGGGTGCCACAGTGCTGTTGTTTCAGAGCACATCAACAACTTTGAAGGACTGAAGCAGCCTGAGGGCATGGAGGGAGGGATGGAGAAAGGGATGGAGGGAAGGAAGGAGGGAGGTCTAGCTGAAGCTCTAAC
>CM020504.1:12687039-12847039 GCA_009823395.1 Thamnaconus septentrionalis
ATCAGACCGGCCCGGCCCACCGACCGACCAAGAAGAAACCAGAGGCCACGCCGCGTTTTCACTCAGAACGTTACGGCAAACCGGCCTCCAGGTCAGCAGACGAGGCAGCACCCAGTGGCAGCAGGTGCCAGGGGAGGCTGGCAGCTGGGAGGGGCCACTGGGAGCAGGGGGAGGTGCTGTGTGTGTGTGTGTGTGTGTGAGAGAGACATGGCAGCGTGTGTGATGTCTCTGGATTAATTGCAAGAGAATCTCTGCTCCTCGCTGTTGCCATGGCAACTCCTCAGTGTATTGACAACATCCCATGATTTTAAAGTCTCATTAGCCAGACAGCGGCTAAGGTCCTGAACGCACCAACTGCTGCCTGCAGCTACACGCTAATGCTTGCAGCTGTTGTCAGTACACAAACCCCTATAGCAGGTGGCGCCAGCTAGCCAGCTAGCTATGACAGCTGGCTAGTCGACGTCCAGGTACTCACACTAAGACGGGCCGCACGGCGTTGTTCATGTTGCCGTACGCCGCCCGGCCCAGCAGCTCCCGGAAGCAGCTCTCGGCCAGCGCTGCCGGGTTCTCCTCGCCGTCCTGACCCACCACTGAGGGCGTGCTGGGATGCCCCGCCCTGCAGGACATGAGAGAGAGAGAGAGAGAGAGAGAGAGAGAGAGAGAGAGAGAGAGAGAGGTTGCTAAACGTGAAAATATAGATGAAAAAATATTCCTTGGGATGTAGAGGTCATGTGACCCTGTCTGTGGCGCTGCGGGCTGCAGGGGGCGCCCATCCTGCCCATCCTGTCACCTGCTGCAACCAGCTCAACCACTCAGAGGAGCAGAAACCGCTGTGGCCTGGGGTCAAAAGGTCGGCAGGTGTATTTAAAATGTTTTCAGCTTCTACTTGCCTTCTTCTTCGTTTGACCTCTAAACTGATTTTGGAACCAGAGCAAATGTTGGGAAGTTGACTTGGAAACTGGCTGTTCCAGATTTCCAAGGATGAACAACAACACGCGCTGTGGGAAGCTGAATACACAGCACTGTGTGTGTGTGTGTGTGTGTGTGTGTGTGCGTTCGTGCACGCGCACACGCACGCACGTGCCCTTCACCAAAAGCAATTAACAGAATCAGGCGCCCTTGGCCAGCGCCTCCTGTTGGCTAAAAGGGCCCTGAAGGTGGCACCGCGCTGGATGCGTTCAGGAAGCACAACGAGCAGTGAGGCGGGAGGTGTTGTGTTTAGACAGCGAGCAGCTGATCCTGGAGCAAACAACAAACAGGACACTGAAACTGTGGTTTCCCAGTTACATTAGGAACCACTAGGGGGTGATGTTGGTCCTGGAAAAGCACCAACACCTCACAACCCCTGGGTCCTGGATTCCTGTCTGACCTGCAGCAAAAATCACCAGAAAAACATGAGAAAAATGTAACGTCCTTATTGACCAGCAGGGGGAGCTCTGCAGCCCTGATCGGAGCTCCAGACACGCTGAACCTCAGAAATTAATCTCTGCTCTGCAGGCAGACGCTGGGCGCAGAAAAGTGAAAACCGTGAGATAACGTGACAGTTTTGAGGGAGAAGGATGAAAGTGAGGACGGCGAACAGTGAGGAAGGTCTTCAGCTCTGGACTGACGACAGTGAATTCCTCCACACGCAAGTTCAGCGAGGAGACAGACACAGTAAAAACACTGAGTCCAAAAATAGCTTCTGGTTGTCAGGGAAACCGCCGGGATGATACGCAGCCGTGGAGGTGGGGGTGGCAGGTCCAGGAGAAGAAGACAGAGAAGAAGAAGATTGAAGATTGAGGAAGAGAAGAGGAAGAGGAGATGAGATGAGAGGAGAGGAAGAGGAAGAAGCTCTGCCATGACGACTCGTTAACCAGATGATTCAGCCAAATTTGTAACAGTTGACTTCCTGTTTTCCTCGCCGTTTGAGATGCAAAGGCCGCCAGCGAGTCAAACAAGCAGTCGGTCGACAGCAGAAATCTGACAAATGTAAAGAATAAACAGCACAGAGTCTATTTTAACCTTGAGCTTGACCTTCAGGTTTCTGACACTTTTTGTGGGGGAGGAGAGTTTGAATCCCATCCCGGCTGCAAATACATTTCAACCAGAGCACCAGCAGGGGGAAGCAGAGAGGATGCTGGGAGCGGGTGGGAGGGGCTCCCTCGGGATGGAGGATTGAACCAGGTCCAGCAGCTTCATCCAAAAGTCTCTGATGAAATCTGTCCCGAGGACTTCAAGAAGCTGCTTGCAAAGTTCTCCAGGAGATGCAAATTTCTCTTGGAGATCAGTAAAGTATCTATCTATCTATCTATCTATCTATCTATCTATCCATCCATCTATCCATCCATCTATCCATCCATCTATCCATCTATCAAAGCCTTCCCAGGTTTTTTCAGCCAGGAGCCAGACAGATGGGCCAGGGTCACGGCGGCCGCTAGGGTCATGTGACACAAGCCTTGTGATTGGTCAGATTGTGATTCAGTCTGGGGAAACCAGCTGCGACCGGCACTACTGACTGACCGTACTGTGATGTCATCAGCAGTCACATGACCTCAGACTGAGGACACATCAAGCTTCAGCAGCAGCAGAAGACACCACCACTTCCTGTTTGTCTGGTCGCTTCTGTCTCCGCCCCAACACTGGTTCTGCTGCTTCCCCCAGTGTGTGTGTGTGTGTGTGTGTGTGTGTGTGTGTGTGTGTGTGTGTGTGTGTGTGTGTGAGTGTGAGCGCGCCCCCCTACCTGTCCAGGTCCTCGGCGTCCTGCATGTTGAACAGCATGGAGGGGATGAGCTTGTCCATGTGCTGCGGCTCCCAGATGATGGCCTGCAGCTCGTCATTGACCGTCTTCCTGACCACACCTTGCAGCCCGCGGATCCCCGCAACACGGATCCTGGCGGGAAGAACACGGCAGCAGTCAAGACGGCGACATTAGATTGTAGACAAAGTCAGCCTTTTGTCAAATCAAACACTTTCAATCCACTGATAATCTAATTTAAAGGTACAGCGTGTAAAATTCTGCTATTTAGTGGTCAGATTCTAGATTGCAGCGCTCTTTCACTCCCCCGCCCTCTCCCAAGCTTGCCAGAGAACTACGGTGGC
This sequence comes from Thamnaconus septentrionalis, assembly GCA_009823395.1. Taxonomy (NCBI): domain Eukaryota; kingdom Metazoa; phylum Chordata; class Actinopteri; order Tetraodontiformes; family Monacanthidae; genus Thamnaconus; species Thamnaconus septentrionalis. The sequence goes on from CM020504.1 coordinate 12,690,121, forward strand.
CTGCGCACCCAAAACTGGATGTCTTGTCCACACCTGGGCTTCCTTAGAAATATAGCAGTGCAAGATGGCAGCTAACTGGGACCCTTGCTATATGTATATTCTTCTATTCTATTCTCTTGCGTATATGTATATATATATATATATATATATATATATATATATATATATATATATATATATATATATATATATATATATATATATATACACACATATATATATATATACATATATATATATACACACACAGAACACATACTACACACACACATATATGTACAAGAGAAACATACTAAGGGTAGGAAAACCAATCTAAATACTTCTGTTGTACTGCCACTGTACACTTTTAATAATGTATTTATGGGCAGTATGTTAAGCTTTTACCAATACAAAATCACAAATCAAGCTATATGCAACACTGGACCTTGAGACATGATTTTGGTTGGACTGCGAATGGCTCTACCAGTTCATAATTGATGCTGTTTGACGCTAGCGGCCCTAGAATCTGTGGTTGGCAGGCTCCCACTGTGGCCTGTAGGGGGCAGCACACCTAGCAGCAGCAGCGACTTGCTGTGGCCGAACTTTCACATTGAAACGCAACAACATTGCTGAAAGAGGCGGAGCAAGAGAGCCTCACCTGGTCCTGGTCTCTGGGTCTTCGTGGGTGGAGTGGCACATGGCGCTGAACTGGGACACGAAGAAGTCGTAGCGCCGATGGTAGGATGGCGTGTCCTCCTCAATGTTGGCGAACTTCACGAACTGGGAAAGGCGAAAGCAGCGACACGTCGTCGGGTTAAAACGGGCGAGGGAGTCCTGCAGAGTTTGTGTGTCTGAGCTCCAGCACTGACGTTCCATCACACACGCACGCACGCACGCACACACACACCTCATTAGAAGGCTGGAAGCGCAACGAAAAGAGAAGTGCAGCGCCGCCGTTCTGTTATCTCTCCTCCTCCCACAGCCGATAAATCTATGGGAAAATGATTCAGCTGGTCGGGTATTAAAGAGGAGCGAGACGCTGTCCTCCGCCCGCCTCCAACCACTCGCTGCTGATGACTGATTGTTGACCCTTCAACAATTGGTGGGATGATGAAATGATGGCGTAGTGTTTCTCCGCTGAGGCGCAGACCGGAGGCTGATTAGGGCGATAAGTGGCCGAGAGTCGGCTCTCTCGCTCCCGCCTGTAATCTTCCCTCCAGCCCTCCGGAGAGCCCCTCCCCCCAAATGCCGTGGAGGGCCACTTCTGGCCACCCGGCTGCTGTTTTTGCACCGACGTGGCGCCACATCTGAGAGCAGAACCCGATTTTGTTCTGGCCGGGCCTGGTACTTCCCGCGATTGGGGGTGGCGCCACCAGCTGGTCAACAGCCATCATGACAGGTTAAAAAGGTTGACAGTTGATCGATAAACCCAGCTTCAAACCTCTGCTGCGAGCAAGAGTTAGCAAGCTAGCATTTTGGAAATTTGACATGTTTTCCAAGAGTAAAAATGTCAGCGAATTTTGTTATTTTCTCACATTAATATACACAGTTTTTAAATTGCTAATAAATCTCTATGTTTTTTCCCCCACATTATTTCTTATTTGTGAATTAAAGACAAAAGCAGGGAGTGCTGAACCCTGTCTGACCCTCTGTTGTTTTTTGTCCAATGCAACTCAGTTCAGATAAGTGTCTGGATCACTGATGGTTTTTGGGAGTCCAGGATGAAAAACTTGTGAATTTGATTTAATAGACCACTGGCCAGCAGGTTCAGGGCGGATCGTCCCTCTAATTCCTCTGTTTTAGTTCTTTGTTTTAATGACAACATGCCGGGTAGATGAGGGCGCTTTAATCTCATTAGCCGCCGCTGCCGTCGGCGCTGTCGACTAACGCCGGCCTCCTTTTAACAAAATCTCAAATAAAACTCGTAATTAGCTGAGAAAACAAACAGCAGCTCCAGTGAGCCGAGCAGCCCGACATCGAGGGGAAAATTCAATCAAAGATACGGTTGTTGGTCGGGGGGTACGGGTTGGGGGGAAGAGACTTCTCCATTCTTGGTCACCTGGCCAAAAATCACCCACACTTCCCTCCCTAGAGCGTCCAACATTAATCATCAGTAGCTCTGCCGCGGTTCACCTTCGGACTAACAGGCCGGCGGTCGCTGCCAGGCAGGATCACCGTAATTAGACTCACAGGAAACCTTTCGCCACCACAGTAAGAGCTCATTATGCTACAGCGGCGCCGTCCTCCACCTCCAGGCAGCCGCTGACTGATCTGAGAGTGTGTGTATGTGTGCGTAAAAACAAAAAAAACAAAAAAAAAAAGCCACAACATTTTGGCTGAAAATATGTTGACATCACCGAGGAAATAATAAGCTGATAAATTGTGGTGAAAGTTGCTGAGAGGAAAATCTGCTTTGGTGGAACAGAATATTTTTTCCTGCAATAAAAACTATTTTCTATATTTTCCTGAGGTTTTGATCTAACGGCGGTACTGACCGAGTTGGTTCCCAGAACCTGCAGGTCGGGCTCTCTGGACTCCAGCAGCTTGGCCACCATGTGCAGGAAGCTCTCCACGAAGGGTTTGATGCTCTGAGAGTGGCAGGCCATCAGCAGCTGGTCCAGGGCCTCCATGGCGATCACCACGTTGCTGCAGTGGGGAGGGGCCAGGGGTAGGGTCATTGCATCATCAGTATTACCACCACAATAATCACCACCACCACCACCACCACTAATATCCTCCTCCTCCTCATCATCATCATCACCACCACCACCACCATCCCCACTAAATTGGTGCGTTTGACAGGAACAGGAAGTGGATGTCCTTCCTCAGCTACCAGGAAGTGCTCACCCATAGCGGTGTCGCACCACGTCTCTGCTCAGCCTCTCGGCCAGGTAGGCTCCGATTCGGTCCAGCTTCTCCGGAGCCGACACGGCGTAGAAGGTCAGCTTCTCCATGTCTGACTTGCTGAGACCATCCTGAGGAGCAGAAACACGCAGATGTCAATAGTCAGCGGGTCATTTTATGGCCCTTCCTACATCTCCAGCATATTTAGCCTTCTGTTTGCAGCCTCCTGCTACAACGGATTGGTCACATCAAAAAAGAGGATCAGCAACTCTAATCTGATAATAATGCAGATGGGAGTCAGACCGACCCCTGCAGCTCAAACAATGAACAGCGGCTCTTACTTTGGGGTCTTCGGGGAAGATGTTGTCCACCAGGCGTTTGTACCTGGGCCTGAGCGGCCCACAGCAGCCACACACTCCTGCAACACACAAAGCAAAGGGCGAGAGAGTGAGAGAGAGAGAGAGAGAGTGATGGTCATCAGCTTCGCTACATCAAAACCCAACAGTGCTGCAGGACTCAGTCAATGACGCTCAGCACAGCAGGAGGAGGAAGCGATTCCGGCTTCCACTTCAATAGTCCAAGAGAAGCGCGGATGAGTGGTCTGACTACCGGCGTTCAGCAGGACTGGGCTGTAGCTGAATGCGCCATCCGCCTCAGTCCGAGGCACCTGCCGGTACCTCCGCAGGACACCGCACCTCAGGCGGACGCCCAGTGACGGCATGCCGTGCCGGCCAGGTCCAGACTCAGCAGTGCCGCTGCACCCACAGAAAACGAGGATTTGCTGGCTTGGACCTGCCGGCAGCGGCTCAGGTTACAGACCTCAGTGTGTTCATAGGGAAACATGATCGGGGGCGGAACACAACCTGGAAAGTTTCTGTGGCGTCACGGGGACTGCGAGCTGAAAGGGGGCAGAGCTGAACGAAGATCAGTTTCTCATTAACCTGGCCGCAGCGCGACAACTGAGCCCCGCAGTTCGGGTTTACGCTTCCTGTCCCGGAGGCTCCAGGAGCACAAAAAAAAACAGTGACATAAAGTGTTGAAGGTGGGAAAATAAAGTTAAAAGTCCAAGTGATGGTCGCATCTCGAGGATGTGAAATTTCTCAGTGGGTGATCCAACCCCCCAAGTCCAGCTGTGAATACGGAGTAACAAGCAGGGAGGGAATATACCATTTTCATAGTCTTTGGTATAACCCAGCCGGGGATAGAACTCACAACCTCCCAGTTTCAGGGTGGACACTCTACCATTAGACCACTGTGGTGTCTGTCATGGGTTCGATTCCGGGCCTGGGGCCTTTCTGTGAGAAGTCTCAGTGTGGGTTCTCTATGGGTTCTCCGGCTTCCTCCCACAGTCCCAAATCATGCATGGTGAATTGGGAACCCTATAATGACTGAGTGTGTGAGTGTGAATGGTTGTTTGTCTTTGTTTGTCTGTATGTGGCCCTGCGATGAAGTGTCGACTCGTCTGGGGTGTCACCCGGCCTTCGCCCTATGACAGCTGGGATAGGCTGCAGCAGACCCTCGCAACCCTGAGTGCAGGAAGAAGCGGGTATTGAAAATGGATGGAATGGATGCATGGACGGATGGCCGTCCTCACACAACCGCAACCCTTGGTTTGGAGATTGGCACAAGGTCGCCCCCTAGAGGTTGTGGTGGAACTTGGGGAAGCTCCGCTGCTGGGCCGCCAGTCACACTGATCATCAGTCAGCGCAGTTCTGAGGGTTGTTAACACGTCCAACCAGCAGGGGGCAGTGAACCAGCACTCCAGCAAGCCCAGCGTGAAACTCTCCATCCCGCAGCTCCTCCAGGAGACTCATCTGCTAGATTAAAGAGCTCCCTCAGGCCTCCTGATTAATTCTGCCGCCTTTGACAAACAGATGAAAGGTGTGAGAACGGCGGCGGCTGCACAACAACGGTCCACCTTGCGGCCGCCCCCTGGTTTCAGGCTCGGAGGCACCGGAGCATCGGTGAGATGAGCGGCAGGGAAGTTGCTGAGAGGCCGTTTGAGCAGAGCGGAGGTGGTTATGGAGCGTCAGGTCACCTGACCTGCCGCCATAACAGGTAGCATTAGCCGATGTGGCTGCTAGGTTAACGTGGTAAACCTGCTGCGCTGCTGTCAGACTGAACAGACCGCTTCGCTCCAGGTCCTCAATCAGCGAACAAGCCACCAGGGCTCAACACAGCTCAACTACAACAGTTAGTGGGGAAACTGGTGCCCCCTGTGGTACAAAATGGGTCTGGTTGAGATTCTCACAGTGGCTCTGCAGTCCAACTTGACACACATTCGAGCTTGGCTTTTGATCCGTCACAAGTTTGATTTTTTTTTATATGGTTGTTCCAAATTGTGCCAAACTGGCAACCAGGAGTCACTACATGTTACTAAAGACTCCGGTGCATCAGGTGTAGATGATGATGTTTCTCAGGCTCCTGCTTAACATTTCTTTTGGTCTCCACTGATCATTCGGGCTGATGGGGGAACAAACACCAGAGTATGAGTCACCCACCGATGTCCATGCCCGTTGCTCCGCCCCATAAACCATCAGTAATGGCTGTGCCGCTGTGCCAACACTGCGCCGCCGCAGATAAATGACTTTCGCTCCGACTGAACGGTGACACTTGATTTGTTGGAGGCAGCCAAATAAAAGCTCGGTGATGCTCATTTAAATATTCATGTGCCAGAGACAAAGGGAGGAAAAATGGAAATGAAGCCGCCTGAATTCCCAGAGTTCATCTCTCTCCCTCTCTCTCTTTCTCTTCTGAAAATAGGAAACCTGCTGTCCCTCACATCCTCCATCATGCCACCACGCCGCATGGAACATCAGCTCACGTCATTCTGAACTAAGGTGCAGCATTCCGGTAAGTGCGGCAACAGCAGCAGCAGCAGCAGCAGCCAGTCAGAGACATTGTGTTCCTGAAGATCTCACGCAGGAGGGACCATCACACTGACCCCCACCAGGAACCAGGAACCATCTGGTGTCACTCACAAAGACTCCAAAGACATGCCAATACCAACGTCTAATCAAAGTGTTGTGCACTCAGGGTGTCCAACCCACACAGGATTACAAGACACTCAGTAACTAACAGCTCTGCACGGTGTGAACAATGCGGCTGTAGCTCAGGAGGTTGAGCGGGTTGTCCAATGACTGAAAGGTGGGCGGTTCAAATCCTGCTTCATCCCAGTCTGTCGTTGTGTCCTTGAGCAAGACACTTAACCCGCATTGCCTCGTACGAATGTGATTGAATGCTAGGTGGTGGTTGGATGGGCCGTTTGGTGCAGATTACTTTCGCTTAGTCTGGCCCCAGGACAGCTGTGGCTACACATGTAGCTTACCAGTGTGAATGTGGTGTGAATGAATAGTGCTTTCAACGTAAACTGCTTTGAGTGCCTAGAAAAGCACTATATAAATCCAACCCATTATTATTATAAAAGCAGCTGGTGGACATCCAGGTGGATGAAGACATCAGCTTGTCGGAATGGAAGCTGAAGGTATCTCCTCACCTGGCCGACTCAGAGCTGAAGCATTTCCATCCAATGTCATTATTCCAAAAACCAATCCGCTTCCTTTAAATGGAACAAAACCAAGAAGCACTTGGAAGCACTGCCAGCGAACCAAACACCTTGTGGACCAACTGGAATCCCTTCAGAGGAATCGACGCAGTGGTTTCAGTCGGCTCTAAGATGAAGGAGGACTCACAGTATCAGCAAACCGGAACTAATTCCAATCTTTGAAAACATGGTCACGACAGAAAACTGCTGTCGAGGACGAGCCCAGCACATGACCCGCCTACTGGGTCGGCTGGTGGGTCATGTGACATGGAAAGAGAGATCCTCCAGGAAGCACTAGATCACTGCTGGGTCTTCTGGAGTCATGTGATTCCAACACCAGTGACATCGTGGGAAATGACCAACCACAGGCGAGGATCTGGGCTTTGGCTCCGCCCCCAACTCCTCCCCGAAACTCCAGCACCAGAGCGCCGCCGAGCATTAAATATCAGCTGAACGTCTGACAGCGGTGCCAGAACCCAGGTCAGCTGACCTCCGAGGGGGGAGGGGCCAATGACGGGATGAACATATGAGAATGGAGAGACGGAGAGAGAGAGAGGAGAGGCAGAAGGAGGGAAAACGCGGACTGAGAACAATGAAGAGCAAGAAGGAGGAGTGCGTGTCTGAGTGTGTGTGTGTGTGTGTGTGTGTGTGTGTGTATATACTGTCAGCTCTTAGGTCACGTTTACTGCGGCTTGTTCTCCCAGCATGTGCGACTCTCCCGGGAGAGCCGGGGTTACAACAAGCTACCGGCCCAGGGATCAGTCTCCACCTGCAGGCTGCAGCAGGGGTTTGGGGGTGGGGTGGGGGTGGGATAGGATGGAGTTGAGGGTGGGGGTGAGGGGGTGAACAAGGGAGGAACCACATGACTTAATTGAGCGTGAAAGACGGCGGATGACCTCTGGAGCTTCAGTGCGGCTGCCAATCAAGCATCTGTCAGCTGGAGGCGGGGCAACACGCGCGCACACACACACACACCCACACACACACACGCACACAGTCCTTCATGCTCGGCTTCACCTGTGGACGTCAACAGAGACATCCGGACCAGGAGGACCAATGAGGATGTGTTGGTGTTTAGTTTACTACTGGTTGCAAGTCGTCAGGAAAGTGAGAGCAGCAATGTGGGCAGCTGAGTGAGGAGCAGCTGGCTAATCCACTAAATGTCGGGGGAAAAAAAAAAACAAGCAGAGGACCGACTAATTTCATCAACAGCACGTTTGTCCCAAATATTAGGAGTCGGTCATGTGAACTGTTGTCCATCCGCACGCTGCGGCTGCCTCGTGACGCCGGCTCTGATTCATAAACACAACTGCCGCCGACGCCCCAACGGCCAGTGAGCTGCGACGGCCATGACCGGGCTGCTCTTATTGGTGCCTGGGAGCGCCAGTCACCAGGCGAAAAGGCAGCCGATTGGACGGCGGCAGCGATCAGCAGGCTCGCAGATTGATGGCGGAGTGAACACACACACACACACACACACACACACACACACACACACACACACACACACACACACACACACACACACACACACACACACACACACACACACGAGTCAGAATCAAAGAACCTCCTACCCGACTCGTTGCTCTCTGGATCCATCGGGACGGCGGTGAGCAGGACGACGGCCTGCCAGGTGGACCCACCTCCTCAATCGCGTCCCTCTCTCTCTCTCTCTCTCTCTCTCTCCCTACCCCTCTCTCCCTCTCTCTCACTCACACACCGAGTCTCATCTCTGACCTTGCAGTGTTTTCGTTTCCCCTCCACACCAACAGCAGCGGATCTGCAGCACTGCAGAGTCCCCAGCGCACACACGCACACACACAAACACACACACTAGCACTCATACACACATGCACAGCAGTGTTTCCACTGTCTGTGTGTCCCGAAGGTGGTTTTAATCATCCTGATTGGAGTGTGATGATCAGGGAGATTTACTGACAGCCAGCATTGCTGAGGAAACTAGCAGTTCCTGTGTGTGTGTGTGTGTGTGTGTGTGTGTGTGTTACCAGTTGGCAAAGCTTGAGGATAGTGAGATTTCACAGTCTAAACAACAAGCTACCCGGAGTGTTTTCTTATAAAGCTCCGCCCAGTTCTCCTCTCAGGATGCTGATTGGTCAGGTGATAATCTGATCAGCTAAAAACCACATCAGACTCCAGGATGGATTGGAGAGAATTCCTACAGTGTTGGGACGTTATCGCTGAAACAGGGTGACGAAGCTAAGCTTGGCGACATTAAGCTAGATGATGCTAAACTAGATGATGCTAAGCTACTTCTGTGGTTCCGATGGTAAACACAGAAGGTTTCGAGTGATTTGGGTGGATTAACAGCCAGTGTTGTGACAAGACAGGATGCCCTTAAATGGAGGAGCAGCAGCAGCAGCGCAAACAGAAACTGAGGCGCATCCAAAAAAGGGAGGCACTGGTGAGAAGACTGCACAGCTGGTGACCAACCAAACATGGACGCTGCAAGGCATTGTGGGGGCCGCAGTTCTCATCTGAAATGGCTTCTGCAGTGGTGACTTTGCGGTTTCTCTGATCGAAAAAAAACAAAAAACTTCATAAATCGCTGAGACAACGTCACACTGCCAGAATTCTCTGACGCTGCAGGTTCAGAACAGGAGACAGAAAGACAAGGAGAGACACCACAGCAGCCCCCCCCCCCCAGCGAAACTAAATAATTCAATATTACAAAAATGACAAAAAGCTCCAACACCATGAGACTTGCATGAGCACATAAGTGAATCACCATTACAAAACAGACGACAAACAAAGACGTTCTAGCGGAGCCATGGCGGCCGTCTTTTTGTTTAGGACGATCACATGACCTTGATGAGCTGATCCAGAGCTCGCTGCTCCACACCGCCACCTGTCTGATGCCGATAGAGAAATCGGCGGGTGTGGGTAGGGGGCCCAGGATCCTTCAAACCGGGGGCGGAGCAGCGGCGACGAGCCGCGCAAGGCAACAACAGGCCGAGATAAAAGCTTTGCCCGCTGCAAAGACGCCAACGTCGGCGAGGAAACAGAGGGAGGCGCGTCTCCTTTGAAGTTATATTTAGGACAAATCCTCCTCGCCGCCGCCAACCTTTCTTCTGCCGCGCATACAAATCACAGCGGCGGCAGCAGCAGGCGGCAGCATCAGAGCCTCCGGGACCCCACCGGGGGGGGGGGGAGAGGCTCCACCTGCTGGGACTGATGCACGCTGGGCACAAGGGGGCTCTCAGAGAAGCCAGTGAAGATCTGAAGCTGCAGGAAGCAGATTTTACTTAGGCTCGTCAGCGGCGGGAATGAGCGCGGTGCCGCCTCACGGCTCTGGCGTTAGTGACGTTAGCCTGCTGAAAAACATCACAGCGCTGCAGCCATTTAAAGGAGATCAGATTGGGCTGAATGTATTGAAAAGAAAAGAGCCGAGCTCTGGTTAGGGATTACTTCAGACGCGCGGCCCGAGACGTTTCCAGGCCGCAGCTCTGATACGAACTCGGAGCAGAATGAGTGCGTCTCAGCGTGACGACCGTTCCCTCCACATCCTCTAGAGGCAGAATTATCTCGCCGTCTCTCAGCCGCGTCTCTGCGTGCAAACCTCAGCATGAGTCAGGCGGCGCAGCGACGAGAGCAGCGACAGTGACGGAGGGTCTGTCCTACATAATGACTTAATTGAGATGTTTAACACTTTGAGGATAATGAGAGCCTCTAGACACACACACACACACACACACACACACACACACACACACACACACACACACACACACACACACACACACACACACACACACACACACACACACACACACACACACACACACACACACACACACACACTTTATTAATAGCAGCAGTCGTTTGGCTGCAGATTTTTCCTCCGACTCTGCATTTCTGGAACCTTCTGCTTTCATAACTGTTTTATATAACCTTCAAATATTTTCACAGCAAGAATTATTGCTTTTAGTTTTAGCTCATCAGTCCCTCGACAAAACTGAAATATTTCTACATATTTCAGCAGATGGTAGCATTTTGGTGGAACAAACCTTGAAAGCAAAAGTTAATTTAAATCTCTTTACTTCACAAGGTGGCGCTGTTATAAAAACAAGGGTCCCAGAGCTGTGCGACTGATGCCTCCAACATGCAGAAAGACCCTCCTGCAAGTTAAAGGGATCTGTTTCACAGGTCCATCTGAAGGGAGGGAGGGGCCAATCAGATTCCTTCTCTCCCAATGGAGCCCGTTGTTGACAGCTCCTTGCTTCCTTCCTGGGTGGAGTCTAACTCCAGCCTGTCCAGAGCCAATCAATACAACAGCCAGAAAAACCTTTAGTTCTTTGCGCTTCCTGTCCAGGTGCGAACAGGCTGAGACTGTTTACAATGTGGCAGCGACTAAGACCACGTTGTAAACAGAGACGGCATTTTTTGGAAAAAATATAGAAAGAAAACACTTTTACACAAAGCCGTCTTAAAAAAATATTGTAAAATATTTTACGTGGAAACGACTGAAAACAATGTAGTACCTATGCCAGGCCTGGTGTGGCACCGCAAGTTTACTCCCTGAAGGCAGAAGAAGAAGAAGAAGAAGACCTCGAGCACAGCCTGTTTACAGAAGTAGCAGCTCACTAACATTAGCACCATGGAGATGGCAAAGGTCACTTGTAGAAGAACGGAGTGGATCAACGACAAACTTGAACTTCTGCTTCGAATTATTTTAGAAAACAAAGCCTCAAAACTACAATGATGTGGTTGAATGGGAGTCGTGCCAGTAAAAGTTCGCTGACATTTTTGTCAATTAGATTTTCTAGCTCAACATCCCAGTCCGCCAACCCCAAAGAAAACAAATAAAAAGTAAAACAAGAGGTTTGCAAACTGCTTTCGTTGGTTTTTTTTTCACCCTGCAACCCTAATCCACGATCGATCCACAAGCACCGTGCGTTATTGTTCACTATTGTTTGTGGTTTGTTGACGTGGAGAGTAAAGTGAAGACTTCGGGCTGATCATTAGTAGCAGCAACAAGTCCGTTGCCCAGCGTTGTTGTTGTGAGAGGTTGTCTGCGCCTCGCTGCCAACTCAGGTTGCAGGGCGGGGGAGGGGCATGAGAGCTGCGACATCACCGTTTCCCAAAAATCGCACAGTGTTCACACGAAGCGGGGCAGGGCGGCGCTTTCACATTTGTCCTCCCTGGGGAGCGTTTCAGAAAATGCACCGTTTCAGTGAAAAACGCCAGCTTCGTGTAAACCGAGGCCGAAATGGCAAAATATTTTACCATTTTCAGAATAAACTTGTCTTTGTGTCAATGGGTCCCAATGCCTGGCTGTAGCTCCGCCTCCTCCCCCCTGGTGGTTCAGTCCGCGATTAATGAAACCAGTTTGGATTTCAGGGCTGATGCTCCTGTGACTTAAAGAGGTGACGCGAGTCCACGAGGTGGCGTCATGGCATAGCCGGTCCCAGGTCCAGAGTGGGGACCCGCTCCCGCGGGGGGGAGGGGGCTCCTCTGACACCTTCGCTGCCGTGTCCATGCAGAGCGCCAACGCATTCCGCCACGCTGACGAGCTCCATCAGGATCGATGCTGAGGGCGGCACATTAGCGCTAATGTAATCAGCACTTAACCACTGGGAGTAATTACAGCCGAGTCCTCGACAGCGGCAGACACCTCCCACTGAGAGCTCGCCACACCGCATCGGCGGCGCCAGACGCCGCTTCGCAACACGGCTAGCTCGGCGGGCCTCCGCAGAGGAAACGGCATTCTCCTGGACACGGCAGCTGGTTACCTGCCAGAGCAGCTGCCGGCGTTCGGGGGGAAGAAGGGGGGTTGCTGACAGTGCCGCCAGTCCAACAGCCCCTGAAATAGCATCGCAGTCAGACAAGGCAGCGGCGGCGTCTGCAGTTTCCAGTCGTGTTCGCTTACGCTCGTCTGCACCAGACGTGAGGTCACAGAAGGACTTGGTGGTGGTGGTGGTGTTCGAAATCAGTAATACACGCACACACCTCACTAGGACAATTAACCTTGGCGCTGCACTCGCTTTTTTTTTTAAATTATTATTTTTTTTTTTATTTTTTCAATTTATACTTTCAGCTGTTGAAATGTGCTTCCTCATTGGCTCGCTGCTGACGTACCTGTGGCCCGCCGCCAGTAGCAGCTGACAAGACAAAGTTCAGGGTGATAAAGTTTATTACAGCTGTCTAAGTATTTATGTGCAGCTCTAAACTTGTCACTTTCACTTGAATCAGCGGCAAAATTAGTAGACAACTTCAGTCCCAGAATGCAGCAGGAATCCAAGCAGGAAGAGCAGCTAACGCTACATCTTCTCCACGGATCTTTTCCAGACATTTATTTATTTATTCATATGTGTATATATACTTATATATACACATATACATATATATATATATGTGTGTGTGTGTGTGTATGTATGTATGTATGTACACACACACACACACACACACACACACACACACACACACACACACACCAGATGTCACCAGTTTTTTCGTAGTCCAATGAGACAGGACAAGGAGATAGGAATGGGAAACAGGGCCTTACTCTCAAACTTATCTTCCTTGGCCACAGAGGGGTGGCAATAAGCTGGAATTGAAATGCATATCCACATTTTATCAAGTAGGCGTCGAGGAGCATTCATCTCGATGATTTCATTGGTGAGTCAATGACAGTGAACGCATGACCCCAGTCTCCCCCCACCCCCTCCCCCCCGCTCAGAAAAATAGCAGAAGTTGTGACGGTTAACACAACAGTGGCACAGTCACGTGTTAAACACACACACACACACACACACACACACACACACACACACACACACACACACACACACACACACACACACACACGGGTCCTACCGGCTGGCATCCTGGAGCTAATGAGCCGCCGCGATGCTCCACTTAGTCCGCCTTCATGTAGCTTCTGCCGCGGCTCTCGCTCCACCCGCAGTCCGCGTCGCGCTTCTGAAACATCAAATCACCTGTTAGCCACTTCAGCCGGCCGCCTTACGTCACAAGAGTCGGGCAAACAGCCACGAACACCCGGGCGTTAGCCCCGGACGTTCGCCTGTCCCCCCCGTCATTAGCCGCGCAGGCTAATCGGACAGCGAGTTGCTGTGGCGGTAGCTGCGCTAACGGAGAGCCCATAATGTGCCTCGGGAGACGGACATACCTGCAGGGAATCAGCTGGGGTGCAGCGCTGGAACTCCTACACATCACCGCAGCGCTTCCTACTTTACGTCCGCTGTCAACACGGAAGTGAACGCGAAGCAACCTCCTTCACACACACACACACACACACACACACACACACACACACACACACACACACACACACACACACACACTTTGGGACCGAAGCACTACTAATAACTATAGCCGCCTGATTAATGAGGGACAATTTATCTACTTCCGGTAACAGTTTATATACTGTTCTTGTCAGCTTTTGCAACTCAGACTGGACCAAACTTGATAGAAGAGAACGGAATAACTATACTGTCCAGACAAAACAGGAAGTGAACTTGCTCTGAGCATTAAAACAAAGAGTTGCGGCAGAATCAAAGCAACATATACCTAAATGACGTCACACAACAGAGTTGAGTTGAATTTTCTCTACTTACTCCAAACTAGGATGGTAAACAAGAGGAAAAGGAAGTCCAGACCCTCACCATTCCAGTTTTGTTTATGAACTCTGACTAATTTCATCTACTAGGATTAGCAACATAAGATAAAATAGTGTTTTCTGTCTTTTGCAGGTTATAAAGCATTTACAAACATTTATATCATCCTAAGCAAATATAATACAGACCAAAAGTAGCTAAAGCTAATGTTAGCTCTATAACATTAGCTAATTGTTACACCAGAACAGTTAGCCTGAACACTGTCGGTCACGTCACCAGATGCCTTGTGACTGTCAAATGATTCAACACCTTTGATTTTGTGGAATGAACTCACTAGGTGGACCTTTTCCCGACACTGACCTGCTGTCGTATGAAAACGCTGCTCTGCTGAGCTCCAGACATCCAGCTGATCAAATAAACAAAGCTTCCGCTTTTGGTCTGCTCGGGTTAAATGGATGCCCGCTTTGGCCCTTTTAATCTCGTCAGGATCACGTGCACATAGTTCAACGATGAAAACGTACTATCCGGACGCAACAATATGTTGTTGTCATTCCAGCTAGCGCCAGACGCTAATCAGCCCAGAGCAGGCTAAATATATCCGCCACTGTGAGAATGTGTGTGAAAGTGTGCTAGTTTGGCTTTTTAAGCTCTTAAGGACCTTTGGCGGCCCGACCAATGGACTTAGAGGTGATTAACGGCTTTGCCTCCCACAGATGGCGCTGTTAAAGGCAAACATTCAACAGCCACTCTGAGAAAGATAACTCTGAAACAGGGGGAGAAGACAACAGTTACAGTTTCCGAACTGGAAATAGTCTGGTGACACTTCACTCAGCTTAAATAATGTTATTTCATGGAGAAGTAAGCAATGGAATTTGGATTATGTAATCTGTGTGTGTGTGTGTGTGTGTGTGTGTGTGTGTGTGTGTGTGTGTGTGTGTTGTGTCTTGCTTGTTTTACCGGTTGCTGGGTTTTTAGAAAGACAACAGTCACACCTGCTCAGGTGATGAGGTGAGCAGGAATTAGCAACATGATCAGACTTGGTTAAACACGTGGCGCGAGAACTCCCTTCATGTTTGTCCACTCAGAAGCCAATCAAGGACGTTGTTTCAGTTGGGCAGCTGCTCTCTGTTGGCTCCAGGATGCCTGGCACTCATCCGGCAGTTCTGAATCACTGCAGGATGCTGTCTGGACTGCACCAGTCTAACCTGAACACAGGTTCAGTGGGCTGCAAGGAGTGGCAGGAGGTGGAGCTACACTGACTTCCAAACAGTAGAGGGCGTGAAGATCAATACTGATGCACAGTGTCACCTGCTGAATCAACACTGACGTGTCCAGTAAGATGAACCATCTTGTAAATGTTCAAAGCCCACACAAAATCTGTTTCGCAATAAATCTCACCTGATGAAGTCGGAGACAAACAATTTATTTTCTCTTTTTTTCCTCTTTATCTTTACTCTCAATTTACCAGTGAAACCTGTTGCAGCTGTTCGACACTGAAAATTAACATTAAAACTAAATTAATTTATCCTGCCAATTAGGTCGTAATTCCCGTGAGCAGTGCATTTCTGGCAATCCTGGCACCATATGTGGGGCTGGCTTGTATGCTTTCCCACTAGGGGGCACTAACAGTTACTATTTTATTACCTGCAAATATTGGAGGTGGTTCAGCCAAATGGATTTATCGCCACTGACCTGGCCAGGGAGGAGAAATCTGGCCACGACTTGGCCAAGGGGACATCTGAAAACATGTATGATGAGTGTGAGTGTTTTGTGAATTCAAAGTACTTTCATTATGAGCCTTTTTGGAAGGTAGTGTCATCTCACGTAGGTAAACTGTTAGCCATCAACGGCAACTCCATGTTCTGCTTGTGTTTTGGCCTCACTGCCTCTTAAGTGTCAGTCATGCCAATATCTGTCCAATTAATAAGCTGGCACTATTGCTGATGACAGCATTAAATAGTATATGATGCGCACTTACAAAGCGCTTTTCAGCACCTTCATGGTACCCCGAAGCCCTTTAACAATGGCCTATCATTCACTCATTCAAGCACCCAAGGAATTGGAACTGCTGTCCCTTAGAGTAGACGACCCACTCCACCAACTGACAGCTGCCATTTCAGCCATATTCACCCAAGAATTCTAAGCCCTACTACCCTACTACTAGCCCTATTGTTTTTTGTTGTTTTTTTTTGTTGCTAAAAATCATTGTGAATACAAAAAAATGAAACTTATGAGTCCATGGACATGGAGCGCATAACAAAGTAGATGTGGAGTATAGTAGTAGAGCATAGCGGGTACTCGTGGAAAGTGCCACATACAGCAGGTAAACCACACGTATGCCTAGGCATGCCCTGGTTGTGAGATTTTAGCCTTTATGTTCGATTATTCATCCTTATCCACTGAAATTGACTGTAATGAATGTCAGGTGCGTTCTCAGTAAAAAACCAAAAAATAAGCGAGGCGCGTCATTGCAGGTGTTTCATCATGCAGCTAAGAATAGCCCTTCAAAGAGGTGTAGCAGTCAGATCTGCATCGGGAACCTACCTGAGATCTTCACAGAGATGTGTCATCACCTGAGACACTGTGGTTCATTAAAACCCAGGTGATTGTTGCCATGGAAACCACTCGCTGCCCTGGCAATTTGTAGCAATCCCCACTAATCAGACAGTTCTCTACGTGAAAAGGTGCTAATCAGCCCAAAATGTCTCCATATCATAAAAACAAATCCCATGCGAGCCTCAGAACAAGCAACCCTTTCCCTCAATACACAGCTCAGACTGATCCAGACTGATATCATTTACCATGTTTAAGATTTAGAGAATATAATACACAGTCAACAGTCAAGTTACAAAGTAAGAAACAAGACCCATAATGAACGATTAACCTTATCATTGACTTGTTAGCATAACATTGCCTTGGCCACAGGGGGACATTTACATGTTGTGTGTTTTTGTTTCACCTGTAATAAACTGTCAAAGATTTGTCTTGGTGATTGAACGGTCAGATCCACTGACAAGCGTCAGTATTTTTGTAAAATGTAGGGATGCACCGATACCGATACCAGTATTGGGTATCGGTACCAATACCTGGGTTGACTACTCTAAAATATGGGCCGATACCACAACACCGATACCAGTTGTAAATGTATGTATATAATAATTTTGTTGAATATGTGCTTGTACTGCAGTGAAACTTTTACTACCTTGCTACTGCTACTTTACTACCTTTTCTAGAAAAAACATGCAGCGGAATATTGTTCAAATAACAGAACATCTGTGGCGAAAGAAAATCAGTCATTTCAAAATGTTTAATGGCTTTATCAAGTAGCCTACTCATTATCAGTATTGGTGAGTACTGAAAAGCAAGCATTCGCACTCTACTCTAAAGCGGCCGGTGATCGATGCACCCCTAGCAAAATGTGGTGTGTGGGCAAGAACATTTTCCACTTGCACCCCCTCAGCTTGACTCCACTTGTTTTTTAAGCTTTCCCACTAGGTGGTAGTACCTGGCATCAGGTACTGTTTCAGTGCCTACTCAGCTGGGCATCATTTACAAACGAGCCAAGTTGAACCAAAAAAATGTTACATCAACAAAGTGCAGGAATATTGTTTGGACAGGGAGAGACAACACAGGGTGATTCATGAGACCCAAAACTTGGCCTGCTGGTAACTGCATGGTCATTTTGTGCCAACACCAGTGTGTCTGATGAGATTCCTGGGTGTGAAGTTATTCTCTCTCTCTCTCTCTCTCTCTCTCTCTCTCTCACACACACACACACACACACACACACACACACACACAAAATAGGTGGTGTTTACCTAAGTTGTAAATGGCAGGCAAGCCAGTGCTGTGGTCAAACGATTAGATGCAGATGTTTCTCTGCTAGGTGACAGATGAAAAAAATCATAGGGAGCGAAATATTGAGTGGAACTCAACAGTAACTGAGAACAAATGAGGCCAAGTCAAGTTGAGTAGTGTGGAAACTATGTCATGGAGAGGAGCCAGCAATGTGGTGTATACAAAACTAAAGCTAAGGCTAAAGCATGCTAATGCTACTCACAAACCTTTTTGTTGTGAGGAAAAACTATGGAGCAAAAAGTGTCTTTTGGTATAAGATTTTGAGTTGGATATGAATATCTGCACTGATGAGTCTCTGGAATCACACTCCCAAAGTTTCAGCTGGAGTCTGAACCTCCAGTTGAAAGTTTAAAGCACTTTTCCGAGCCCATCGCCGTCATGAGAGCAAAAGACGCAGTGGGAGTCACACAACGAGGAGTCGAGCGTCTCCAATCAATGCAGCTGCGAGACGGAGAAGCTCTGAGTCATCGTCCTCACAGAGCTGGAGCTCATGGCGACAGGCAGGTGGAGGGACGGCGGCTGTTTGATCACACCCACACAGAGGTGGCGAGCATTTTAATGACTTCCAGGATGTTTCCTGTGTGCTTGCCGCACTCTGGAAGTAGGACACCTTCAGCTTTTTAGACTGCAAACTTGCAGAATCAGGAGCTATTTTTCCATCTTTCAACTTGAGTGAATCATGTGACGATATATTTTGTTTTTTGTCAATCAAGCATCAAAGTGCTTGACCAACAAATTAAGCCAATTTACATCCCAAGCAAGAGCTGGTGCGGTGGGTTATGTCATCATTTCCTAAAATAGGCTTTGGACCCTTAAAGGGCACCTATGATGCTTTTCCACTTTTCTGAGCTCTAAATACTGTTACAATGTTGAATCCTAGAGTCAAACAATGTGAAATCGTCAAATAATGAAGTTCATGCTTTTGGACGTGAGCCCTACAAGTTGTTGGGCATGGTTCTGAATGCTCTGTTCACGGATTTTTTTTAACACTGGAAACGCATTGACATGAATGCGTTCCGGATTTCCTGTCATGGCCAAGCTCAGGCACACTCTCAGATTGGTTCCGCCCTCCCCCCCGCTCTGCCCCGGAAGTGATGTCGCAGTGCGCTGCTCCAAGAAAATGTTTCTTCGGTGTCAGGGAAATTTAAAAAAAAACAACACTCCCGCAACCCGACCCCGGATAATGCGGAAGAAGACAACAAAAAAACGAGCGATTGCCGAGCGACTACCGAAGCACCAAGGACCACAACCGTCGGAGTGGAACAAACAGAGAAAATGTTGGAGGTTTGTTCAGCCTAATGCGGATGCGATGGAACACCGGCCCGGTGGGCAACGAGAGTGAGACGGGCTCGACTCGGCCCCCTGGTGGACGACGAGAGAATAGTCAGCCACGGCAATATTTGAAAACATATATGAGGACTGTGAGTGTATTGTGACCTCAAGCAACATTAGTTTTAAGACTATTTGCAACGTACAACCGCTGAATCGTGTTGACAAACTGTTAGCCACCACCGCTAACTCCATGCTCTGCTCGTTATGTGTGTTGTGTTCGCTGGCAGCGACTCGCAAGTTTCGATCCTTATAGCGATTTTCACGCTGCCAGCATGTTAACATGGGTTGTACAGAGCTCTTCCTGCTTTGTGCTTTGTGTGGACTTAAGTTGTGCAGATATTCTTGTCTAATAATAAACGACTCTACTCTATGACTGAAGTGATCGTTTCAGCGTCCATATTTTCTCTGCTAGGACAGTGTTTTGATCCAAGTCAACAGTATGAAACCAAACCATTCTAAGCCCTATTAAAATGTCTCGCAAAATACAAAACAAAAACACGGTCAGTTCGAAAAGTAAAATATATTTCCGGGGACACGGAAGACACAAAAAACGTCCGGGGACCTTCGGTTCGCCTTGCGGTCGTAACTCAGCCCGCGCTGGGTCCGTACGAAGCTGGATTAGCTGGTAAACTGCTGCTAAAGGGTGGAGCCTTCACGATGGTAAGTGTTTAAATTGTGCCGTTTTTTTAAAGTGTGCCGTTTACTCTCAACTCCCGCACCAGCACACTGAGGAAGTGAGGCTCAGCAGCGACCAGTCACAGCGGAGTGGGCTGGGCGGGAGGCGTACACGGAGGAGGTCGGGGGTGGAGTGAAGTAAAACAGACCTTTTTCGCGGGATGCAGGAAATGCAAGGAAGCGATGCAGCAAGATACACAGATCTACAAAGCTTTCTGTGCGGGTAATCATGTGTTGCTGCTCTGGAGGGGCCAGAAATCAAATACGAAGGGCCGAAAATTAGTATAATAGGTCACCTTTAAGTGTGGGCCAGGTGTTGTTAAGCGCCAGCAACACTAGCTTACAGCTAGCTCTTGCCGTTGGCAAATCTGTCCGATGCTAGCAACCTGTGGAGGACCCTCTGTCTGCTGTGACAGGATTGGCAGACGCTGATTACCTCTGACACACCTGTCAGATGCTAACTAAGTGTTAGCTATTGTCAGGCAAACCAGTAGAGAGTCACTGAAAGTCTATTAAATGTTGCACTGGTGTTCATTTTAAATGTGCTAATGGGTACAAAATAATTATGAAAAAATTGTTTTCTTACACCCAGAATAAATTTTATATAAGAGAATGGATCAGCGAAGTGTCCAACAGCGGCTAAGGTTTCCATTCAGCTATCGCCAACTTTCCTCCTGCAGACGTCAGGAAGCACCAGGTCAATATTTATGTTCCCCCCTTTCTTCCCTTTCCTTGTTGGTGCTAAAGAGGCCTTTGATTTCTTATTCCTGCACTGTTTGACATTTACTTTATGAGCACTTGACATTTGGAAATGGCCTTGTCAGACACACACACACACCACACATGCTGGTCAGACCATTAGCATCCTTTGTATCAAGCAGCTGGAGGGTGGGACTTTCAGGATAAAGGGTTTCCTGCTGCTGTGGCTCCTAAACCTTGTCAGCCGATTGATCCCTCAGTCTGGTCACTTCTGATCAAGACCACGACTTGCTGTCACTACACGATTGTTCGATCGTCATCTGTCGCGCCACCATCAGAAACCAGGTGTCGCACCTTCCAGATGAGGGCCTCAAACAGCAACATTTTACCAAAAACAAAATGCAGGCAGGACATTTCACTGAGCAATAAAAAAAAACCCAGATTTAAATCTTGAAATGGAAATTACTGTCAGAAACTGGAGCTGTCAGCTGTGGCGAAGACTCGCTGAGGCGTTAGCACGTTAGCACTAGCGTTGTCACCTCCGGTTACTGTCACAGTCTCATCGTGACACCTCGGCTGGGTGTTAACGGCTTTTATTTTTACATTGTAAACATGTAACACGGCCCCGTAATAAGCTCCGAGACATGGGGGAGAAAGATAAACCAGAAAACACCTGAATGTTTAACCTCATTATTTTATTTTATTTTATTTTTGATTATATTTATTTATTTTACGTAAATCCAAAGACAGCAATGAAGTAAGAGTGAAAAGTTGTCCACTTCTAAGAGAACCGCCCTGGATGGTTTCCAGTTAGCAACAAGCAATTTAGGTGGCTGGAGTGGAGGAGCTACATGGGTACGCTGTCAGTAGAGGGCGCTATATGAAATAGTGGAGAATTTAAAGGACCTGGTAAACACTGTGACGTACAGCCTGGAAATAGTGCGGTTTTGCTTGGAATCGTTGTCAGTCCCACAGAGTATCTGGCGCTGCGTTAATCCCCTCGTGTCCCCCGTTGTGCACATTTTGTGTGTTTACTTCTTTTGTAAGCTAGATTTTGTGTTGTTTTTGTTTCACCTGTAATAAACTGTCAAAGATTTGTCTTGGTGATTGAATGGTCAGATCCACTGGCAAGTGTCAATATTTCTGTAGGTATTCTGTAGGGATGCACCGATACCGATACCAGTATTGGGTATCGGGACCAATACCTGGGTTGACTACTCTAAAATATGGGCCGATACCACAACAACGATCCCAGTTGTAAATGTATGTATATCATAATTTTGTTGAATATGTGTTTGTACTGCAGTGAAACTTTTACTGCCTTGCTACTGCTACTTTACTACCTTTTCTAGAAAAAACATGCTGCGGAATATTGTTCAAATAACAGAACATCTGTGGCGAAAGAAAATCAGTCATTTCATAATATCTAATGGCTTTATCAAGCTACATGGGCACGCTGTCAGTAGAGGGCGCTATATGAAATAGTGGAGATTTTAAAGGACCTGGTAAACACTGTGACGTACAGCCTGGAAATAGTTCTGCGGTTTTGCTTGGAATCGTTGTCAGTCCCACAGAGTATTTGGCGCTGCGTTAATCCCCTCGTGTGTCCCGTTGTGCACATTTTGTGTGCTCGCTTCTTTTGTGAGCTTGATTTTGTGTTGTTTTTTCCCCCCCACACATTTGATGAGTCATTGTGGTTTTGTCATTTTCATGGTCTTTCAAATTTTTCATTTTTAAATACATAACCCGTGGCTTCAGCTCTGCCTCTATCTCCTCAGACGGAGCTGATTGGTCTGCTCACGCTGACTGGCTGCAGACGGCTGTGACGGCTGCTCTGAGGATTCAGCCGGCAGCAGCTGCTGCTGCTGAGGCTGTGAAGGTGCTCCAATTTCTCATTTCTCGCCGCGATCCTGGATTTTCTTTTTCCTCTGCAGCGCAGCCGAGTTGCTGTTCCCTCGTCAGTAGGTGGCGCCCACTGTGTTGTGTCTGTGAAGCAGCCCATCAGGCTGCTGGCTGAAGCATGATGTCTTCCGGTGGCTGTATTAGGGTGGAGCCTCAGGTTGGAGTGGGAGGACACATGTGGGACAGGTCGTAGCGCTGGAACAGCTGCTGGAAAACACACACACACACACACACACGTCTGTCCATGCGCCATCTGCTCTCATCAGGAGGTGATTGATGCTTTGCCAGTGTAAAAGCTACAGCGATGAGTCATCGGCTGCTGCTGCAGTGTTAGTGTGTGTGTGTGTGTGTGTGTGTGTGTGTGTGAGTGAATAACTTCACACTCAGGAGTTTCATCAGACACACACACACACACATACACACAGGTGTTGGCATGGAATGCCTGTGGTAGCAGCGAGGGGCTGGTACCTTGTAATGGCAGGCGTGTCTCAGATGAGCTGCATCACAGCCAATCAGGCGTCACTGCTGATTTTCACACAAGGTCTCGTACTCCTTGATGTCACACAGCTGTGTGTCAGACAGGAAGTGACGGAAAGACAAGCATAAGCACTTCCTGTAGTACGAGTTTGCAGCGTTTGACTGGAAGCAGTTTTGCTTGCTTTGACCTTCACCTTCATATTTGTGTCATACTTCAGCTTAAGATAAAAAACCAAAAAGCTTCATAATTGAAGTTTTTTCTCTCCCTCATCCAATCACCAGAGATAAGGTGACTTAACCACGCCCCCTAAGGCTCTCTGCTGTCAGCCGTCGGAAAAAGGCCACATTATATGCCGTCTGTCAGTGTGTGATAAGATGAACACAGAGAGAGGCGGGGCTGGGGTCACATGACCGTTTCATTCCAATGTGAGGAGTTTGCAGACACTTTAAAATGATGGATTTACTACATCATCTGAGTTAAATGAGGCTCAATGAAAATTATTTTTAATTTGATACAATGTTTCGCTGAGGTTGCCCCCTGGTGGCAGACTGGATCACAAGCACATTACACAACAGTCAATATCCTGTATTTTCCCATGGGTTTTCTGTCTTTACCAGGGTTTGTTCAGGTCTCACTTGGGTTAGTTGAGTTATTTTGCCACCATCTAAAAGGGTCTGAGCGTCTTGACTGTCAGCTGAAAGGCCCGCCCCCTCCTCTTGCTCACCTCCCTCACAACCGAAACTGACGATATTCAGTCAGGAGGAAGGGTTGTGGTTTCACCCAGAACGCCTCGCTGATGTCCCTGCCGGCATCGCTCGTGGTAACGTGGAGCGCTCACTGCTCCTCTTCAGCGTTTTTTTGGCTTCACACTCGGCCGACCCCGACTGAAGCACTACTAGACGCTGCAGCTGATTGGATGGAATCGGCGGGAGGTTGCAGGATGTTGGGTTGGCATGGCTGAGGGTGATGTGACGTCACTCTGTCGGAGGCTGCGGGGTTGCTGCTGACCTTCTCGGGTGTGATTGTTTCACCGCGGCTGTCCATCCTCCCACAACCCCTGTGAATCACGGCTGATAACAGCTGGGCCAATCAGCAGCCTCCGAGGAGACAAGGGCGGAGCTACAGCTGAGCTTAGGTTTAGCTGAGAAGGAGTTTCTGAAGTGTCTCTGACACTGTGACCTTTGACCTCTGCACTATATGAAATGCCAGCAAAGCTGATCATCTCTCTCTCTCTCACACACACACACACACACACACACACACACACACACACACAGGTTGACCCTCCTCATCACCATGTCCCAGAGCTCCACAAATCTCTGCATTTGTTTCCAAGTGTGTGATAATGAGAAGGACGTAAGCCTTTATATGTGTGTGTGTGTGTGTGTGTGTGTGTGTGTGTGTGTGTGGGCAGCTGTCTGCTGAGTCCGTCACTCTGACTGGAACAGAAGCACTCAGGAGCTTCACAATAAAACTACTACATCAGCTGGAAAATTCAGTTTTCCAAATATGTGAATTTCACTCCATTATTCCAAAGACCTGTTTTTCGCTAATCAGGCCAGTTTTTCTATTCACCTCCAACATGACAAATTCTACTTTGGAAGCCCTGTTACAGCGTATTTTGTGCTCGCACATTGCGTGGATTTTGCTATGTGACGTCAAAGTTCCACAGCGTGATTAAAACCCCACTGTTGTTTCTCATCAAGAGGCCAAATGAAACCAATCAGCCGCTAAGTGGGCGGAAACATTTTACCGACTGGCAGACAGTTGACACGATGCGTTCGGAGACCCCTAGTCATTGATTTCAGATATACACAATCGGCAGTGTGACGCACACACACACACACACACACACACAATGTATTAAATATGCAACCAGATACTGTTTCAGTGACAAAATTCAGTCAAAACAACTTAAAAATGTCATGAGCAGCTTAGACATTTTCATGAAAGGTGAATTCCAGTGAAATGATTCTAACATCATGTCATGATTAATAGTGATGCAAAGTTTCAGAAGCAAAGTAACGACAGAAGAGACAGAAAGGAAGTGAAAGTTATTGACTACTGATCTTTTTTAATTGATAATTTTTTTTTTTTCTGATTGTTCACACTTAATGGAACTTTCTCAACATTTAAAGGATGTTACAGTTAATGTGTTATTTCTCTATATTTTTTTGATATGATTTTCGCGTCAATAGAATTTTTTCACGCTGTTGAGTTGAAGATAGTAAAAAATAAAAAATGTCATGTGATCACGACACTGCAACGTAAATGTAATTAAATCAGCCTGATGAGTGCGTGTGTGTGTTTGTGCGTGCGTGCGTGCGTGTGAAAGAGTGACTCTAAGGTCATGGCTCCGCCCCATCACAACGATCCACCGAGGCGTCGATAAACGGCGACCCTCTAGGGTGTCGCCCAACTAAATTATTCATCACTAAACAGTTGGCCGATCAGTAGCAGCTATAATTAACCTCCCAGTGGAGCAACATGACACCCCCCCCCCTCGAGTCGAGTCTGAAGGAGGGGAAAAGCGTGTGACCTTTGGGGGCAGGCAGCGCGGCGGGGTTAAAGGCCAGTGCCCGCCTTCACCTTCTCTCTTTGTTTTGTTTTTTTCCAAAAGTCAGCCAACGACATAAAAATTAATTTAAGAAAGAAAATACACGAATCAACCACTTTACAGTGGGATATATGACTCCTACAGAGCAGCACATGCTGCAGATCATTAACAGCTGTCTGCAGGTCATAGGCAA
Organism: Thamnaconus septentrionalis; assembly: GCA_009823395.1. Lineage (NCBI taxonomy): Eukaryota > Metazoa > Chordata > Actinopteri > Tetraodontiformes > Monacanthidae > Thamnaconus > Thamnaconus septentrionalis. The sequence goes on from CM020504.1 coordinate 12,715,780, forward strand.
GCGCTCATCAGTCCAGACCAGGCATTGGCAAACTACGACCCGAGGGCCATATGCGGCCCGTTAAGCTTTTTAATCCGGCCCGCCTAACTTGAAGAAACTATATGAATAGTAAGTAATGAAATATCTGTATTAAGTTTAAGTGTGTTTTAACACCGTGGAGATTCAAAGACAGATTTTTTTTTTCATAACGCTTTTGTTCATTTTCAATTGACATTAAAGCACGTGTTTTCTACACATCCCATGATATATTTTTTCTCCTATGCGGTGGGCCACCAAAACACTCCATCCATCTGCTGCTGCTGCTCCGGCCCCTCTGTCAGAGTTTAGAACCCATTGTGGTCCCACCAGTCAAAAAGTTTGCCCTCCCCTGGGCTAGAACTTAGTACTTTTGTCCGACTCCTTCTTGGAAATTGCAACACTCCTCACCGGTGAGGCCCCGCCCCCTTCAGCTTCCATATGAAATGATAAATGAATAAATACATAATAATGACCAACTGGCTCCACCGATCAAGAAATCATCTGATTGGCTGCCTAGAGCGAAACAGACACTAAACATTGGATTTAGTGACACTAAACAAGAAACTGGAAGCTGGGTTCCGCCGGCTATTTTCTCTCCTCTTTCATCCTGGCCGAGCGAGAGAGACGTCCGCACCATCTTGATTTACCTGATGGTGGCCACACAAAGCACCACTTTATTCGGGCCGCCTTTAATTGGACCACTTGATCAAAGCAAGACGTCCCGGCGGCGAAACGCTGTGTCATTTTAATTTTCTCTCATTAGCTTTTAAATGACGCCGCCGCTGAGCTTGTAACAGATGGAAACAAAAGAGCAGCTTCAGGGAAGCAGGACAGGAAATAAAACTGGAGGACAGCGCGTCTCCGACCTTCACCAAGCAACACCCTGGAAGTGAGGCGGGCCCCCTTACCCCATTGTCTGTTTGTTGTTCATTTAATTAAAACCACAGAGTGACGGTACTTCCCGTTGACACAAAATGCAGAAATTACTGCAGAAAATAAAATACATTTCCTCCGAAACTGCTGACGGAATAAACAGTTTTGACATTTTATTATTTCATTATGCAGCCAGTTTGAGACGATTTGGAGGCTGAAACTTGATGCTCCATTGAAATGAATCACTGCAGCAGAAAAGGTTAAACTGATTCCTTGTGGATCCTCTTTTTTTTTCATTTAGATTTATTGAAATATTAACAGAGATTTAATCAGATACCCTGTGCTGCCGTGTGACCAGCGGCCAGGAAGAGTTGGGGGTCAAAGGTTAAAGACCAGCATCACCGGTCCTGTCTGAAGCAGCAGCTTCCAGTCTGAAGTGTCCCTCTGACCCACTGGTTCTCTACTGACTTTGTGGGAAGTTCTATGTAGCCAACTATTAGCGCACTCACTAGCCAAATTAAAAAATAAATTCGGACACCGCTCGTTAATGACATTGTAGCGGTCACATTATTAAAGCTTCTCGCTTCCTCTAGATTTGGGTCAGTGTGAGCGTAATGCATGATGAGATATATTGCTGACTTAGTGACCATAGGTTGTGTGGTAGGCCGTCAGGGCCAGCTAGGCCTTCTCTGCTGGGTATTAAAGTTATTCAGCAGCAGCACCACCACCACCACCACCACCACCAGCAGCAGCAGCACCACCACCAGCACCACCAGCACCACCACCACCACCACCACCACCACCACCAGCAGCAGCAGCACCACCACCACCACCACCAGCACCACCAGCACCACCAGCACCACCACCACCAGCAGCAGCAGCAGCAGCACAACCACCAGCAGCAGCACCACCACCAGCAGCAGCACCACCACCAGCACCACCACAACCACCACCAGCAGCAGCACCACCACCACCACCACCACCACAACCACCACCACCACCACCACAACCACCACCAGCAGCACCACCACCACCACCACCACCACCAGCAGCAGCACCACCACCACCACCACCACCACACCAGCACCACCACCACCAGCAGCAGCACCACCACCACCACCACCAGCACCAGCACCAGCACCACCACCACCACCACCAGCAGCAGCAGCACCACCACCACCACCACCACAACCACCACCAGCAGCAGCACACCACCACCACCACCACCACAGCAGCACCACCACCAGCAGCACCACCACCACCAGCAGCACCACCACCACCACCACCACCACCACCACCACCAGCAGCAGCAGCAGCACCACCACCACCAGCACCACCAGCACCAGCACCACCAGCACCAGCACCAGCAGCAGCAGCAGCAGCAGCAGCAGCTGGGACCCTCCTATTGATCGTTCCCGATTGATCGATGGAGCTTTAAGGCTTGGCAGTGTTATCAGCCAGGTTTGGCTTCATTAGCTAGCTTCCTGCTAGCGATGACATCATCTGTCAGGGGGTGAGGCTCCGCCTCCTCCCTGCCGCCAACACTGCAGCTAAATTTAAGAAAGCGCGCCCACGTCTGGACCGCCGGTCTGGTTCTGGCGGAGACCCACTGAGCGTCGAGCAGGTGGCCAAGGGTCCAACAGACGGCGGCGGAGCGGATTGAGGGGGAGGGGGGGGTAGATGCCATTGGAGCCAATCAACAGGCCCGAAATAGAAAGAGTCTTCAGCCTCCTGCTGCTCCCAGAACTTCATCCAACTAACTCCCAAACCACAGAACCGGATCCTGGAGGATGGACGGCTGCCGCAAGGCATGATGGGAAAGACTGCGGAGGGGACAACCCGATCAGCTGATGGATGGGTTCGCCTGATGGTACAGAGTTTTCTCCTTCACCAGTTTCCTTCTTCCTTCTTCCTTCTTCCTCTTCCTGCTTCCAGACTTGGACCCAGACCTCCGTTGGCTCCTGGTGACCCGGCGCCGCCTCAATCCGGCTGAAAGCCTCCAAATCCTGCAGCCGTCAGTCCATCAGCTGATCCTCTCATTGCTTCCGCCACCGCTTTTAGCCCGATTAGCGTCTGTTTTTGTGTTGTTTTTTTTAATTGCTCCTGAAACAAAAAAACTTCCCGAGCCCTCGGCGCAGGATGAGGGTGGGGATGAGGGGTGGCGTAGAGGCTGAGGTGGGCGGCGAAATGCGGAGAATCGTCATCAGCATCAACTTCACAGCACAAACTTTGTTTCCGCGCTTTGATTTTGTCACCCACGGTGGCGCAGTGGTTAGCACTGCTGCCTCACAGCAAAAAGGTTGTGGGTTTGATTCCCGGCCTGTGACCTTTCTGTGTGGGGTTTGCATGTTCCTCCCTGCGTCTGCGTGGCTTCTCTCCGGGTTCTCCGGCTTCCTCCCACACTCCGAAAACATGCATGTGAGGTCAATTGGGAACTCCAAATTGACTGTAGGTGTGTGAGTGAGTGTTAATGGTTGTCCGTCTTTCTATCTAATAAATAAAATAAATGGAAATGAAATGATGAAAACCACCGCCTTCCGTCCTTGAATCCGACTCCGCCCACTCGGATCAGCAGGGATCAAAGTTTCCCATGAGCCTCAGCGGAACGTTGTGTGTTTGGATAATGAGTCCGAGGTCGGCGCTCATTGATCGGCTCGTCAGCGGGGTCGGCGCCAGCGCATACCGAGCGTGACCGACGGCATCTCCACCAGGGGGCGAGTGGGTTCACCGTCCAATCGATGAGAACGAGGCTGACGTGGATGACCCTCAGGCCCCGCCCACTCCAAACACACACGCACGTCACACCGGCGGTCCAACGCAAAACATCACCTCAGTTTTTAATGTCTCCGTTTTAATTATGTTGCAGATGTTTGACAGCTGAGGATGATGGGATTGAATTTTGGGTAAGTGGATGGCGAGTGTGTGTGTGTGTGTGTGAGAGAGTGTAACTGGGGTGTGAAAGAGAATTAGAGGATCAGTTTGGCTAATGCATCAATCAGAGGAAGTGGCAGCGGCGGTGGCGGCGGCGTTCCTCAGGGCCACTTCCTGTTCTTCTGGAAAACACAGGTGGTTCAAAAAGAAGAGCCACGCCATGGATGTATATTCTATGAACTGGATACCGGACTGGCAATATGGCGGCGTACCAATTTTTTTTCCAGTGGCCACACGAGGTACTACATCAAAATAATCCCATTGGGCCCAAGAAGCATTTTTCCCACAGACCGCAATACAAAACACCCCTAAAACCACTGACAGCACCACTGTGACCTGAAACGCGGTTCAAAGCAATTTTTCAGTCAGGATCTTTTAGTCTTTCAAAAAAATGAAAGTCGGAGCTGCTGACCCTCCTGTTGCCTCACAGTTTGCCGACAGCGTCCCTCGCGGCGGCCAAGTGGCTAACTGTTGTCGGTGGTTGGCAGTTTGGATCGCAGCGTTTTGACTGTTGCTGCGATTGCAGAGCGGCGCTAAGGCTGTGCCTCGCCAACGCCCACGCCGTACCACATGCCACTGCTGTCACCTTGAGGCGCTGACGCAGAGCCTCCTGACAGATGGAACACAGACTAGACTAGAATGTCTATTCAGGAGCTGCTTTTCAGGATCGCATCTGATCGCCGAGGTTTGGGAAGACACAGAGGAAGATTCCAGCTGCCGCAGATGTTAGCTCGCTGAGGCGTAAGTTCGCTGTGATGTAGGATAGCTGCCATGTAAGATAGCTGCAGCAGATGTTAGCTAGCTCAGTGTTTGCCGCGGCACACTAGTGCATCGTGAGATAATGTCAGGTGCACTGTGAAAAAATGATCCAATTTCACTCCACTGGTGTAAAAAATAAGAACATTCCGTTGTGGAGTGACTGTGCTCAATTCCTCCCAGGATATCAGCTTCGTGTGCATCTAAACAGGCCCAGGTTTCACACTGAGTGAGTATAAATACATGAGACTATATTGTCTTAATTAGGTTGAATCATTTTATAATAGTTTGTTTTTTTCAATGTAAAAAATGTTCTGTGGCTTAAAAAAAAAGTTAGCAGGTGGTTTCCCATTGGTGGCCTCTTGTTATTACCAAAAACACCACATTCCCCTCAAAGGTAGCTGACTGGTCTGTCCATACTGTGACTGACTGGAAATGATTCCGATTGGAACTTTTCAACGAGAAACTTGGGTCTGGAAATCAGGTTGGAAAACCTGGACGTCTTTGCTGTAAAATTCATCCATGGCTCTTAATCCTCTGGTTGTTGTTTTTTTCACTTTTGCTGTTGAATGGAGTACTGCAGTGCACACACACACACACACACACACACACACACACACACACACACACACACACACACACACACACTATCTGGTGACAGTTCACTTCACAGTTTTCAGGCTCATTACGGCTTTGTTTCACTTGCTGAGATTTGATGCTGTTCCACTCCCTGTCCTGGAGAGGGTCAAAAATAGCTGCTCATTAAATGGCTTGAGTGCCACCACACACACACACACACACACACACACACACACACACACACACACACACACACAACAACACCCAGTCTTCTGCTGCTTGTGAGCAGTCTCCCTGCCCATAGCTGGCGGCCCCACCCACTCACCCCAACCAAATGTTGGATGAGTGTGAACATGTGATTCTGAAACCCTCCACCCGCTTCCTGGTTCTCTGACTCCCTGCACCCTGATTGGTCCTCCGGCTCTATTTTCTTCCCTTGGCCGTCTCGTCTGTAATTATCACCGACCCTGTGTTCTAGTTCCCGCCCAGACTTATCAGCTGCAGCTGCTCGCCAATGCGCTGGTCAATACAGCCGCGTACCATGTGACCGAAGCGGCAGCAGGCGACAGGAAGTGGGGTCTGGAGCCTGGAAATAGCCGTGAGAAGATGAGCAGGTGTCAGCAGGTGAGAGTAGAAGATGGATGTGGATGCAATGGCGCTGCTGCAGCAGCTCCCTCAGATGGAGCTGCGGCTGGAAGCCAAGCGGGCGACGCTAGCTGAGCTGAGCGCAGCAGATTACAAGTCGAGGACCGGAGGGGGGAGGAGGTTGGGAAGGGGGTCGGGGGGAGGGGTGGAGAGGGAGGAGGAAGTCCTCCGGATGACTCATCCCCTCTGGCTGCCTCATGGAGACGACGCCTCGCGCGCCCCGACCGTTTCCACCTTTGATTCCGGAGACGCAAGCGTTTCGTCGCAGGCGTTTCTAAACGGATCAGAACTTGTGTTGCCCCCAAAGACGACTGGGAGAAGGTCCGCTGTTCTTCTCTTTAATCATCGGTGGGAGGGGGGTTATGTAACCGCACGGTCGAGGATGGCCGCAAACATTGTTTCTCAGCACCGGGAACTCGGAAAACGACTTCCTGTTGGTCGGAGAATCAAGCAAACCAAGCTGCTAACAGGCCGGTCGCTTCTGCTTCTGTTGCTGCTGCTGCTGCTAGCTAAGGAAAACAGTTGACACGTAGTCGAGAAAGGGAGAAATCTTTTCCAACAATTGATGCAGGCTAACAAAGCTAATGATGATAAACAGAGTTTAGGCTTCGGATGGAACTGAACTCTTGCTGTGTCCAAAATCACCCATTTGTTCCCATTTCCCAATATAGACAGTTCTCTGTAGCCAACTATAGAGTTTCACTCATTAAAAAATGATTACAAATTTAAGAAAAAACTTTCAGACACCACTCTTGGCACCGCTAATGATGTCTTAGTTAATATGCATTAAAATAAAATCTAAAATAAAACATATATTATACTAAAAAAAACAACAACACAGATATTTCCATCATTTAGTCCTCGACGGAAGGCGCGGCCAGAAGTCTTGCAGTGATTGGTCCAGTGGCTGGGTGTGAAGGCAGCAGCAGGACGGCGAGCTGGATGGTGAGCTGGAGGCTGTGGCGGCGAGCCACAGCACCGAGCCACAGCTCAGCTTCCCTCAGGGCCGTAGGGTCCAGCTCTCCCGCCTTCAGGAGCCGTTAATGTCATGTGAGATGTTGAGACATTTCAGTCCCGATCAGAGTTTCATCCTTAGCTTAGCTAGCGGCTAATCACAAGACACTACAGAGGCACATTAGCCACGCTACAGTCTCTTTCGCCGGCATAAAGATCTGTGTGAGTGTGTGTTGGGAAAGTGGATGCACTGTTCACCGCTGCAGGCAGGTCATGTGACATCTTCACTGCCGTGTTCCCACGCTGAGATATCTGTGAACACACACACACACGCACGCACAGGCAGGGACAGATACACAGCACGGAGATAACCGGCTGTGCGTGTGTGCGTGCGTGCGTGTGTGCGTGTGTGTGTGTGATAAGACAGCTCATTGCCCAGCCTGCCTCAGATCCTCCAGATAAACCATCCACACCAGCAGAGATGCGGAGTCCTGTCAGTAGGCAGAGATGGCGAGGAGGTCATGTGACGTCCTTGCTGTCCAGGGTTACTTCCTGTAAGCTCCTCACCGGTGGGGCTTCAAAGACATATATTTTGTCATAACGCTTTTGTTCATTTTCAATAAACATTAAAGCACGTTTTCTACATATCCCATGATATATTTTTTCTCCTGTGAGGTGGGTCACCAAAACACTCCATGCATCTGCTCCTGCTCCGGTACCTCTGTCATATTTTAGAACCCATTGTGGCCCCACCAGTCAAAATGTTTGCCCACCCCTGAGCTAGCATAACAGAGGAAAAAACGGGGAGTAAATTTTGTTTCTTTGCTCAAATCAATCCAGCCTGCTCAGGATCTCATTCCGCCTCTGTTTTACTCCACGTTCCCGGTTTCCTGCTTCCAGGATAACAAGAGTCCTGACCCAGATTCAGTTTTCAGCCAGACAAAAACATCTGATCCTCCGCCGTTTCCTCCCTGCCGTTTGCTCTGCTGCCGAGCCCTCGGCATGGCTGCAGTTTATCTGTGTAATCACTGAGCTATATTTCAGCGCAGCGCTGCCACCCACTGCCTCCTTCAGCCTCCGTGTTGGCACCCGGAGCTGAATCAGAGCAGCTTCTTCTGGCCCAGTCGGATGAGAACCTCAGAGGAACATGATTCAGCCTCTAATCAGCCGGTAAAGAGCTCGAGTGGCCTGGGAGATGCAGCATGTCGGCAGACAGTTAGCGGTGGTGTTTTAGTACTCGAGATTGGTCTTGGTCTCGAGACCACTTTTTAAGGGTCTCAGTCTTGTCTTGGACTCAGAGGCATTTTTTGCCTCTGTCTTGGACTGGGCGGGCTTAGGATTTTTGGTCAAGACCAGTTGAGACTCAGCCAACTCTGCAATGACAGAGAAAAAAGAATCCAGCCGCTGCCTTGTTACGCTCTGTTTGTGACAGTCAGAGTGACATGTCCCCCATATTCCCTGTTATTTGTTTTTGTTTTTTTATTTTATGAAGCAAAGTTGTTTTTGGAAAATGGTTTAAAATAGCTGGCAATGGAGCAAAATGTCAAATAAAATAATTGAAGGATACCTTGCTGACAAGAAATGTTGCTGTTCCATTGACGTAGAAGCAAATTTTGATTGAAAAAAAGATTCTGGTCATTTGTTCTGTTTTGTTGTTGTTTTTTCCTTTGATATATACAGTCTTGGTGTTGTCTTGATCTCGACACTGTCTAGTCTTGATCATTTCTTGGTCTCGTTTGGGGAGGTCTTGACTACAACACTAATTAGCGGGTTGTCTGCAGGTGCTAGCCAACAATGCTAGTATAACAACTAGCACAATAATAGTAACGTTTGTACAATTTTGACAATGGTAAAGTGATTGTCACGTCAGCATCAGGCTTTATTTTCTTTATTAAATATATAATATACAATTAAACGGAGCTTGTTCATTAGTTCTGTTGCAGACATCCAATCAGAGGGAGGGCCAAGCTGTCAGTTAAGGTCAGCCTGCCACCCCCCTGTTGAGGAACTGAGGGACCTTAATGACATTCTGAGTATGCTTGCATGTATGAAGCAGTGACTCCAGGGAGGCTTGTAAGCAGTCAGGGAGTGAGACTGTTGACAAAGACACAGTAGGGGCGCATGTCTAGAACACTGGCAGGAACTAATAATGAGATTGTGCACGAGGCGCCAACAGCGATGCTAATCATGCATTTACAGAAGGCGGGAAAAGAAAGGAGGAAGGAAAATGTCCAGGTCCGAAGAGGCTGATGAATGGAGCCGTGCACGAACCTTCATAGCAGGAGGCGCTGGAGAGACTGTGTCCTCACACACACGCATACACACACACACACACACACAGAGTGAGAACGCGAACCACTGGTTCACCTGGTCTTCAGCCCAGTTTCAGTCCTGATGTGAAGAAGAAAGAGGAAAACAGTTAAAGTTACAGTTTTAAACGCACTTGACACTAGGGGGAGTGCTGAGGTGTGATGAGCTCAGTGTCTTCCTGGTGTAGTTTGACAGACTTCTTCCAGGAATCAGTCCAAACCACCGACTGTATAAGCAGATGAGAAGAGCTCCGATTTTAAAAAGGAGGAAGCACTAAAAATCTGCTTGCAAAAAGATTGAAAATGACTGGCTGTCAATAGCAGCTGATTTGGTCTAATTTTGATTAACAATTGGCCATAAAGTTGTGGGCGTGACTAATAGTTTCTTTGCCAACTGTAGTTCGGCCGGTGACCAATAGCGACAGTCGACACTAGCAGGCTGCTGGTTGAAACCCTACAGAGCTGAAAACCTTCCGGTGTGTGTGTGAGCGCAAGCGTGTGTGTGTGTGTGTGTGTGTGTGTGTGTGTGTGTGTGTGTGTGTAAGGACTGACTGTCCTAGCTGGCAATCATTAGGAGCCTGCGCAGGCCGTTTCATTTCCTCTGGCCTCGTCCCTGAGACGTCAGGCTGAGCCGCGGTGGAGTGACGGCTCCTCTGTGGGCCGGCACCCAGCCAGGAGCCAGTCGAGACGTCAGGCCAAGCAGCTTCATCTGTTTGGCGACGGCGGCCAGTCGTTTAGACACTCGGGATGCCGTCATAACAGAGCACCAGTGCCGTTAGCCCAGTGTTTGCAGGCTCGGGTGGTTGTTGGACTTTCAGAACAGGGCGGAGCCAACGACTGGCTAAGGGTTGTGGTCGCCAACCCAAGAAGGGGAATGAGGGGCCCTTTGTGACGTCACAAAGGCCCTGTTTGCACTTGGTCATTTCATGGTTTTTCGTAGGTGGTTTCGACCAAAAATCACACAAAGTAACCAAGTGCAAACAGTCCAAATCCATTTGTCATCCGACGTGTCGGGAACAGAATTCCTCACGGACGTGTGAACAGAATGCGAGCTCAGTCCACATTAACGACCGCCTACTCTGCTCACCTCTCCCGTGTGCGTACTTGGTGGGCGCCCCACCTCCCGCCGTCGTCATCATAAAGTTACAAACAAGAAGCCAAAACAAATCATTTTTGTTAGACTCTTTTATTAGGATGCTAATAATTTTTTGTCCGCATTAGCGTATTTTGTCAGCGGAGCAGCGGTCGCAGTTTCCCCACATATGAGATTAAATGTGCGACTTTGCATCCGAAAACTTGCCAGCCACTGTTGATCCGAAAAAGAAGTCGTCGCCACTCTGTCCCACCAGTCGTCACTCCTCGTTCCCATCCATACCAGCTGCAGTAGAAATAAAACCAGTGACTCCATGTAGTCCGCAAACAGGAAGTTGATTCTTATTCGCGTTCAGGTGAAACTAGCCGTAGTTTTGCGCTTTACTGCCCCTAGTGGTTAAAATGCGCTAATGCGATCACAAGAGGCACGCTCGAGACGCATGTTAATGCCATGTGCGAACAGATGCTTCAAGATGCGTACTTGTGATACGATCCCCCAAAACAGTTACAAGTGGCCAAGTGCAAACAGGGCCAGAGAGACTAGAGCATAGGTGTCAAACTCTGGCCTGCGGACCAATTTTGGCCCCCAGTGTAATTATATTTGAATTTTTCATTGTTCTATCTGTGCGAAGATTTTTTTCAATAAATATCACGGTTGGCTCATGACGTTCTCCAAGTTGTACATTTTGGCCCACTGTGTATTTCAGATTGAAACCCCTGGATGGAGTAGAGGGACCAGAAGTGAGGGACAGACTTTCATCACTTCCCAGTGATCAGGAGGCATCTCACTGGGATGAATTACCCCTGGACTCCCCCGTCATCTCTGCCGCTACATCACAGCTTCCTGCGACGGCCGGAAGTGAGGCTTGTAGCGGTGTTGGACTTCCTCGTGAAGCTCAGCCCGGTCTGGTCCGGCCGCCTCCAGATCCTGGAGGACGAGTGAAGGGCGGCGCTTGCTGGCGCTTGATAGCGTGCGGTTTGGGGAAGGATTTCAGTAATTCTTCCTTCCTGGGAATCAGCAGAAAATGGCGCAGCGCTACAGTGGAGAGGCGGTAAAAATAGCCTGAATAGCAATGAGACGAGTTTCCTCCCGCCTGGAGCCGAGCGTGAGTCAAAGTGGGGGGTTGTTCTCCTCACCAGGACCTCTCGCTCGCTGCTCCTCAAGGTTTAAGGAAGGGAGTGAATTTAGCCCCTCTAATCCGAGTCCGAGCTCCAGCGGGCTGAGGACTCGCTTCCCTCCCACCAGGGGAAGTGGGGCAGCGATGGTGAGCAGGGAGCCTCCACCGGGGACCAATCAGTGACCATCACCCGGCAGGTGGAGACAAGCCTCCCAACCGCACACAGCCACTTGACTTCAAACACAACCCGGCTACAGGTGCTGGGTGTGAAAAAGCCAAAGCAGCTGAGCGACATTCAAAACAACCCTGGGAAACAATGGAAGCCTCTCTGTGTCAATCAGGAAGTGGAACCAGATTCCAGATTTTTATGAAAACACTTCGAGATTTCAGGTTTCAACTGACACGGATCTCTCTCTCTCTCTCTCTCTCTCTCTCTCTCTCTCTCTCTCTCTCTCTCACTCTATTTATCTATCTAGCTGTCTAGCTGTGTGTGTGTTCAACTTGACCTCACATGTCAGCTGTTCACTGCTAATAAAGTCTACAATTTGAGGTTATTAGCTTCTGTTAGCACGACAAGCAGAGTTAGCGACTGAACAGAAACCGTTGCTGAGTCTCTCCTTTCTTCTAATGATTAGGTGCATATCAGGCTAAGCCAGAGCAGCCTTAGTGTAGCAGATGTCATTCAGAATTAAAAATAATAATAATAATAATTAAATTAGATTTTTTATTTTTTTTAAACTGTTTTGCATATTTTTTTTAAATCTTTAATTAAAAGAAATTGTTTTTTGGCCGAAAACAACGGTTACACCAATAGGTTTTAAGCTGCAGCGGTTACAGTCTAGCGGGATTCTCACGAAGCCGCTGTGCGTGTGCGTGCGTGCGTGCGTGCGTGCGTGCGTGCGTGCGTGTGCGTGTGTGTGTGTGTGTGTGTGTGTGTGAGCTGCTCTAACACTCAGCCAAAGCACTATGGAGGTGAAGGAGGCGGCAGGAGCAAACAGGGTGAACACACACACACACACACACACACACACACACACACACACACACACGGAGGCGGCACTGTGACGTCAGAGAGGAGCCCTGCTGACTCGCTGACCATCCTCGCGCTCTGTGCACATCAGCTCCACGCGCCTTCACCGCCGCTGCTCCGCCGAGCAGAAGGAGACGAAGAAGAAGAAAGAGACGAAGGAGGAGGAGGAATAGGAAGAAGAGGAGGAGGAGGAAGAGGAGGAGATCTCGCTCGAGAAGGAGTCGTCCCCCGCGTGCCGCTCGCGGACGCACGGTGGTGTGACTCCGGCAGTTTCCCAGTTCCTCCCGCAGCCAGGTGTTGCATCGCCGCGCGAGCCGCCCTCGTGCCTGGCCGCGAGCCTCGAAGAAGGGAAGGCACGGATGGCACAGTGACTTGGACCCAGCTGGACCCGGAGCCAGAGCCGAACCCAGAACCCCCGCTCCCTCCTGCACCGAACACCGAGCACCGAGCACCGACCCTCCTCTTCCTCCCCCTCCCCGGAGCTCCCTGATGTTGCGGCTGGTGGTGGTGGTGACAGCAGCCCGGGTTGTGGAGCTGCTGCAGGGATCCGCCGCCTGCTGCTGCTGCCTCTGCTGCTGCTGCTGCTGCTGCTGCTGCTGCTGCTGATCCCGCCTCCTCCACCGCGGCGGAGATGCTCTTCCCGCTCGGGCCGGATCCGTGACGATGACCTCCAGCCGCGCCGCCAGGGCCCGCTGAGCCGACCCCCCCCCCCCAACCGAGCCACACGAGCCACAGCACTGCGGAGAGGGAGGGGGGGAGGTGGTGGACAGGGGCTGAGATGGAGCTGTCGGAGGTGCGCTGCTCCAGCGCCAGTGACGAGCTGTACACCATCAACAAGACGCCGAGCAGCGGCAGCAGCAGCAACAGCAGCGGCGGCGGCGGCGGCGCGCCGCGACCCAAGCGGCTGCTGTGGCAGAACGCGGTGCGCCACATCACCGAACAGCGCTTCATCCACGAGCAGGCGGGCGCCGCGGCGGCGGAGTTCGTCGGGCCCGACGAGCCCTACTGCGACCCCGCCGCGCACGGCGCACGGAAGCAGTCGGCGGGCGAGCGGCACAACAACGGTGGCACCAAGGTGTTCCCGGAGCGCGGCAGCAGCGACCTCGGCTTCCTGCAGATCGACTGCGCGCCCAGCAACTCGGACTTCTTCCTGAACTGGGGCCACGCGTACCGCGGCGTCATCTTCCCCACGCTGCGCAACGCCTTCAAGTCGCGCGACCTGGAGCGCCTCTACCAGCGCTACTTCCTGGGCCAGAGGCGGAAGTCGGTGGTGGTGATGAACATCCTGGACGTGGTGACCAAGCTGACGCTGCTGGTGCTGCACCTCACGCTCGCCTCGGCGCCCATGGACCTGATCAAGGGGGCGCTGCTGGGCTTCTTCACGGGCATCGAGGTGGTCATCTGCGCCCTGGTGGTGGTGCGCAAGGACACCACGTCGCACGGCTACCTGCAGTACAGCGGCGCGGTCACCTGGGTGGCCATGGCCACGCAGATCCTGGCGGCGGGGCTGGGCTACGGGCTGCTGGGGGACGGGGTGGGCTACGTGCTCTTCACGCTGTTCGCCACCTACAGCATGCTGCCGCTGCCGCTCACCTGGGCCATCCTGGCCGGCCTCTTCACCTCGGCCCTGCACCTCCTGGTGCAGCTGTTCATCTCTCACAATGCACAGCTCTCCACCAACCAGGTGAGCCCGCGCCTTCCTTTCTTTTCTCTCGCAGCCCAGTTAGAGTCCCGACAGGTGGTGCAGGGTTCTGTTTTGTTTTATGTCCCAGCGCGCACCAGCAGGTGTTTCACCAGCTGAGACTTCAGCACCAGGAGCTGTCCCCTGCTCCCCCTATTGGCCGGCACTGGAATCCCAAGCCTGTGCCCCATGCAGCCTCGTTCAGGTCAAATGTTTTGTGGGGGCTTAGTTTGACTGGTGGTCCCTAGTGATCTGAACTGGTGGCCACTAGTGGTCACTGGTGGTCTGAACTGGTGGTCCCTGGTGGTACCTGGTAGTGTGAACTGGTGGTTCCTGGTAGTGTGAACTGGTGGTCCCTAGTGGTCTGAACTGCTGGTCCCTGATCGTTCCTGGTAATGTGAACTGGTGGTCCCTGTTGGTCCCTGGTGATCTGAACTGGTGGCCCCTAGTGGTCATTAGTGGTTGGAACCGGTGGCCTCTAGTAGTCCCTGGTGGTCTGAACTGGGCTCCCAGACTCTCTCTCAGTGCTTCACGCCAGCTTTTCCACATTCTTCATGAGTACAAAAGCAGAATTTTCCTTGCTCTGGCATCACGCCAGCCCTCTGTTTCTTCCCGTTCCTCATGGACCAATCTGCCTTTGTTTTGTTTTTTTTCCATTATTTTCTCCACCCACCTTCACCAACACGTTGATCACGTCATGTCTGACGTTGTCTTGCTTTGAAGATTGTGGGCGATTTCTCCCTGGGACGTTGGAAGGGTGTAAATGGTTTGAATTATTTCTGTCTCTGATGCCGGGGGAGGCAACATTCTTGCTCTTGTAACGGAAGTCTCTGAAAATGCCTCTTTTTTTTTCCTTTATCAAAGCTAAAAGCGCCATCCAGTTGCAGCCGGATAGACAGGATGGTTTGTGGGCAGTCTAGATCCAGTGTTGTTAATCTGCAAATCTTCTTCTTAGCCCTGTGTCTTCTTCTCGCTCCTTGCCAGCTCCTTACTAGTGGTGGGCAGGGCCCCTCACAGCTAGGGCCATACAGTGGATGTAATCGGGGAGCTGTTAAGGCTTTAATTGGTGGTTTGTGCCAAACTCCAGAGACGAATGAAGAACTGAAGTAGGTCGAAGCTTCTGCTGTGAAAATGCTGTGGCTAAAGCCGAGAGTTGGCGGTGGCATGAGGGTTGGGGAACCTCCCCTTTGACTTTTTTCAACCCGCACATCAATTGAGATCGGGTTCAAGTGAAACAATTGTGGCGAGCCAAGCATCAGAAATGCAGGCCGGCGATGGCGGTCAGTAGGGTCTAGCAGGCCCTGAAGCATCAGGAGCATCAGGACCAGAAGCTTCAGCTTCAGTTCCTGAGCACAGCTCAGCTGCGGTCTGACCAACCAGGGTTAAGATGCTTCACCAAGGTCTGTCACATGACTTGGTTTCATCCTTATCCTGCCACTGAACTGAAACCATCCATCAGGTGCCGCCGCGGGACACAGACGTGATGAAATGTCTGATGTGTAGTTTTTGGATCAGTGGATCCCGTTCACACCTGGAATCCCTTCAAACAACATCATCTGTCGTCGCACTGCTGGAGAGCGACTGACTCCCTGGCACGAGGACGGCGAGCGCGCTCAGTGCGGCGCGGCTGTCTGCTCACATGAACTGCTGGCTGACACACTGTATCCCATCATGCTTCACTTCACTCAGACAGCAGGGGAGTCACGTGCGGTGCTGCCCGTGCAGGTAACATTGCGCCGTCAGAGTGACACATTACAGGGACGCATGTGTGTTTCTGTGTGTGTGTGTGTGTGTGTGTGTGTTAGTGTGTGTGTGAGCACACACTTCTCTACGCGCTGCTCTCAACCTCCAGCTGTCTCACCTGGTTGACACCCACCTATGCTGCGGCGCTGCAGCCTGAACTCATGGCCGCCGACAGTCAGGTGTCTGGAAGAGCCTGTTTGTCGCTACCTGCTTACGGCAGGAGCGTCTGGGGTGACGGAGAGGAAAGTCCGGAAAACAATCCAGGTGCTCGAGAAGGTCGGCCTGGCTGCTGACGGCAGCGTGAGCGCCCCCGGTGGTGGAAGGAGGAAAGTGTCTCCCTGGATCGTTTTGCTGGGTTCTTCCTGCTAAACCCAGTAATTAGACGCTGCCCTGAGCCGCAGCTCATGTAGTTAAGACAGGAATTAGTTTTGCTGTATACGCTTCGTGTGTGTGCGCGCGCGCACGCGTGTGTGTGCGTGCGTGCGCGCGCGACGGGAGATTAACTGCAGCGTTGCGTGTCGACCTGAAAAACACTGTGACATCAGCGCCTTGCATGTTCCGTCTTAACTCTGTGTTGCAGCTGGATGGGTGTGGGGGGGGGGCGTGGGGAGAGGGAGGGTGGGCTGCAGTGGCGGTGGTGGAGGCAGCAGTGGGCGGGGGAGGGGTGGGGGAGCTGGGGGCGGGGATTAGCGCCGCACTCCTGGGGGTTTTGAGAGACCCGACAGGCGGGGAAATTAAACATCCTGGAGTGGATCCGTAATCTGCTCCTATTTGTCGTGTGTTTGCTTAAAGACATGGTGCGTAGTATGGATACGACCTGCTCGGGACAAGGTGGGAGTCGGGGGCGTGGCCGAGGCCTTGGAAGACGCCACATGGCATGGTTTAAACTGGAGCCGCTCAGCTTCCTGTTGCACCTTCAGTTTCTTTCTTCCGTTTTTCTTTCAGTATCCCTCTTAAATGCACAGACAGTTGCAAAGCACAGACAAATCTTGCTGGAACAAACTGGGGACTTTCTCCTCTTCCTCCTCTTCCTCCTCCTCGGCCGGCACTGTCGGATTGTCTCCAGTGTGTTTTATTTTTTCTTGGGCTGATGTCACTGGCGCTATGCGCGAGGTCTGACAGAAGGCCGAGCACCAGCTTCTATTTCCAGACGCAACACAGCTGTCGGCTGAGCAAAAGTGTCGGCGTTGTCTCCTCCACACCTGCCTCGGCAGCAGCAGCAGCAGCAGCGTTTCTCTGGTAACTGGTAAAAAATAAGCAGCGGGAAGCTTCTTTTCTCTTTCTCTTCTCCTGCTGCTGCTTCCCGTCAGCCTCAGAATAACCTCCATCGATCCCGCCGCTGCCCCTCCCTCGCCCCTCCCCCCGTCAATAGCGCCGGGTCCCGTCCTCTCTGAACAACACCGCCATCGACCCAATGGAGCCGCCGCTGAAAGGCAGCGGCGACGCTGCCGCTGCCGCCGTATCGACGGCCGCCGTTGTGCTCGACTCGTTCAGGCCTTTGTAGCTGCAGTTAAATGAACTGTGGCGTCAGTAAATAACTGATTATGCAGGTCTTGGCTGCAGGGGGGAGGGCAGGGTGGGGTAGGGGGAGGGGAGGGGTGTAGACATAAGAGCATTACAAAGCTGTCAATATTGTCGTCCTCCCTCCGACAAACACGCACACACACACACACACACACACACACACACACACACACACACACACACAGGGAGCTTCCCGCCTGCTCTTCGCCCTCCCTTCAAGGTCAAACGTGGCTCCACCTGGAGCGCCGGCTGGAGAGGCGAGATAGAGGAGGAGAGCGTTTTACAATAAGTGTGTGTGTGTGTGTGTGTGTGTGTGTGATAAGTAGGTGACGGGTGTGTGAGTGTGTGTGTGTGTGTGTGTGTGTGTGTGCTGGAAACATGATTTCCATGAGTGTGTGAGAGAGACCTTCCTCCTCTGTGGTGCGGAGATGGAAGCTGCTTCCTCCTCCTCGGTCCTCTCGCTGCTGCTGCTGCTGCTGCTGCTGCTGCTGCTGCTGCTGCTGCTTGACTCCGGCCGGCCGGCCGGTTGGTGACCTGAACATCTGAACATTCAGCCGCCTGGTGAGGATTCATTTGACACAGTCATCTGGAGGAGGAGGAGGAGGAGGAGGAGGAAGAGGTGCAAACATCTGGGAGCCGCTTTCCTTTTTGCCCGTCACTTGTTACCAGGCAGAATTTTTCCGAGTTTTCTGTGACCTTTAGCGTCTGATTGTCTCTCAGCCCCCCACTCAGCCCCCCCGCCTTGGATGACCACATCAGTGCGGGTTCTCCAGCCAGCCAGGCCGGTCGGCTGATGGGGTGGTGGATGGGGTGGGGGGTGGGGTGTTCGCTACCCGACTCTGCACTCAGCCGCCTTAATATTTAATGAAGGATCATCAGCTTTCCCGGCGTCTGGCGGCGACTTTCCCACTGACATTTCTGAAACTGCGACCTTTGCGAGAAGCGGCGCGAGACGGTGGAGCTTTTAGCCTCCACCTCCCCCCCTGCACGCCACCACCCGCCCCCAACACAAAAACACCATCCTCGCAATCGGGCCGTGAACCGAGCTCCAATTCTGGAAATTACAGCTTCACCATTTGGACAGGGTGGTGGGGGGTGGTTTGGGTGGGGTGGTACTGTTGGGGGGGGCTAGTCAGGTAGGGAGGTTGGGGGGCGTTCAGATGGTCAGGGATCTGTGATTTTGGGGTTGATTGGGTGGGTGGGTTAGGGAGGGGTTGGGGTGTTGGGGTGTTGGGGTGTTGGGGGCGGTGGAGTTGGGGGTGGGGGGGTCCAACCCTACCGCCCGACTGTTAGCCATCCAAACTTTTCTTTTTTTTCAAAGACAACTGCATGATAGAAATGGCTGCGAGGAGGCGCCCCTGCAGGGCCGTCCTGTCACCCGGTGGCCACACGTGGCACTGCAGCGCGCGCATTCTGCGCACGAGCTGTTCAACGGCAAAAACAAAACGACTCTGTTTGAGCATTTCTATCTGCGCGAGGATCCGCTCGGAGCCGCCTGCTGACGTGGACGTGCGCTGATACGCTATTATTGGCCGAACACTATCAGCTGCCTGATTAGCATTGATCGGCCTCCGTAATGTGAGCAATGTGAAGCCCTCAGTGTTGCGGCGGTCACGCCGAACACGAACCCCCCCCCCCCGATAAACATTCGCTCCGATCGATGAGGCGTTGAAATGATACGTTCCTCCGCGGCTCTTTGTTTGTTTGTCTGCCGGCTTGGAGCCGCTGGTGTGTCACAGTGGCTATTCTCAGCGGAGAAGGTTTCCTCTGTCTGCTGTCGGCGCCAGGGGACAGTTTCCACCTGATGAATGGACCTTTGTGCTGCAGCGCGCGAGTGTTTGTCGCCGCTACGTCCCAGCGTGGCCGCTGGGATTCTACGCCTTCCTGAGGGGCCTCTGACCTCGAGGAAGGACCCTCAGGCCGAACAGCAGCAGCCTCGGCGGGACTGGGCGAGGGGGGCGGGGGTCTGTGAGCCGCTGATGGAGCCGCCGCTCATATATTGCGCCCCGGTCTGACCTCTGAGTGATAAAGTCGGCCAACGCTAGAGGAGCAGTGCCCAGCAGCGTTGCCAACTTAGCAGTGTTTTCTTTATATTTAGCAATATATTCTCTGAATATATTCAGAGCCCTTTAGCCACTAGAGACAAATCTATCGACTTTCTCTGCTGTGTAAGGGGGGAAAGTAACTCTTCCCGAGTGTCTCAGTTGTAGTTCTAAACATCCATCCAACCATTCTTCCTGCACTCAGGGTTGTGGGGGTCTGCTGGAGCCTCTCCCAGCTGTCATAAGGTGAAGGCAGGGTGACACCCTGGACAAGTCGCCAGTGCATTGCAGGGCCACTTAGAGACAAACAAGCCAGATGTTCCTGGTCAGAGCTGCAGAAAAACTGCGCAGGTTGCTGGTATGTCTCACTCTGTAGTTGTTGCACCAGTCTTGAGACCCTCGCATATACAGCGTCAGCTTGTCAGCTTTCACGTGGTGAAAGGGCCAAACTGGGTCGACCAAGTCCCTGGGTGGGCCTCTGCCGGCTGTGAGGAGGACAAGATGGAGAAACAGCTGCTGGTTCCCGGAGCACAGATCACCTTCTCCCGCTGCCTGTCTGAGCTGCTCCGCCCGATCATTAAGGCTGCAGGTGGGGGTCGAAGGTTATGGGGACAAACATCTGACCCTGGGACCTCCCTGCCAGCGGCTCCGCTCAGGTCCGGCACACTAATGAGCTGAAGCATGTCAAGACCTGTAGCAGAAGAAAGCCATCTATCATCATCACCAGAGTCCTTCAGGGAGCCTCAGGTCCTCAGTCTTGATGAAAGCTCTGCTTAATGAAGCCCTCACACTCCTGCAGGGAGACTGCAGAGCCGCTAGCGCCACACTGTGGCCAACATCCGGATCTGACCGACGTCTAGATTTAGCATCAGAATGAAACCCGCAAGAAGGTTGCGGGTTGGATTCCAGGTCTGGGGCCTTTCTGTGTGGAGTTTGCATATTCTGCCTGTGACTGCGTGGGTTCTCTCCAGGTTCTCCGGCTTCCTCCCACAGTCCAAAAACATGCACGTGAGGTGAATTGGAAATTCCAAATTGTCCGTATTTGTGTTTGTGAGTGTGAATGGTCGTTTGTCTCTATGTGTCCTGTGATGAACTGGCGACTTGTCCAGGGTGTCACCCTGCCTTCGCCCTATGATGGCTCCAGCAGACCCCCGTGACCCTGAGTTCTGGACGAAGTGGATGGATGGATGAAACCCGTGAAGTCGAGTCAAGGACCAGCGTGTGTGTGCGTGTGTTTGTGTGTGTGTGTGTGTGTGTGTGTGTGAGAGAGAGACTCGTTTAGATCACATTTCCCTGCTCGGGCCGGACACACAGCGGCCTGTGTGTGTCTCAGAGCATATTGAGTGCGGTTTAAGAGCACTGAGAGGCCGATTTGGGGCTTATTTTTCACATTGAGGAGGAGGATTTGAGTCGAGATTACCTCCCAGCTGTAATCTATTCATAGCGCTGGGCGGCGGCCAGCGGTGCTCGCCGCGCTGCGCTCGGGTCAGCCTTTAAATGAGATTACTTTTGGATTACTGTTATCTGTTAGGAAATGTGGAAAACAGCAGGCTCCGGACAGCCGCGGGACGTATGGAGGCCCCAGCTTTCAACCAGAAAGAATTCATTTAACGAGTGAATTTTCTTCACAAAGACCTCTTTTTCTGTCGCCACCAGGGGTGCCCCTGAGTCGACTTTGCAGCCCCTTTAGCTAAGAAGTTTTTCCTGACTGCTTAATCGAAGAGTGTGTGAAGATGGAGTGGCGTCACGTCCAGATAGAATAGCATATAGAATAGAAATAGATGAACTTACTTGATCCTAAATTGGGAAACTACACAGGATCTGGAGGAGCTTTTCAGGCCAAAGGACGATCAGATCAATCAGCGTCCCTCAAGACCTGGTGAATCCGTGTTAAGAAGCTGCGACCTGTCAGTCAAAGTGTGACCGGACCAATCAGGGTGATCTCAGAAGGAAGGAGGGGGGGTACAGACAGGCATTTATTTTGCTATGACAGCAGCAGGCAGCAACACAAAGTTGACTGGTGATTGTAAATGTCATTAATTTTGGAATTTTATTCTTCTATTCAGTTGATCAGAAGGACATTATTCCAACCAGTTGAAATGGAACTAAGTGTTATTTGATCAAAAGCGCCCTAACCTCCTGGCAGCCTCATCGATGCGTCATTCTTCGTCACGCACGCACAGGTTTGGCTGTGTTTCCACTGAGGCTAATGTGGCTAACAGCTAATGGCCCTTCCTGCTGCCAGAACCTCATCAGACGTGACAGATAGTCGTTGCCGTGCACTACCGGGGTGTCAAACCTGCACATGGCCCTCCAGCAAAGTCACGGCACAGCCGGGCTCCTTGCGTTGGTGGCGTTAACCCCCCCTGCCCTCCCAACCACCAACGTGGACGCTCTCGGGTGGCTCGGGGGGCTAAAAAGCTTCTGAAACAAGTCGCTCTTGATCTCGGCTTTCTGAGGAAAAACATCAATATTTATTCAGACCAAATGCAGCTTCTGGCTCGGGCTCAGGCAGGAACTCATTTCTTTCCCAGCAGGGGTCCAACAGACCTCCTCCTCACAGGGAGCGGCTGCTTCTTTGAACAGGTGTGACCAGTTTTTTTTTAGCCATGAGGTGAATGATTACAGTTGGATCACAGCCTGGCGTGTTAGATTTTTTTTCTTTGCAGCAGCTTCCGCGAGCGGCAGCTTCCTGCTTCGCCACGGCTAAATCCTTCCTCTAGCTCCGCCCCCTTCCTCCTCCATTGATCTGGTCACACTGTGACTGGCTGAAGGTGATTCGGGCTCGGTGTAGCGGCTGAGGAAGGTTTGTGTGTGCGTACGAGAGTGTGTGTGAGTGAGGGTGTGTCGGGGATATATGAGTCCAGTCGGCTCCTGCGCAAACACTGAATTATTAATAGAGGCCGGACATTAAACTCAGAAAGCAATATCTTCTGTTGACCGAGGAACATTTTTATCTCGGCCCGTAATGAAGTCCAGCCAGTTGTCACCAACCAGACTCCACCCCACGCCTCCTCAGCACTACTGGATCCGGACAGCAGGGGGTGCCAGTCCCAGTCTCTCTGCTGGGATCGCTCTCGTCCTCCAAGTGTCCACAAGCAAGTCTGGTTCTTCAGGCGTCATTAAACATCAAGCTGCTCGTCTGTGAGCAGCTGCCACAGCAGCTGGAGTCTCGTCTTGTGTCCCGCAGCGCCACCTCCTGGCCAAAAGGAGACAGCGATATGTGCCAGTAGTTTGCAATCAATGCAGATTGATTGTGGGCTTCATACCTTAGCCTAGTCTGGCCTGGCTTGCGTCTCTATGCTAGTGTGTGCAGCTAAAACTGCAAGCAGAAGTTCTGCAGATTTAATGAGTTGATAGTTTTTCATTTTGACCGTGTTAAAAAAAAAAGCACACTTCCATTCCAGTGTGACAACCGGAGGTGCTGTTGCTCTCACCGTGGAAAACGTTTGACAGGAAATAATCGACCGTGAAACAGACAAACAGCAGCCACCAGGGTGAGCAGATGAGGCTCAGCAGAAAACTATCTACTATTGAACTATTGAAAAAGAACTGAACGCCGTCCCAGCAGCCGGAGACAGTGCCTTCATTTTGCGGAAATGCTTCCTTTCCTGTGGACGCCCGCTCGTGTTTCTCCTCCTCCTCAGACTGCAGACATTATGATAATTATTACTATTATTAACCCGCCTCATTATCTGCCGTGTAGCTGTTTGTAAGTCAGCCGTGGTCCCCGCCCACCACTCCTAACGAGACCTCGTTAAAAACGTCCACATCGCTGACGTCCGGCCGTAACGAGCGAGCCGCCGTTCTTTTTCCTTTCGTACTTTCTTTGTTTTCCGAAACAACATACGGGCAAGGGGAGCTGAAGAAGCAAACAGGGTTTTAATTTTGGTCACAGTGGGAGGAGCGGTGCGCCCGGGGGGATGGAGAGGGGGGCGTTGGAGGGTGGAGGGGAAATTAAATCAGAGCTGATGGCGTCCTGGGAGAGATCAGCTGAAACACAATAACACAACGTAATGTAGCAGCAGATACAGTGAGGAGCCTCGGGAGGTGTGTGTGTGTGTGTGTGTGTGTGTGTGTGTGTGTGTGTGTGTGTGTGTGTGTGTGTGTGTGTGTCCAGCCCCAGTCTCGGAGTTAAAAGTTTCCCAGCGGAGGCCAAAAGTGGCGACTGTCAAAACTGAAAATCTAATCTGATCTAAATGAAATGGACCCACATCCCGACGGTGAATATTGGCACTTTTAACAAGCACCATTGGATGGCGCTCATTAGCATCAGTGTCAAAATCACTTTTGAGCTAATCGAAGACTAATGAATTAAAAGCCCCACTAGGCAGCAGGCAGAGAAAGACTCCTCATGGCCGACGTTATCGCCCCCTGCAGGTTGCGTTCAGTCACTTTACTGAAGCAACAACAGGCTCCTCAGTGGCCTTTCAGCTGGAGACGGCAGCAGATGTTCCGAACCTGTTCAGACCCGTCGAGTGAATCCCAACACACAGCAGCTCAGTGTGTGTGTGTGTGTGTGTGTGTGTGTGTGTGTGTGTGTGTGTGTTTGTGTGACGGACTCCCAGCTGGGACTCTTAGCCAACCTGTTCAAACACTTGCATCAGGTGGAGAAGAAGCAGGAGGGACTTCAAGCTGTTACATCAGTTCCACTTCCTGCTGACTGAACCCTCCCTGCCCGGTTCGACCCAGTTCTGACCAATCAGTGGGCCAGATCTGGTCTCTATCGCTTTCCCTTCACCGGATGTCCTAAAGGGCACCGATCCTCCTAGGGTGGACGTTCTGAGACCTTTCCAGGCATGTGGAAGGTCCAACAAAGCACCGGGGGCTGTAAACAGAGGGCTAAATCTTTCCAGGGATGTTTTCTCCACATGCCAACAGCATCTTGTCCAGGTACCACCTCTCTGTTTAAGGTGGTACGACCAGTTGCTGAGTGAGGAACATGACTGGTCTCGCTGAATGTTCTTGATGGTGGAAATGCAGCCGGCTACTCTAAAAACGCTCTGCTCTCTGCTGCTCGTGTCCACCAGGTGGCAGCGCAGGCGGTGCTCTTCCTGTGCATGAACACTGCGGGCATCTTCATCAGCTACCTGTCGGACCGGGCCCAGCGCCAGGCCTTCCTGGAGACGCGGCGCTGCATCGAGGCCCGGCTGCGGCTGGAGACGGAGAACCAGAGACAGGTGAGGCGCCGCCGTGTGGTAGGTGTCTGATATGTGTCTGATACAGCTGGTTAAAGCTGTATCTTCTACTTCTTTTTTCATTCTTTTTCATTTCATTCATTTCTCCCATCATCCCAACACTTTCGTCAATCGCACACACATTGAGAATGGGGAGCGTGGGCTGTGGGTGTGGCCGTGGCCAGGTGTCTTCCAGCCGCTGATTGATTTTAGCTGGCAGCAGCCGGCAGTTAGCCTAGTGGCTAATGAGAACAACCAGGGACGCCGCATCGATCGGCTGCTGTCATGCCAAATGTGCATCAGTGTTGCTCTACGCACGCAGCTATGTTTACTCAGCGGAGGGCTAGATAGCTCTCCGAGGCCGCAGAAAGCTTTTACCGCGGCAGTTTTCCTGGAAGGCATGGCTGTTGACGGTTGAAATGGAGCGAGACGATACAGCAGCAGCAGTAGCAGCAGCAGCCTCGGCCGATGGCCAATCAGGTGTCGGCCAGCGTGCTGGACCGCAGGCGGCTTCCATTCGCTGTCCCTCTGCATTCAGGCGGACATGTGCCGAGTATTTGGGCCGTTAGTCATAAGATGATTCGCCTCTAAAATGTCAGCGGAAAACTCGAAGACTCACCAGGAGAAGGAAACCATCAGTTTTGCACACACACTCACACGCATGTGTGTAGCCTGTCCACCAGACGGCACTGCCTCCATCTAGCACCCAGCTGGGTTATTATATTACGTTTTTACAGTAGGTTTTTTATTTATTTGAACATCCAACGCAATGGTTGGATGGCGAACCAATGGTTAGCTTGATGCTATAAAAACATCACTTCCGGGGTTGGCCAGTAGTAGGGAACCGCGGTGACGCAACCAGGAAATACACTGTCCCAAGTGGTTACCAGGGAGGCGGGTTTGGGTTCGTCCTTCTCGTTCGGGTCCTTCGGAGGACCCGCCTTCCGACGGAGGACGCTTCCTTCGAAGAATGCAGTCCCTGAATTGAGACACAGCCCAGTGGCCCAGGCCCCCAGACTCCAACATGGCGGCCCATTCATTTTAATGTATAGTTGGTCACCCAGCACATACGCTGAAAAAGGTTGCTGTAACCACCGCGATACATCAGCCAGTCAGAACGAGCTGAGACATGGCAGCCTGTAAGATGCCGTGACGCCACGCTGGGAATAAACTCTTTTCTGGGGATTTTCTGGCCTTTGTATATTTGTTTTGAAAAACTTCAAGACCTTGACTGAAAAATCTGCAATAGAAAGATTTGCTATCAACGGCATTTCAGGTCACAGTTGTCCTGTCAGCCGTTTTAGAGGCCTTCTGTTCTTTGTTTTTGTATTGCCGTCTTTGGGGAAAATGTTTTTTGGGCCCATTTGGGCCATGTTGGCAGTCCAATCCAGTTCTTATAATACAGCCGTGAATCCATCTAATGCACTTCCTGTTTCCTGCCTCCCCCACGGGCCCCAGGAGAGGCTGGTGCTGTCGGTCCTGCCGCGCTTCGTGGTTCTGGAGATGATCAACGACATGACAAACGTGGAGGACGAACACCTGCAGCACCAGTTCCACAGAATCTACATCCACCGCTACGAGAACGTCAGGTAAGTGGGCGGGTTCTGATGTCATCACTGGGGGTGGTGGTGGGAGTGAGGCGGGTCGGGGGAGCCGAGTGCTTCAGGAGGGTTGGTGTTAAAGGCGCGAGGGCTGACGATTCCCGATGAAGGATCGCCGGCTGACAAGCTCCTCCCACTTCCTGTCAGCAACGGCGTTTAGTTGTTTGTGTTTCAGTCGTTCAGTCATTCGAAGCAGTTTCAAATGACTGACAGCCCTGCCGTTAGACAACTGGCTTCATTTAACTCACCTCTGTCTTAGAGAGCCCCGCCCACTTGCTGACCCATGATGCCAGGCTGACAGTGCATTTTCACATGATGTGCAGCTGGATATCAAAGTGACATTTCCCTATTTTATGCAGCATTCTTTTCGCAGATGTCAAAGGCTTCACCAACCTGTCCACCACGCTGTCGGCCCAGGAGCTGGTGCGCATGCTGAACGAGCTCTTTGCACGATTCGACCGCCTGGCGCACGTAAGTGTTGCCCCGCCCACCTCTCCCCAACAACCCAAAGACCCTTGGCTTGGCCACACCCACCACAGCTGTGGCTTTTGACCCACACAGTAGATAGAGCTTCTCAGATAGATTGAAGATGAAGCAAGTGTGGAGGAAACCCCTCTGGTTAATGGCGCGGGGGATTGAGGGTCGTGTGACTTCTTCATCTCGCTGGCGCCCCCTGCTGTAGATTCACCCAGAGACTGACGGTGCGTTTGCCCTTGTGTCTTGTGCAGGAGAATCACTGCCTGAGGATCAAGATCCTGGGAGACTGCTACTACTGCGTGTCGGGCCTCCCCGAGCCCCGGCAGGACCACGCCCACTGCTGCGTGGAGATGGGCCTCAGCATGATCAAAACCATCAGGTACCTGCAGGAACACGGCACCGCCTGTAGGCACCCACCAGGGTGAAGCTCTTAGCTCTGCTCTGCCCTCGTGTCGAGGCGCTGCTTGAAGCTCCAGGGGCTCCAGATCTCACAGATTCTCGCGTGATCAAACATGACTTAATTAGTAAACGAATCAAGACCTTGGGTGTAATGCTAATACTCGTGCTAACTTGAGATTATTAGCTTTCTCGTCTGACCGGTGGATGAGTTGTTCCGTAGGGTGAAGAGCCTTTTAGTATCTCACAAGCAGCTGATGATCTGGTGGCAGGTCAGCTGACTCCAGCCCCCCTCCCCCGTCACTGCGACTCCCAGGATCCCTTTGGGCGCACATCCATCAGCGTCGCTACGAGGCGTGAAATGAGGCCGAGAGGCTGCAGCTCCTCGCCGTCGTGCTTTGTGTTCGGGGGATAATAAAGTATGAAATGAGAAATTTAGCCCCCAGTGGAAAGGTCCTCTTCTCACTGTGTTCCCTTCCACCGTGATTGTCAGGCAGCGACCTGTCTGTCTGTCCGTCCGTCCATCCATCTTTCTGTCCATCCATCTGTCCGTCCATCCACCTGTGCCTCGTTGTCCAAGTCCAGCAATTCTAAAGAAAACTAAAAAGATTAAAGGAGCGTTCCTGTGCCTGTTTGTGTTTGCTGGCATAACTTCATCACACAGATGTGTGGCTATGGTATCTCGCAGTAGACGTTTACACCAGCCAATATCAACAAGTGCGGTTTGCGAAATTAAACGTATCTCAATAAACTCATTGTGGCTGGTTGGGGTCTCCACATCAGACCACCACTGCTTTGTTTTTGCATCCATTCAGTATTACGTTTGTTGAAAACTTAAACAGCTTTCCTTCGAAAATGTTTAATTTTTGAAGATAAAAAAACAGCTAGCTTACGGTGGATGTTGCGAGCTGCTGTTTCCAGCCGAAGGGTGGCTAACACAAAATGTGAAACATTGACAGTTGTAAAAACAAAAAAACCCTGAAGGAAACTTTGAATGATGAAGGAAAAGTGTCTGCTAACTTTGGTCAACTCTGTTGTTTTTCTTTTTCAGATATGTGCGCTCGCGCACGAAACACGACATTGACATGCGCATCGGGATCCACTCGGGCTCGGTGCTGTGCGGCGTCCTGGGGCTGCGGAAGTGGCAGTTTGACGTCTGGTCCTGGGACGTGGACATCGCCAACAAGCTGGAGTCTGGTGGAATCCCAGGGTGAGTGTTTTCAGGAGCTCAAGGTGGGATTTCCTCTGAGCCTTTGTCCAAACAGTGTGGTTAGCAATGTTGCTTCACAGCAAGAAGGTCGTGGGTTCGATTCCAGGCCTTTCTGTTTGGAGTTTGCAATGTTCTCCCTGCGTCTGTGTGGGTTCTCTCCGGGTTCTCCGGCTTCCTTCCACACTCCAAACACATACATGTGAGTTGGATTGGAAACTCCAAATTGACTGTAGTTGTTGGAGAGTGTGAATGGTGGTTTGTCTCTTTGTGGCCCTGTGATGAACTGGCGACAACTTGTCCATGGTGTGACCCTGCCTTCGCCCTGTGACAGCTGAGATACAATCCAGCAGAACTCCATGACCCTGTGCAGGAAGGAGTGTGTATTGAAAATACAGGTGTGGGCAAACCTTGGCCTGGGGGCCATATGCAGCCTATTAAGCATTTTAATCCGGCCCGCCAAACTTCAAGAAATTATATTAATATCAAATAAGTCAAATAAAAATAATAGCTGTATTTGATCCATATTAAAGCACATTTTCTACACAGCCCACAATTTCTTTTTTTCCCTCCTACGAGGTCACATTTTAGAACCCATTGTGGCCCCACCAGTCAAAAGGTTTGCCCACCCCTGCCCTAAAGTCTGACCCCCCCCCCAGTGTCAAGAAAACGGCGGTTTCTCCGTGGGGTCTTGCAGGAGGATCCACATCTCCAAGGCCACGCTGGACTGTCTGAACAGCGACTACGAGGTGGAGGCGGGCCACGGCAAGGACCGCAATGACTTCCTGCGCCGCCACAACATCGAGACCTACCTGATCAAGCAGCCAGAGGAGAGTCTGCTCACGCTGCCCGAGGACATCATGAAGGAGGCGGCCAGCTCGGCCGACCGCCGCGCCAGCAGCGCCACCTTCAACGAGGCGTCGTGGAGCCCCGAGCTCCCCTTCGACAACATCGTTGGCAAGCAGAACGTGAGTGGTTGCCGCCGCCCTGAGCGCCGCTACACCAGGGGGGAGAGAAACACGCACCGGACAGAGGCCTCCGTCTCCACACGGCTGGAAACGCGAGGACTGTCGTTCCGTTTTTGTGCGAGGAGAAACCTTCAGAAGTCCAGGCTTAAAATGAGCGGAATGTTCCTTTTAGACGGAGGTCTCCGTCCTCCGTGCGTGAATCTCCTCCTTGGTTGTCGCGGTCAGTTGTCTGTGTGTGTGTGTGTGTGTGTGTGTGTGTGTGAGAGACGTGAGCTTCTTCATCCCACCTCCATCTGTCCTGCAGCGACGTCCTGCTGTAGCTTCTTTCCCTGGAGGCTCCGCAGGTTTCCAGTAATTAACCTGAGCACTGTCGTCCCTTGGGGCAACCGCGACAGTGACAGCGGCGCCGCTGGTAAAAATGCCTCGGAGTTGATCCACGGGCGGTGCCTCTTGCTGCCAGTGTTTGTTTAATCCACACAGGCGAACTCTGTGTGTGTGTGTGTGTGTGTGTGTGTGTGTGTGTGTGGCTTGTTTGTTTTTGAGTGTTTTTCGTGACATCAT
The DNA here is from genome assembly GCA_009823395.1 of Thamnaconus septentrionalis. Classification (NCBI taxonomy): domain Eukaryota; kingdom Metazoa; phylum Chordata; class Actinopteri; order Tetraodontiformes; family Monacanthidae; genus Thamnaconus; species Thamnaconus septentrionalis. Next base: position 12,745,462 of record CM020504.1, read on the forward strand.
AAGTGGTCACATTAATCATGGTTACTAGATTCCTTAAGTGTGTTTGTTTTTAGTATTAGAATTGTCTTGAGGTCATCAACACGTTCGCTTCAGCAGCCAATCGGATTGCGTCAGCGTGTGGCGTGCAGGGGTGGACCGGGCGTCGCCAACCTTCCCCCTCGGCTTTTGCCGCCGATCATCCAGCGCGTCAGCGAATGTGTGGACTGAACCCACTTGTTGCTACGTGTTGTGTCGGCAGCTGCTGTGAGCAGCAGAGGGCGCCGCTGTGGTGAACCTGCAGGCTGAGGAGGTGGATGATGGTGGAGGGTGGGGGGGGGTTGCACCAGAGTGGACGATAGGGGCTGCAGAAGCAGCTGAGTGGCTCATGCCTTTACCTCTTTCACGCTTGGCCGTGCGCCCGCCGGCTCCCATGATGCACGGCGGCGCCCTGCAGGAGTGACAGGAGTGCTTCCTCAGCGGCGGAGCCGCCGACTGGAGCGCTGCCGCTCCCCCTCCACGTCCCGTCCTCCACTTCCTGCTAACACAGTCCTGCTCCTACACCAACAGGACCAGCAGAACTGTAACGTGACCCCGGCTCCACACTGAAAGCATCCGCGGAGCGTCAGTGGGTGGAGGAAGGCGGATCGACCTGCTGTTCACGTGAGGATTGCAAGATGGCGCGACAACCTCGCTAGTTTTGCTTGTATTTAAAGAAAACAATAGCGAAGCAAAACTCTTTTGCCCGTCCGAACTTTGCCTCAAGTATCGCTCGAGTAACCGAACTGCTGGTATCAGACAAAATGCAGGTATTTAAGGTGTAAATGTACTTTGTTTATTATAGTTTCAGATTTGAAGTGAAATGTGATACATGAAGTTACAGCATAATGCAGCACATATAACAACAAACTGCTGCAGATTGTATATTATAATGAAAATCAAGCGGCTCCACTGTGTTTTCCCATCATTGACTTCCTGCAGTTCTACCTACTGCAAATGACGCAGTTGCCGCGCGTGGTGCGAGCGCGTGCACACTGACTTTAATGGCCGCAGTCGCTTTCGTTGTGATCTGGGCTGGAGAGTCCGATCTCCGCTCGCCGGCTAACGCGGCTAACGTGGCTAACGTGGCTAACGCGGCCAACGCTGCTGGCTGCGAGGGCCTGTTTGTGCTCCTGAAGCCTCACCCGCCAAGCCAACATACAGCCGAGCTCCGCCTCCGTTTGCCCTTTTCCCCGGCATCACATGGTGGCCTTTCCCTGAGAGAAACATCTAACATCTATTAATACACACCGTAACGTGGAGGCTGCCACCATATGGCCGCCATCAACGCCGCCGGCAGTCTGACAGGAGGGAAATGTCAGCAGGAGCGGCCGCCCTTTAGGCCACAGCCACGGCCAGGCTCCGCCTAGTCCCAGGGGTCCCCGGGGTCCCGGGGGTGAGGGGGTCGACTATGGGCGATGCATCTCTGCTAGCTGGCGGCTTCTCTGTCGCCGCCTGCTGGTGGGACCAGGACTATCGATTGGCAACTGACCGTAGGTGTGTGTGCGAGTGTGTTAACTTGTCCAGGGTGTCACCCTGCCTTCACCCTATGGCAGCTGGGAGAGGCCCCAGCAGACCCCTGCCACCCTGAGTGGTGCAGGAGGAAGCAGGTACTGAAGATGGATGGATGGATTTTAAAGGCGGTCCAACTGGTTCCTTTGCAACTTCTTTGCATGTTGTGGAAAGAAGAGGCTCGTTCATTGGCACAGCGCCACCCACGGGAAGACAGTGGACATTTTCCCGAAATCACCCAGGTACTGCATGCTGCCTGTCTGCTGTATTTACAGGCAGGCAGGCAGGCCGGCAGGCAGCGAACCCCTTGGATGGCTGGTTACATTACAGTCAAGCAAAATAGGATCAATGAGATCCTCAAGGTCAAGAAAAAGGTCGAGTTTAGGTTCATTTCACAGTGCGTATTTGGCTGCACTTTCCCCATTACTGCTGTGCGTGTGTGTGTGTGTGTGTGTGTGTGTGTGTGTGTGCGTGTGTGTGTGTGCAGTTGTGCTCCTGCCTTGTCACCACCACAGAACAGCAGTGACTGAGTGAAGTTGCATGACTGGACTGTTGCATTAGTCTGCTCCGCCACCCCCCCGTCCCCCTCTCCCTCTCCTCCCCCTCCCCCCTCCTCCTCCTCCTCCTCCTCCTGCCACTCGTCTCCCTCTCTCTCTCTCTCTCCCTCTCCCTCTCCCTCCGACTCTCCTCCTCTACCTTCGCTCCCCTCCTCCTCCTCCTCCTCCTCCTCCTCTTGCCCCTTCCTCTCCCTCTCTCTCTCCCTCTCCCAATGCCCCCCCCCCGGTTCAGGTGTGTCTTGAGTGTGAGTGGGCGGGGCTGGAGGGGAACCAGGGGGACCAGCAGGTTCACTCTGTCTGCATGTGCTCTCCCTCCTAGACTCTGGCTGCCCTAACGAGAAATTCGATAAATCTGCTTCCAAACCATCTCGCACAAGCTTTGCATGTCCACCACTCTGGCCCCGAGGAAATTAACGAGCGAATAGAGAGCGTCATCGACTTACGGAGTGGCGATAAGTTGAGGAGAGAGCATATCAAGCCGTTCTCTCTGATGTTTAAAGACTCCAGCCTGGAAGAGAAGGTAGCTGGAGTCCAAGACAGCCCTCACTCTCCTCCTCCCTCTCCTCCTGCTGCTCCTCCTCCTCCTGCTGCTGCTGCTCTTCCCTCTGCTCTTCTTGCTCCTGCCCCTCCCCCACCTCCTATTTCTCCACCCCTTCTCCTCTTCCTGCTCTTCCCTCTGCTCTTCTTGCTCCTGCCCCTCCTCCTCCTTCTCATCCTCCATCCCCTGCTCTTCTTCCTCTTGCCCCTCCCCCACCTCCTATTTCCCCACCCCTTCTCCTGCTGCTCCTCCTCCTTCTCCTCCTGCTGCTCTTCCCTTTGCTTTTCTTGCTCCTGCCCCTCCCCCCACCTCCTATTTCCCCTCCTTCTCCTCCTGCTGCTCCTCCCCCAGCTGTTCTAGCACTTACCCCACCCCTTCCTGCTCCTCCACCAGCACCTGCTCCTCCTGCTCCTTCTGCTCCTCCTCTCAGATGGACTCACTCAGGAACTCAAGCAGCCTCAGCTCTGTCATCTGGCTTTTCTTTGACTATGAGTAAGCTGAAGGCGCTAACGATGCTAAGTCCAGCTAAGGGAGTCTGAAGTGTGTCACAGTAGCCAAACAGTCTGTGGACAAAACCATTCAAAGGACTGCTTCAATAAATGATCAGACCATGAACTGTGTTTTTTTTGTTGCTTTTAACCGTTTTTAAGAGCACAACAAAGCGCCAGGACCCTCTGAGGCGTAATACCACCTTCTACCTCCAGAGGTCGGTGTGGTTAAAGCTGCTGAGTTGTAAATGTGAAGAATATTCAGCATCTCCACTGAAGCTGTTGCTCCACTGTTGGCGTCTGTGGGGCCTCAGACAGGAGGTCACGTCACACACAGCAGGACCATGGTGCTGCCTTCACCGTCCTGGTGGGGGTGCTGTGTTTATTATACCTTTGAATGCCAACTGATTTCAACATGTGATCATGTGATGATGATGAGGAGGAGGAGGAGGAGGAGGAGGCGGAGGAGAAGGAGGAAGAGGACACACTTAAGACTCCGGACTGTCACTTTGCTGCAACATTTCAAACAGCTTCAGGTGGTTTGTAGCTGTCCAATCAGAGAGCGGCGTCCTTCAGTTTACTCATCAGCACCTGGACGTCTGTTATTCTTTTTTGTTTGTTTGTTTGTTTGTTTGTTTGTTTGTTTTTCCAAAGGCCTGCGTTGAATTCACCAGTGAAAAAATGTATTTGGTTTATTCTAAAATAATTTAGACTACATTGAGAATAAATCAGAGCAAAGCAGATTTGGAAGAATCGGGTTGTCGAAAGAAAAAAAAATTGAAATAATAAAGCAGTTTGTGTCCAATCAGATTGAGGAGGACTCGAACCAAAGTGTCTGCTGCCAAACAAAGACGGCGTTTCCACTGTGATATGGCAACAACTAGCTTTCTGATTGGTCGGGTTTGGAAGAAAAACCTGGTTGCACTGCGAGCATTGTAGCATCTAGCTGCACTTAATTAAAAAAAAAAACTTTTCCCACGTGACTTAAAATCCCACAACGGAAACCGTTGAACACAAAGTCTTGACTAGTGATTCAGCGTTAGCGAAGATAAATAAAGATGAAGCTACATTTATTTTCTTCAAGTCAAAATGGCCCTCCTGCTTTTCTCTGGTGAATGAAATGCTCCACCTGTGTTTCCTGGCCACGCCTCCTGCTCAAACCCCGCCTTCATATAGGACAGAGCCTCTCTTTGGTTCTTGGTCTCCCTTCTTTCTCAGACTCTTCAGTTTCTGTGCAGTTATTTGTTGTGGTTTTGTTTCCTGTTTTCTTTGATTTTTTTTTTCTTGGTTTTTATTTAATTGGTTTTGCCAAACATGACGCAGCCTTCTTGCTAATTTCCCAGCACCCTTTGAGAAAGAGACAGAGTGATTGACTTTTTTAAAAAAATCAAATAACTGGTAGTCCAAACTCAAAAGTTATGAAACACTTCCAGAGTGGCTAAAACAAATGCTGGCTTTATCTTCCTCTTTTGCAGGACATGCTAACTGATGCCAGGTTCTGTTAACTTCTCACTATTGTGTCGCTGAAAGACTGAAAACAAACCAGATTGTGGAAGTGTCTTTGTTAAAGACGGCAGAATATTTTTAGTTTACTTGTTTGACAAAATGTTGCACTAAATCAAAGAGGAAGAATGGAAAATGATCCAGAATCAACACTAAAAAGTGAAGTTACTAGCATGAATACACATAGCCTGTATGTAGCTGTGCTAGCGTCTGGCTGCTGTCACATATTTTCTCAACAAATCTCTGTTGTGCTGCATATGAAAGGCACCCGCCCTCAGTTTGGCCTGCAATTTCTAACTCCAAACCCTAGCAGCTAGCCACTAGCGATTAGCATTCTGACCCGTGAACCTAGCGGCTAACTCGCCGGCTGCTGTCTCTTTCTCTCTTGTCGCTTACGCTTGTGGTTGGAACCGCCGCATGTCGTTGTGTCCGAGGTGTCCGCCGCTCGGCGCCGGTCTGACTCGGCCCACCAGCACCCCTCACACGGTCTCCCTTCCGCCCTCCCTCCTCTCTCCTCCCTCCTCCCCCTCCCCCCACGCTCACACTGCAGTACTCCCAAATGAGGGACGAAGTCTTCAAGTCCAACCTGGTGTGCGCCTTCATCGTGCTCATCTTCATCACCACTATCCAGAGCCTGCTCCCTTCCACCAGGTAACAGACTGGCGGGCTAGCGACACAGCAGTCAGTTAGCGCCTGTGTTGATGACTTTCAGGGGCTGCAAGCAAAAAACTCGGTTATGGATAATGTTATTTTGCAGGAACAACTCATTTGTTTTTTTGCAAATGCTAGCAGGGTAAATAATGTGGCTCTCTGCACCGTGTGTGTTTTCTTATTTGCACTACTCTGACGTAGTTTTAGATATTTTAAAACCTTTTTGTGCTTTTTCTATTCTTCTTGTACAAGGCATGTTAATCGTACACAGTGAGTAACTAGTTTCAATGCTCTGTATGTGTATATTGTAGGATTGACAAAAAAGCTACCTTGTACCGTATGTGTGCACGCGCGTGTGTGTGTGTGTGTGTGTCCGTGTCCGTGCAGGACGGTCACCATGGTGATCCAGTTCTCGGTGCTGATCGTCCTCCACTGCTGCCTGGTCCTGGTCACCACGGCCGAGGACTACAAGTGTCTGCCGCTGGTGCTGCGCCAGGCCTGCTGCTGGATCAATGAGACCTACGCCGCCCGCAACGTCATCGTCTTCGTCTCCATCCTCATCAACTTCCTGGCGGCCATGATCAACATTGTGAGTTCCACCGCTTCCATTCCCAGCAGGTTCCAGGAGCTGGGCTGTGACCTCTGCATATCTCTGACTCTCGCAGCTGTGGTGCGACTTCGACCAGTCCAACGGCTTCAGGAACCAGACCTTCAACGAGTCCACCGCTGTCCCTGACATCTGCTTCTACCCTGAGGTACTGGTGGACGCTGCATCTCTGTTGTGCTGTGTGACTTGTTTCCCCGTTTGTGACCAGCAACACTCTCTTCATGACCACTGGTGCAGGAGGGTGGCAAACCTCAGTGCTCTAGCAGCTAATGCTAACGTGACACAGTGTTTTTCAACCTTTTTTGAGCCCTGGCACATTTTTTACATTGAAAAAAAAATGACATGGCTCAACAACCAACCAATGTTAGAAAATGACACTTATTAGCCTAATAATGACAATATAGTCAGGGCCTGTTTAGATGCACACAAAGCTGATATCCTGTGAGGAATTTAGGGAGGAAAACAGGCTCACATGCTTTCAAAGCACAGTCACTCCGCAATGGAATGTTGTTATTTTTTTTAGACCAATAAATGAAATTGGATCATTTTTCACAGCAAACCTGTGAGACAAGTGTGCCGCGGCATAGCAGTTGAAAAACACTGAGTAAGCTAACATCTGCCGCAGCCCGCTTCCATTATAGCTAGCTAACATCTGCTGCAGCTGTCATACATTACAGATATCTTACACCGCAGCTTTTTTCACAGCACACCTGACATTATGTCCCAGTACACCAGTGTGCCGCGACACAGTGGTTAAAAAACACAGATGCAGCTAACCCTAGCATGGTCTCACCTGTCTCTCCGTGTTGCGCAGTACTTTGTGTTCACCGGCGTCCTGGCCATGGTCACCTGCGCCGTCTTCTTGCGGCTGAACTCGGTGCTGAAGCTGGCCGTGCTGCTGGTGATGATCGCCGTCTACTCGCTGCTGACGGAGGCCTTCTACACCTCGCTCTTCGTCCGCTATGACACCGTCCACCACAACACAGAGTGAGCGGCCTTTTGCGGTCTTTGAACTCGACTGCGGTGGGAGGAGGCAGCTAACAGCTAGCTTAGCTTCGCCTGGGAAACGCCTTCATGTCTTTTTCTGCTCCCGCAGGAACTTCCTGGGCACGAAGGAGACGTCTCTGCTGCTGATGGCCATGTTCCTCCTCGCTGTGTTCTATCACGGGCAGCAGGTGAGTCAAACGCACAACGTCTTGCTCGCTCACTCCCTGTTTCTTGACTGACGACCTCGGAGTTTTGCCACAAACTCTGGAAAACTGAACGCCAGTGGTGGGCCTTCACGGCCGGCCAGGTCTTCTCTGCTGGGCTAACCTCACTTAGAAAAGTGAAATTTTCCCGTAATTATGGTAACAGGGTTACTCTCCATAGTCTGTTCTTTTCATAGTGTATATCATCCTCTTGGTTGCGTTGCTTCCATTGTTATATATTACAGTAGAGTTTTGATCCAATCATATTTCAGCTAGCTTGTGTTGTCAGGCTCTATGAGATCTGCCTTAAACCAGCAGAATCGACATAGCAGGCTGCTTGTCCACTGTAAGCGAACGGACCTCAGTGAGTTGCGACAGCCAATCAGGTCTGGAGTCTGCAATGCCAAGACCAGCTAGCTGGCTTTACGCTGAACGTCACATGTACGTGTCCTGTGATTGGATGAGGCCTGAAAGCCTCTAAGACTGAACCCCAAAGATCCACGACGGCTGAAGGAGAAGATGAAGATTTAGTTGCTGAATCATCTGTCATTTAAAATGTAAATGTGGCCCATTGGCACAGCAGCTGCACCAACGTGTTAAATTGTTTAAAAACTTAATAGTTCAAATGTTTGTTTCTGAATTTAGGGTGGACTAAATATGACGTCACCGAAAGTTAACATTGCCTCGGCCCGTTTCTAAGCTGCGCTCGGGGGGGGGGGGGTTCTGCGTGATCGTCCCGTCGCTTGTGAGACAGGCTAGCGGTGTCGCGGCCGCTGACCCGTCACCGTGGCGACCGCCGTGTCAGGGACTCGCTGAGCCGGCAGGTCGCTCAGTGTGGAGGAGAGAGAAGCTGTCACGTTCTCGTCATTTGGCGGCTTATCGATCGTAACGCGGTCGATGGTGCCACTCGTGGCGCCCTGCAGACGAGCTAGCACCTGCTCCCAGCATGCACCACTTCACAAAGTGACTCAGAGAGCGGGCAGCAGCTGGTCGCTGTGTCCGGAGGTCGGAGGTCTGATTGGTCGTCTGATTGGTCGGCCTCTGACGCGGCGACGGGGTGAGCTGGCCGCTGTTCCCGAAGCTCACAGACTTCAAAACACATCCTGTTTCTTGTGTGGCAAAAAATAAAAAAAAAGAATGATAATGATAATAGTAATAATACTAATAATCCTATCAGAGGTGCCGCCCCCCTCCCCCTCCCCTCCCCTCTCTCGTCCCAACGGCATCGCAGTGAATTTTCAACCAATCAAAACGCAGCAATTGGAGCCGACAGCCTTTTTTGGACACGTTGGACAAAAATCTGGAGATAAAAAATTATTTCATTTCGTTGTTTGTAGAGCCGCCGGCTTCTCATTACTGGCCCGTTTGGGGCGCTGCGATGCTGATGAGGCAGTTCGTCACCACAGCCACTTCCTGTCGGCGCAGCAGCGACACCATCCAGCACGCGCCGCGTTCAATTAAGGAGCTGCGGACAGGGCTCTTACTCTGAAAGGATTAGAGCCACGCCTCTGGTTCTCTTAGCGCTCAGTCAGGTTGTCTGGCCCTCAGACGGGAAGCGCGTGTTGAATGCTGGACGGCAATACGAAATGAAACGATGTTTCCGACCAGAAGGAAGAAAAGGAGAAAAAGCGACACAGCCGTTCAAATGCTGCACCGAGCAACAGAACCGGCGACGGTGTAGAAGAGAATAGAACAGAGTAGATGGATGGATGCCGCGCTCCGGCTTGAAGGGCGTGTGGCTCAGGTCATCTGACATTATAATGGAAAACAAAATTAAAAGAGAGAAGGATAAGTGCCGAGCATCAGCTGGCACCTGTCGTTAGCGTCGCTCTCTCGCCAGCTGGTTGCTGACGCAGGGAACGAGCTGCTTCATCAGAGGCAGACTGGAGATCGCTGCTGCTCTTCGATTGGCTCATTTTCTCTGCTTCGGTCAAAATAGTTTCCCCCCCACTCATGTAGAGAAGCAAACAGCCTGCTGGAGTCCCGGCCAATCGGCCAATCGGCCAATCGGCCGGCCTGCTGCTTCGCCGTCCACCCAACCGCTGATCCTTTTTATTACCAGGCTGCATCTCACTCTGAAGGTTCCCCTGCTGTGTGTGTGTGTGTGTGTGTGTGTGTGTGTAGCTGGAGTACACGGCTCGGCTGGACTTCCTGTGGCGCGTCCAGGCCAAGGAGGAGATCAACGAGATGAAAGAGCTGCGAGAGCACAACGAGAATATGCTGAGGAACATCCTGCCCAGCCACGTGGCCCGACACTTCCTGGAGAAGGACCGCGACAACGAGGTGAGTCCGTCCCACCAAAATAAGACGCGTCGTCAGTCGTCAGTAGTTCAGATGCTGGAAGCCATTCATTTTTTCACTGTCTTCGCTGAGTGAGCAACTACATTGAAATGAATGGACCGCCTAGTGGTATCCCGGGGGCTTGGCCTTCAGTTGTTGGACGTCTCGCTGGGGCAGGCAGGGGACGCCGTAGTGCGGCTGGACTCTGCCACCAGTGTGTGTCAACGCTGCCCCCCGGTGGCAGAGCAGGGGTCCTGCATGCTCTGACCAGCCTCCTGCTGGAATTCAGCCACAATAGTGAGATTCTGCAGAACCATACGGTGAACATTCAGACCTGCTGTTCTGCTACTGCATTTCTAGAACCCTTGTTTTTCTTGTTTTGTTTAGGGTTTTTTTTGAGACAGTGCCACCTGCTGGAAACTCCAACCACAGCAGCATCCAACTCACATACCACTTTCTGTCTCACAAGTTACGCTTTAAAAGTCAGGGGTCAGGGTTTGGGATTGGATCTTGTTTTTCGTGCCACCACTGCCACCTGTTGGACGCTTGTAAAACTGCAACTGCATCAGTGTCCCATGAAAACACAACTTTTTTTCTAACAACAATAATAATAATAATAATAATAATAATAATAATACATTTATTTATTTGTAAGGGCACCTCACAGAAAACAATTAAAAATACAAAAGAGGATACAACAAAGACACGCAGAAAATAAAATACATTAAAATACATTTTTTAAAATGTATATAACAGCAGTGCAATTTGTCAGGTGAGATGAGCAAGTTTGAACAGGTGGGTTTTGACTTTGGATTTGAACAGAGAGACAGAAGTGGCGTTGCAGACGTCATGGGGGAGTGAATTCCAGAATTGTTTAGTTACAACCCCGGAACTAACCAACTTAGTTACAGTCCTAAGGGTCAGAGGTCAAGGATTAAAGGTTGGGATTTGGACCTTGTTTCAAAAGTACCATCTTCCTCCACAGGAGCTCTACTCGCAGTCCTACGACTCTGTGGGCGTCATGTTCGCCTCCATCCCGGGATTCGCCGACTTCTACTCGCAGACGGAGATGAACAACCAGGGGGTGGAGTGTCTGCGGCTGCTCAACGAGATCATCGCCGACTTCGACGAGGTGAGGACGGCGGAAAGCCGTCGTCTTGGGTCGGTGTCCCGCCTCTCCTGAGCCTCTGTCTGCTCTCCACAGTTGCTGGGGGAGGACCGCTTCCAGGACATCGAGAAGATCAAGACCATCGGCAGCACCTACATGGCCGTTTCCGGCCTGTCGCCGGAGAAGCAGGTGAGGAGCTGCAGGTGTGAAGCCAGCTGGTTGCAGAAGAACCTTCTCGTTGTGGTCTCACTCTTCTTCTTCTTCTTCTTCTCCTCCTCCTCCCTCCACCGCTGCAGCAATGTGAAGACAAGTGGGGCCACCTGTGCGCGCTGGCTGACTTCGCCATCGCGCTGAAGGAGAGCATCCAGGAGATCAACAAGCACTCTTTCAACAACTTTGAGCTGAGGATCGGTGAGTCGCCCGCTCAGAGAACGGCTGACGGTCTGAGTCCTTACTGGGTCCCATCCAGAGGCGGCAAAAGTCGCTGTACAGATAGATGTAAAAGCAAGAAAGTACAGGTTCTGAAATATAAAGTTGCCACAAAATAATCTGGACTGAACTGACCTGAGGTCAGAGGTCAGAGGTGTTGATGAGCATCTGGACCAATTTGAACATTTTTGGTACTTTCAAGTTTGTTTGTTTTTCAACTGCAGCACCACCAAACTGTAATCAGTCATAGTGATGAAGCCATTATTTAATGTTTACACTTTTAGTAACAATAATCAATGATATTTTCTGTATGCTTATTTTTCTCTTCACTGAAAACGTACTGAACAGTGACCTCAGAGCCAAGGTTCTCTGAAACAATCTCCTTCTAAAACATGATCAACTTTTGTATTTAACTACACAACACGGTTCAAATAGCTCCACTTCAAGCTCAACGACTATATTAATAAATGAATTACTTTGAGGGGCAACACGGTGGCGCAGTGGTTAGCGCTGCCGCCTCACAGCAAGAAGGTCGTGGGTTCGATTCCGGTGCCCGGACCTGTGACCTTTCTGTGTGGAGTTTGCATGTTCTCCCTGTGTCTGTGTGGCTTCTCTCCGGGTTCTCCGGCTTCCTCCCACACTCCAAAAACATGCATGTGAGGTCAATTGAACACTCTAAATTGTCCGTAGGTGTGCATGTGAGTGTGAATGGTTGTTTGTTTCTATGTGGCTCTGTGATGAACTGGCGACTTGTCCAGGGTGTCACCCTGCCTTCGCCCTAAGACAGCTGGGATAGGCTCCAGCAGACCCCCGTGACCCTGAATTGGAATAAGCGGGTATAGAAGATGAATGAATGAATGAATTACTTTGAAAACAATTTCTATCTTTAAAAACTGTCAAACACAACAGTAAGAAGCGTGTTTTTCCAATGTAAGGCGTAGAAAGTGCAGATATTTACAGGTACTCCCCGAAAAATTAGAATAGCAAGTAAAAGTTGTTTTATTTTGGCGATTTAACATAAAAGATGAAACCAACAAATTTTATTGAGCCATTACACGCAAATTGACATCTCAAGCAGTTCCTTGTTGTAACTTTGCTGATTAAGATTTTCAGCTTATTAAAACCACAAACCCACAAACTCAGAAAATTATTGTAAAATTTGAGGGTTTTTTTTAAGCTGCAAGACCTGATCAGCAAAATCCAAAGAAATAAAAACTTGAAATATATTGATTTGCATATTATTAATTTATATAATATGTCAAATTCACCTTTTAAGTTGAATTGCAGAAGTACAACATCCTTTTCAGGATATTCTAATTTTCTGGGTAGTACCTGTATGTTACAAATGTAGGGAGTAAAAGTAAAAAGTCCTCCTACTCAAGTAAAGTACAGATCTCAGTGCAGTAAAGTATTTGTCCTTGCTTACTGACCACCTCTGATCCCACTTCGCCCGGCAGGTATGGCCCACGGCTCGGTGGTGGCCGGCGTCATCGGCGCCAAGAAGCCTCAGTACGACATCTGGGGGAAGACGGTGAACCTGGCCAGCCGCATGGACAGCACCGGCGTCAGCGGCAAGATCCAGGTGCCCGAGGAGACCTACCAGATCCTGAAGGAGCGCGGCTTCGCCTTCGAGTACCGCGGCGAGATCTACGTCAAGGGCATCAGCGAGCAGGAGGGCAAGATCCGGACGCACTTCCTGCTGGGCCGCGTGCAGCCCAACCCGCTCATCCTGCAGCCGCGCAGGATCAAGGGCGAGTACTCGCTGGCCGCCGTGGTGCTGGGCCTGGTGCAGTCGCTCAACCGCCAGAAGCAGAAGCAGATCCTCAACGAGAACAACAACTCGGGCATGATGAAGGGCCACCACCACTACAACCGCAGGACGTTGTTGGCGCCCGGCGGCTCCGAGGGCGGAGGCGGGCACCACGCAGAGGCGGCCGATAAGACTGAGCTCTCCTGAGCCCCGCCTCCCCAACCTGCCTCTCGCCGCCACCCCCCGGAGCGCCAGCTGGCCTCATTGGCTGAGCTGCGTGTCAGCTGGGTGGGAAGTCTCCGCCCGCTTCCGCACTACCGAGCTGCCGAGCAGAGATCAAATGAAGCCGAGGTGAAACCATGGCAGGCTGCGGTCTGGGGGAGGGGCGGGGAGGGGGGGGGCGGAGCTCTGCACGCCGAGGTCCCAGCCAATCAGAAGCGTCGGTCATCTGTCACTCATAACATTCCACTGCCCCTTTTTTCAAACCAAAACGTGACCAGAACTTTTTTTCGTTCAGTCCAGCCGAATGTGGGTAGTGGGAGGGGCTTAGCGCTTCCACAACCAGCCAGGCCAGGGGGCGTTTGGGTGTTCTGTTCTGCTGCTCCTCTCTCCAGGTTCGTCACTATTGGCCATTTCACCTTCAACGACCACATTCGCATGACGAGGAGAGCTAGCATAGCTGCAATTGCTGCTAGCAGTTCAGCAGCAGTCCGGCTAAACTGCTGTCAAATGTCAAAGGGTAAATAAACGTCTTGGACATCCTGACAGCGATCATCTATCAGCATGATTGATTGGCCAGCTCTTTCCTTCAGATCAACCAGTCGGCTGGTCTCCTGATTGTGGTAGCTTGCGGCGGCTCCTCCCACTTTGGTCGATCCCAGCTAACGAGGTAATTTCTGCCCAGTGAAGCAGCTCTGTATCTGAACGGCACAAGTGCAGCCGAAACTTCATTTCATTCCTGTCAGGAGGAGGGGAAGAAGGTGAAAGGACCAATCAGGTGGAGGCTCGGCCCTCACCCTCGACTGACCCGCCCTCCAGCCATCCTCCTGTCATTTATACTTCCCTTTTCATGTCACACAAGTCCCGCCCCAAGTGTAGTCCCGCCGTCTGTCAATATTTCTTTTTTGTATTTCTTTTGTATATGAGACTACAATAAAAAGGGGTTTAATTTTTTATACAATCTTTCTGTCTGGTTTCTGTTATTTCACCCGGCCGAAAGGAAAATATCTGACAGTGCGAATAATGTTTGTTTTCCCTCCAGAATATTTTGAGACGCGTTAACCAAGAACTTGGGATATTTTTTAAAACTTTTACTTATTTCTTCTGACGTCAAAAGATTAGAAAAACGTCATATCTCACATGTCTAGCCGGAGCTGCTCCCTTGCACTGCGCTCAGTCGTCTACTAGATGGCAGTGCATGTTCAGACAGACTGGCCTCGAGCAGCATGAACGTAACGTCCGAGCCGTTGTCATGGAGACCAGGCTGCGGAGACGGAGACGTGGAACAGGAAGTGCTTTCCTGCGAGGGTTTTTTGTTGTTGTTGTTGTTGTTGTTGCAAAGACAAAAATCAGAGCACCTGGTTAATGGAGAGCGAGGTGGCGCGATCAGTTTAATATCTCGACGAGGTTTCATCGTGAGGCAGCGAGTCGAGACCTGAAATCACAGCTGAGATCATCAGGAACCGTCAACACTACCCGCAGTGTGTTTTTTGGCCACCAGATGGTGCTAAAGCTCACATTGATCCCTCCTGTACCAGGGTGCAATTTAAGGCCTCTATCTTTAATCTTCTGGAATGTTTGATTCTCATTTGCGCCAACACTGTTACCCCGGCAACCACTGGAGGCGGAGCTTCTGACCATGACGTCATCCGCAGTCAGTCCCTGTCTGTCTGTAAGCTTGGGTCGATGGCGCCACCTGGCAGCACTTCATTTGAACAAAGGTTTTTTAAAAAAAAGGAGTGTAAAGTCACGTGACCAGAATCCAGGTGGTTTCGTCCAATTAAGGAGCTGGAGTGGGTGTTTCCCTCCCTGGGGCTCCTCCTCTCAGACATTCTATCTAGAGTCTGACTGGTTCCATTGTCATCAGCTTGACATTATTTCCCCTGTCGGGTCTCTCCTTCTCCTTCTTCTCCATCTTCTCCTTCTTCTCCTTCTCCTTCTTCTTCTTCTTCTTTGCTGCTCCTCTCTGGTGCTGCGTCGTCATGGCAACCACATCCAGGTGACGTTCCCCTCTCAGAGACGACGCAGCAGAGCCCCCCAGTCGTGCACGTTTGGCAGCAAGTTCAGAGGCAAGTTGAGACCGTTTTGAGGTAAAAGGCCAAAAAATAGGACTAGGTGGGAAAAACCAAAACAACATTTTGACACAAAAATATAAAGAAAAAGAAATCTTAGTCGCAGTTTGCATTTCAAACTGACCTGAAACATAACAGCAGGCGGAAAGTTTCCTCACGTCTCCAGAAACTGTTTAGGCGGGATATTTTGGATTGATTGGACAATCCTTCTGTCTCTCACAACTGGACCAATCAAATTTGTTTGCGCACGACATCACACACTCCTGCTCTTCTTCTGTGGTGTCGCAGAGCAGCCGGGAGCTTCAGGCCTTCATTCAAACCTCTGAGTGAAACATCCCGCTGTCGGAGTGGAACAGGATGGATGAAGGACAATTCAGAGCTGAAGTCTGAGGTAAAACAGCGCTTTGAAACAGTTGGGCTGCAGGTTCTGCTGCACAGCTTTGAGCTGAGCTGTGCAAACTAGCCTCGATATCTGCGTGCTAGCTGAGAGTTCATTTAGAAACATTATTGTTAGTAAATTCATGCACCAGACATTTCTTTTTTTTCTTATTAGATAAAAAAGTTTAACAAAAGCTCTATATATACACATATATATGAAAAAACACTCACACACAATCATCCTCAAAATTAGAAGCTGCTTATGTAACATTAAACGTGTCTGTGTGTGTGTGTGTGTGTGTGTGTGTGTGTGTTTGTTCATGAACATATGCCATCCTATGTTCCTGCCTCTCTCTCTTCACCCTGTATGTGTCTTCCTATGGTTGAGCTATCAGCTGCGCCCAACGCACACACACACACACACACACACACACACACACACACACACACACACACTCACGGAGGCAGGAGGCTGTGTGGGTGGAGCTGCAGCTCGTGCCTGTTGCTAGGCAAGAGTCTTCACTGAGGCCTCCTCCGCAGCCAATCACACAGCTTTGGGGGGGATTCTACTTTTCTTTTTTTCAAGTTGTTCTCCCCTCAGCTGATTGGCTGTGTGTCGCACATCAAAGCAGGTAACTGGAGGAGAGGATGCTTTCAGCTGCTGGCAGTAATTCCAGCCGTCATCGATCTCATACTCTCTGAGTTTTGTGTCATATTTGATCATCTGTCAAACGTGTTGTCTCTCCATAAATAGCCGACCTGTTAGCCCCAGAGCCCTAATGTTGCTAGTCACTGGAAATGCATTATTATGTAAACAGAAACAGTTATTCCTTGTGAGGTTATTTAACAGCATGTTCTTGTGTTAATTTAATGACAATAAAAAAAAAAAATTTGCAAGGTGTTTAAATGTTTTTCGTTAAGTTTTACATTTTTTCACCTCAAACGACCCCGATTGGTGCTGCAGTGATGATGGTCAGCATCATCAGAACGTATCTATGTCAATTTGCACATTTTCTCTTCCACCAAACGTCCAGTGGAAAGACGCTGAGGAGGGAAAAAAAACATCCACGCTGTCATGTTTGGCTGCTCTTCGCCGCCGTTGAAGCGTGAAGACGCTGCTGAAATATTCAGCATCTTCCCATGATTCCCTCACGTTCTGCTGCAGTCTTGCGTTCTTGCGTTCTTGCGTAATTTTACATGACTTGATGAATATTCAAAGACGTTGACGGAGCAGCCGCGTTGAAACCAGCCCTCCGTTTCAGTTCTGTTTTCTGTGAGCAGCAAGAAGCTAATCAGCTAGCTAGCTACTTAGCAACATCAAGCCCCACCGGCTTGATGTTGAGAACATACTGGAGATGATTTCATCACTGTCTCCAGATGGTGGAGCTCCTCTGTGCAGGAAGAGTTTGCTGCTGTTGTCATCGGGTTGGTTCCACAAACAAAAAAAATGCCACAACCTTGCTGTTTCAGTCAATTTCGTACATTTTATTACGGTTGCACAATTTATACAAGTACATTGAATTTTTAAATGCATCAAATTATGTTTTTCCCACAAATCATCTTGTTGTCTGGTGTTGTCGGGATGAGTGTGGCGGTGGCGGTGACAGCAGGGAAGAAAATATCGACCGTAGTTTCCATCCTAAAAGCAGACTGAGAATAACTTTTTTTTCTTTCTGTTTTATAACTTTTTTTTTCACTTGACCAAAAAGACAGGACTACAGGTTCACCCGAGCACGACATGCAAGTTTTTTATTGAGTCAAGAGAGGAAGAAAAAAAAAAACCTGAAGGGGGCACCGCTCGCCGCTCCCGGATGTGGTTTTGCTACGGTTTGACGAGTGCTGGGAAACGGCGAGCGTCACTTGAACGCAACCAAACAGGCGGAAAAAATCGAATATTATATATATATTTATATACATAAAGATGTGTGCTGAAGCGGGGGGGGCGTGTATTGACATTTAGAGGGGGGGCGGGGCTTGAGTGCAAAGTTGAGTGAACGTAGCCTGAAGCTAGTCTTCATTTGGCTTCATGCGTTGGTCAATGTTTTGTCTGAAATGAGAAAGACGTCGCACTGAGGTCGCAACATTTTCTTTCTTTTGCCGTCTTTGTTAATTTTTTTGTGAAAAGTTAAAAAACCTTTCTCCCACCATCTTCCTTTCATCACCCAATAGGGTTTTCCCTTCACGGTTCAAACCACGCTGTTATGCTGAGAAGTAGTGCCCTCTCTGGTGGAAGTGTGTAACTGCAAAAAAACACAGCACACAGCTGGTTCTGCCTCCATAACGAGGACTTGATTAGAATCCTAGAGCAAATATTCTTGAATATCAGCTGCTTTTGCAATTTGGACGTCAGACCAAAAAAAAAAAATCACATATTCTTCTGAATCTTTTGGACTTGAATTTAAATCTTCATTTCACAAAATAAAATAATGTGATCTCGGAAAACACCCAGTGGAACTTTAACGCAAATAATATGCTGGCTCAACACTTGTTCTGTCGCACTCGTCAACATGAAAGCAGTGAATATCTGACGAGCAAATGAATGCGCGGAAGCTAAATGTACCATGGCGGTTTAGTTTTGCCATAGAAAGAGTGGCCGACGGTCTGATTCACGCCACAATCACATCGGTTTCAAATGATGTGGCTGCATCCAACATTTCAGCAAACTGCTGGTTTTTGGTTGAAATGTAGGATGATGGTGGGGAAAATGTCACATTTAGCCAATAATATAATCAAATTTGGGCTTAAAAAAACAAAAAAAATGAATATTTTTCACCCAGCAGAAAATCTCAATGACAGAATATGAGAAAGTTGAAAATTTATTTTCTGAACTGTGTGAACTTCACTGTCCAGCTAACACTAAATGCTTGTGGTTGTGGCTCCAAAATTTTTGCAAAAAAAAATCAAGATTTGCCAAACAATCGGAATCTCAAGGAAAAATTCCACCAGCCTAAGTGAGCTAAAACCAAGGTTAAATTAAATGTTAGTTTTAACTTTAATAATTAGCGATCCAATTTCCGGGGGCAACATTTTGCCCCTGTCATATTTTAATGATTAAAAATAACCTCACTTTTACTTTTGGTACAAAATCTGGTTAATCTGAAAAGTTTCACCGCTGCGACGGTGTTGTGCTCTGTGACTCTGGCCTTTTTTTCCGACTTCCAGAACGTCTCAGAAAAACAAAACGTTCTTCACATGAAATTTTTTAGAAATGGCACAGGCTGCAGTAGCGGCCGGAGGACTGCGGGGTGGGGGGCGCGGGGGCGCAGCACAGCCCAAAAAGACTAAACTGGGATGGAATTAAAAAGGGAAACCCGCCACATTCTGATGCAAACAGGAAGCAGATGAGAGGGTGGGGCCAAGGGTAGCCAGGTGGTGTGGCTCCTTTACTCCTTATGAGGGATGAGCACGGAGGGGGGGGGGGATTGATGAGAGGGGGCCAACAAATCGTATCAAAGTTGAAATACTACAGAATCAAAGGAATTTCCAACAAAACGATAATAATAGCAATAATTGCCTGTTAGGCCACTCCCCTTTCTAGTCAACCAACCAATCGTCAATCAATCAATGTTACAATTATTACTATTATTGTTATCGTATCACGGGCGGGATCGTTAACTTATTTCGGGGGCTTATTTGTTTTTTCTCTGCGATCTTCCTGGCTGCGGCGTTAGGAAAAGAAGCTGTCCATTAATCTTGAACTGCTACGGTTTGATCTTTGCTGGCCGCCTCGCTGGCGTTGGCCTCCTTGGGGGCGCCGCCCTCGGACGGTGTCGAAGCCGGTGCCACTTCCTTTGCTGGTGCCTCTGTGGGTTTATCGGCGGTGGCGGCGGCCTCAGCTTTGGCCGCGGGGGCCTCAGTCTTTTTGGCGTCGGCCTCATCTTTGCTCTCTGGCTCCTTGGCGGCGGCGGCGGCGGCGGCGGGAGCGGGAGCGGCTGCTTTCTCCTCGGCCTTGGCCGGCTCGCCGCTAGGGGGCGCCTCTGCCTTTGGCTCGGCGTTGGCCGCTGGTTTCTCGGGCTCCTTGGTGGCGGGAGTTGCGTTGTTCTCCTCGTCAGCGGGCGGCGCCTCCTTGGCTGCCGTGTCGTTGGCTACCTCCTTGGCGTTGGAGGCCTCGTCCTTGTTGGGCGCCTCACTCTCCTCGCCGGAGGCCCCCTCTGCCTTGGCATCCTTGTCCTTGGCCTTGTCGTCGTTCACGTTGTAGCCCTTCTTCTTCTTGCTCAGCTTGCCTCCCATGTTGACTCTGTGGCCTCTGGAAAAACAATCAGAAACAAAAACAGAATGTTTCAGTGATAGGGGCGGAGCTAACCGACTAGAGCGGGGGTGGGCAAAGTTTTTGGCAGACCGGTGGGCCACAGTGGGTTTTAAAATCTGGGGGCCGAAGCAGGAGCAGATGGATGGAGCATTTTGGTGGCCCACTTCACGGGAGAAAAAAACATGCCATACCATATCTAGAAAACGTGCTTTAATGTCAGTTGTAAATGAACAAAAGCGCTCTTTATTGAAATGAATTATAAAAGTTAGTCATTTTTAGTCTTGTCTAGAATGCAGGTTTTTGGTATTTTCACATTGGCCTCCGCCCATCTTTTTATGCACCCAGTGGGGACAACACTGTGCTTCATACAGGTGTTCAAAACAAACGTCAACAGTTGCAATTTGACCTCATGAATATTCAGAAACAAACTGATCCAGCGGCAAAGTGAAGAACTGAGTCAGATTCTGATTTAGAAACACTCCAATTAAGAGCAAGGTGAAATCATGTTGCAAGTCATGTGACACACACACACACACACACACACACACACGCATGTGACTCGCTCTGCAGCCAAAGTGTGTTTTGTCGATGTTTTTCACCAACGCACCATCTGTCACCACGACAGGGCTCGACTGCACTTCAAAGCAGCGACCAATCAGAGATGCTGCAACACTCCAGTTGACTGTTGGAGAACGGAAGTGTGTGTGCCGCTGCCCAATCATGACTCAGCGAATCACCAAACCTGAATTTAAATTGAAAGTTTTTTTTCTTTCTTATTCTGCCAGTTTTCCTCAACGTGCTGCCTTCAATGAGCACGCGAAAAACAACACTCCGTCTCTCTGGATTTCAGAAAATGATTAATGTCACCATCAGTGAGCCTGACGACTAGGAGGCGATCCAACAACATCGCTGGTCACTGTGCCTAATCATTTATTAGCGAATTCAACAGGGAAATGTCCACAAATAGCTGAAATTGCGTTTTTTAAATGTAAGGTTTTATTATTAGGCTGCATCGCTTTCATTTCAAATTTCACTATTTCACGTTTTCATCTGAGTCCAACAGACATCATCTGACACCAACGTTGTCAGATGATGTCACTCTGATGAAGTCTCGTCTGAGTGAAAGTCATGAGACTCATCAAACAGCAGGGGGCGCTACACATGCTGACCACACTGTGAATCCCCGCTGCCGCTGCTGCCGCCGCTCCTGCCGCCGCTTTACACCACGATGACAATGGCGCCTGTTTCTCCAAGTTACCAACAACAACGGTTCCTTTCTGGGCGGCGGCCCGGCAGCGGTCTGGTGGGAACGCCGCAGCAGGGCGGCGACAGACTGGAGGACAGGCCTGGGCAAGCTCGGGCCAGTCTGCTCAGAGGTCAGAGTTCACTGCCACTGCTCTCTCCACACAGTGTGCGCTGCAGTTGGTGACCACATCCCCAGTCAGGTGGTGGCTCCGCCCTCTGTTACTGCCTCGTTCCTGCCTCAGTTTTAGCAGGTGGCCCCTAAACCAGAGGCGGGCAAACTTTTTGACTTGTGGGCCACAATGGGTCCTAAAATTTGACAATGTCCATTTAAAATGAAGACAAGTGTTACAACAAAATATGTGTGTCTTTGAAGCCACACAGTATTTAGCTCTTTATTGACATTACTCTTAAAACTCTGAAAAAATGGATGAAACACAGCTATTTCATGACTTACTATTAATATAATTTGTTTGGTTAAAAAGCTTAACAGGCCACGTATTGCCCCCGGGCCGTAGTTTGCCCATGGCTGCCCTAAACAGAGGGCTAAATATGTTCCGCTGGACTCCAGGATAGAGAATAAAGACGTGATGATGGGCAGGATGTAGAACTTTTCTGTCATCTTCCTCCCAGCTGATTGGTCAGTCACTCAGCTGTGGCAGATGGAGGATCTCCAGGAGGCCCCAGGTCTCCTCCTTAGGCCCTTATGTCAAAGTTTACTGCCGTGACTTGGACGGGAAAGACAGCAGGATGGGGCTGTCCTGCTGTCCCGTCCTGCAGTGCTATAGCATTGTTTGCTTTTATATTTTCTACAGAATAAGCAAGAATAATTTTCCATTCGCCTTCCTCCCTTTCGGTGTCATCTAAGATAATCTTTGTCAGTTCTGCTTCAGTTTTACAAGTTTTTGCAGTATCTTATTGTAGTTTTAATTCCAAGTATTTGCAGGTTGTTCTCCTGGACTGTGTTGTTTTCATTCATTTCTCTAGTTTTGTTTCAGAGGTTTTCTGCATGGCTTGACTCCACTGGTCCCACTGGACTACACACTGGTCCCACTGGACTGTACAAATTAAGACGGACGGCTCCCAAGTCTCATCCATCTCGAGAAGGTTCAGCAGATTTCGAATGAATCGCAACTCTTTCTTCGCCGTGATCCATTGCGCTGACTCACTGAAAGTCTCCGCCTCTGCCTCGTTCCAACGCAGCCTCTCCGTATAAACGTCAGCGCGAGGGGCTGCTGGAATGGTAGCGACGCTGCGATTCCCTACTGAGGCCTGAACGCCAACATTCAGTCAGCTGATCTCAGCCGCCAAGCGTACGGCTGGAAACTGGAGCAGAAAATCTGGCCCAATCACACACGCACACACTCATGCACACACACACACACACACACACACACACACACACACACACCAGTGTTTCATATCAACGCTGGAAGAAGCAGAGGATGCTGGGAGTTAGAGAGGGAGGCGTCCATGTGGACGAGCCTCACTGGGGATGTTTTAAAACTCGCCTCGCAGCATCAAAGTCAACGATGATGAAAAAAAAAAAAAAAAAAAGGCACCAAAGAAAAATGCTGGTTAGGATCCGACTGCAGCAGAGCAATAGGAAGTTGGGGGTATCAGAACTGCTCCTCTGGGAACCTTCCACGCTTTTCTTAAACCGACCCGTTTTTGGTCTGACAGATTTAACTTTTTCAACGCGACTCGTCCGTCTTGAAAAGCTCCAATCTGAAGCGTTTTCAGTTGCTGATGGTGCCGTGGAGCCAGCCGGCGTCCTTTAAGCTGGGGCAACTCCCTCAAGACAACACAACTACCTCAAAAGAAGAAGAAACATGGAGGGCTCAATGTGAAAGCTATTTAGCTTGCTAGCAATCTAGCTAGCCATGCAGCTAAGTTAAAACACCAAGATCAGGGAAGTGACATGAAATTGGACGTGAACAGGTGTGACTGACGTCCCCAAGCCAAAGCTGTCTGGAAGCGTGTCGACTCTCTCACAGTAACCAGGAGATAAAGGAGGCCACAGACCTCTGCTGGTTAATGAGAAACTGATCCGACTCAGTTTTCAGGAATGTCAAACATCTGATAATCGCTGCTAGGCCCTATGCAACTACGACAAGAATGTAAATCATCCACTGGACAAATAATTTAGCTAAAACTCTTTTTCCTGCTGCCTGAAACGAGGCACACCTCTGGGTTTTCTGGAGACACTGTGAACTGTGGGAAATCCACCGAAGATGAAAGGCTGAAGCTTCCTGGTTAAACTCTTGTCCCTGTGGTGGCCTGGAACACGAAGCAGGAAGTGGGTCACACTCTGCAGGAACACCATGCTGAGTTAGCTAATATCTCATGGCAGGCGGCGGAAGATGACATTCCTTTTTTTTAAATTATGAACTATCGAAGTAAGTTGTGGATAACGAACAGGGGGCGGCGTCAGAAGTCATGATAGCTATAGTTGTCGGTAATGCTAGTGGTCCTGGAATGGAAGACATGATCCAATAACCTGTACTGTTTCTTCCTCCTGAGCACCGACTGGCAGGTTTAAAGGGCCAATAGAAAGCCCAGCTGACTGGTGGGCGGCGCCAGAATTGGTGCTGAAGCCTGGTCACATCGAAACATAAAAGTGAGAAGAAGAAGAAGCTCAAAGTTTATTTACCTCATTGAGAAAAATCAAACTGAAGCACCCACTCATATTGTTTCCAACCTAAAATAGTGGCAGATTCCTGGGAGGACGAGCATCCCAGGGGAAACTCTGCACTGACAGCAAGTGGAGTGAAAACATTTTCTCCTAGAAACACGCTTCATAGAATTAATACAGAAACACGTCCTCACCAGAGGACAGAAAAATCCTGGAGCTGGATTTAAGATTTCCAAGAGTTTCCACACAGCTGGTTTCTGAGGAAAACTCAGTTAGCAAGGTTAGCATTTACCTAAGATCAAATTTCTCTCTGACAGACATTCAATCAGCCAACCACCTTCGAGAACACGTTTTCGCTTTGCCAAGACTGTTTGTAGCATAAACTTCTTCAAACTTCCTCAAGTGTCACATTATGAAACTTGGCACCGATGATACAAGGAAGAAAACACACCAGGAGCAAGGAGCCGCGGGGACACACACACACACACACAGATGTGGCGCGGTGAGCAGAGCACCGGTGGCGTTTCTGGGAGACGTGGTTTGTTCCGGTCGGCTGCTCGGCTCGGAATTTGATGCGTCGTCACATCAAATTCTTCACTTTGCTGCAAAGTTTCAGCTCCTTCTTCATGCTGCAACTCGTAAAAACTAGAAGAGCCTGCATGAGTTGGCCCTGCGATGAACTGGTTGACTTGTCCAGGGTGTCACTCTGCCTTCACCCCATTAACTCTGAGATAGGCTCCAGCAAACTCCCGCAACCTTGAGCTCGAGAAGTATTCAGGAAGTATTGAAGTATTGAAAATGGATGGATGGATGGAACCTGCATGAGAGACTGAAGGCCGAGCCGTCAAGCAGAGAAGCTGATCCAGCATCGAGCTCTTGGCTGAAAACCCATCATTGATGACGGGCTGATTGAAGCAAAGATGCGAATTAGCTAGCTAGCGTACAAGGAACGACGGACGGTACTACACCGGAAATGAAAACACATCAGTGGTGGGAAAAGCTCAGCTTCGGTTCTCCAAATATAGCTGTGGAAACAGCGCTACCAGGTGTCTCACTGGCACAGCTGGTTCCACATGTTCTCAGGTCATCGATGATCAAAGCTCTGGAAGGGCGAGACAAAAGGGTGGTCGAGGGGGTGGAGCCGGGGAAGAAAATGAATGTTTCTCCACACAGCTGGACGTTCAGACGGCGAGATGTTCCAGTCAAGGTTCTTACAGCTGCGTCTTCATATAAAGGGCAATTCTGTCTTTTTTTTATTGAGCGTTCTTGCTGTCTGGCTGCCGACACAGCGCCACTGTTGTTGCTTGCCGGTTGCGTTGCCACCCTGCGTCATTCTGCAACCGTATTGCAGCTTCTCGGTCTGGGGACAAAGAGCAGTTGTCGTGCAGTGGTGGGTTGTGTTTATTCTTTGTTATTTCAAGACGCAGCTTTAAAAAAAAAAAAAAAAACAAACGACCGTGCAGTAAATCATTGACTGTCTCATCGGGTGTGAAAAATAAAATAATTGTGTTGCTTGCATGTGAATGTAGCAGCTTACTGAACTTCAGCAGAGGGCGCCAGAGTCAGCAGCGTTGTATAGCGAAAGTATCGACAGCATGTGCGTCATGATTCTGCTGCAAACTTAACATCCTCACACCTGCTGTGAGTGAACAGGAAGTGATACCGGCAAAGCAATGACATTTCCTCAATAGAAAAAGAGTAAAGAACTGAGGGCGCTGAAAGTTTTCCTCTGCTCGCCGGACACAGTGTTGGCCCATAATCAGCACTCCCATCTATGGGAAGCTTTGAACTGTTACCAGCTGGCTCCTATGGTGAATAAGCAAATCTGATTGGTCTGCTTTAAATTTGTCCAAACGTTGCTTAAAGGTTGAGTGTGTAATATTTGGAGATTTTTTTAGAAGATACAGTGACATCTAGTGGTCAGATTTTAGATTGCAATGCTCATTCGCAAACCCTCCATCTCCCGAGCTTGCCAGTGAACTACAGTGGCCTGCGCACACAAACTTGGATAACTCATCCACCTTCTTCTTTGTTGGTTTGTTTGAAGACATCCTAAATACGAAACATGCTGTCAGGCAGCTGGATTGTCCACACTGGGATTCCTTAGAAATATGGCGGTGCAAGATAGCAGCTAACTGGGAGCGAGACCCTTGATCTATGTATATTCTTCTATACACATGAGAACCATTCTAAGGGTAGGAAAACCAAATTACTGTCATTGTGCTAGTATACACTGTTATTAAAGTATGCATCCGTAGTATATTAAGGTTTTACCAATATAAAAATTATAAATCAGGACAAATATTCCACACTGGACCTTTCGGTCCCTCCACCCTTTTTTGCAGTTGCTACGAGCTCTTTCCCAGGCGGACGTGTCCAGATTGTTCTGTCTTTGAAGACTCTCGCTGCTGCAGAAGAAACAAACAACCATCTTGAGAAGCAATAAAAAACCGGCAAAATGGACCCTGAACGCAGCGGGGGCGGAGCCACTGCTCCACTCACAGCCGCTGTACGCAAACTGTTTTGACAGCCGGCGCTATCTTCCACTCCATCACGGCTCCCGCCAATAACACACACACACACACACACACACACACACACACACACACACCTTCGCAGCTCGTAGTCTCTGCAGCATTTCTGGTGGCGCTGCTGAATGCAGCCAACCTGCGACGCCCAGCAAGGAGCGCTCACCTCTCGCTTCCCCCTTCACGGATGCTGATTGGTGCCTTCGGTCCACTGGACATCGCAGTGATCGACTCCTCTAGTGACTGGCGGCTTGGACGCTGTCGGTGGAAACCCGTCGGCCTGCTTCTTTGAATCACCTGCTGGTGGCGCTAAAAGTACACCTTCCACATTTCACACTGCTCTGTGATGAGACGGCACCACTGGACCAGAGGTGGTGTGGAGGAGGTGGGGTGGATGGGCGAGGGGAGGGGGAAGGGATGCTGTCAGAGCAGACGGGGACGCCAGACAAAGTCGACACAGAGGCGGGGTCAGGAGGCGGTCAGTCCGTCTGCGAGCGAGACCAGTGTGACATCACGGCGAGCCGAGACCAGCTTCAAGCGCCAACTCGGAATCAGAGTGACTTTATTGTCTCGGCGAGGAATGCGACACACACACACACACACACACACACACACGCACAAATATTTACAGACAATGTAGAGAGTAGAAATATCCCGACATGTTCTCTTTTAGTACAGGTTTATTCTGACAAAACACACACATGCACACACATGCACACACGCACACACACTGTGCTTGAGCCTCCTGTCTGATGAGAACAGACAGAACTGGGGCTGTGGCACAAACGGGTCAGAACCCCGGAAACCCGAACTGCTGTGGTCTGGCCGAGTGCAACACACTGAGAAACAACAACAATGCCGAACGTTTGATCTAGAAATCGTCTGGACTTAAGAGTTTTCAGAGGGACACGGGCTGAAGAAGTTCTACTGTTCCCTCTGTGATGTCACAAAGGGCATCACAGAGGGATGCCCCCCCGAGCCAAGCATTGGCCCCGCCCTCTGAGACGAGGTTGAGGGTGCTGGTGATTAATGTGTAGCTTCAGCCTATCTTATCTTTCTCTTCTTGTCACTGGCGGCGCACTGAGAGAAAATGATGAATAGATTTGAACAATTGAAAATTCTGTTCACTTTTTTTCATTTTAGACATTCAATCTGAGTGGTCTCGTCACAGCAGGCCAGGTCAAGTCCCTTGACGTTCGTTGTGCCCTCCATGTCCCGAGACACGTGTTTTATTTCTTGTAACCACTTTTTTTACAGAACGGGTAAAGTGTGAGTACTTGCATTTCAGTACTCACCGATACTGAGTACTTAATAACGCCATTACACATCATAGAATTACTTTGATTTTTTTTTTCACACGGATGTTCTGGTATTTGAACAACATTCCGCAGAATGTTTTTTCTAAAATATGGGGTCAGTGTCACACGTTTCACTGCAGTACAAACACATATTGAACAAAATTGTTGTACACATGCAAATACAACTGGTATCGTTGTCGTGGTACCGGCACATACTTTACAAGTACAAGTAGAGAACTCAGCCCCAGTATCAGTACCGATACCCGATACTGGTTTCAGTATGTGCATTTCTACTTTTTTGTATTTGCTATGATTTTTGACAGTAAATTTTATCAGGGCTGAAAAAATACTTTTGAATCGTGTCAAAACACCGTCCTAACAAACAAAACAGAAACAATCACTCAAGTCACAAAATTGTTTATTATTGAACAAAAAACAATGCACAACTTACATGCACACAAAGCCCGAAAATGTTAAGTAAAACTGACATTTTACCAACATGAAACATCAACATTAATTTCCAAATAGCCTCAAAACGAGATGTTACAATACACTCACAATCCTCTTTCATATTTTCAAATATTGCAGTGGCTGAGTCGAGGCTGTCTCCCTCGTGTTGGCAATAAATCGCACCACCACCGCAACCACCTCCAACATTTTTTGTGTCAATTCCTCTCCACCTGTGTTTTCCTGTACGTCGATCCCTGCGAGCGGCCATCAGCTCCAGATCCTTGAAGGCTTTTCAATAGCGCCTCGCTCCTTCCCGTTGACGTCACATTCTCGGCCCTGCTTGGCTCGCTTAGAACCCCGGCTGAGTAGGTACTAAAATAGTACCTGTTAGTAACCAGTGGAAAAGCGCACAAACCGAGCCACGTCGACCCAGGTAGGCAGTCGTGGAAAAGTCCCATATATCCTCCGTGTTGGCACATTTTCCTTTTAAACTAAAAGTCAGAGAACGCCTTAACAAGTGTTCGATTATCGAGAATGTGCAAATATCGCAACATTGCATGTAATGTGCAATCGATAATGCAAATATTGTGATATTCCATTATATCTACTATTGGCCTAAGCCGAGTGGGAGGTCCAACAAAGCATCGTTTTCAGCAGGAAGCAGTAAACAAAAGTGTTTGAGCGCTGCTTTTGGAGGGTTTGGATGATTACTAAGGTGAAGCAGCACCAGGATGCAAAACCCTCAACAAACTCAACACTCAACCGACAATTTTTAACTAATGAAGATGATTGTGAGGTTTCCTGTCCGCTCCACGGACCAATAAACAGAGCCGACTGTCTCTTCATTCGTGCTCGGTGGGAGCCGATGGGCCTCCCGACCAATAGCGCCTCTTCCAGTTTGAGCCTTTGCCTCCCTGGAAGACAAGGCTCGATGTGACAGATGGCGCTAGCGGTGAGAGAACTGCCCGGGATGTGGCACGCCGCCACCGCTGCCTCCGCCGGCGCCAAGCGGACTTGAGGCAGTGAGATGGGGAGGGGCACCGCTTCCATTTTCTCTTCCTGAAGTTAAATGTTAATAACTGTCTCTAGCTGGCAGCAGCTCAGGTAGAACATCAGTGATTTTGTCCTCACGGGTTTCACCAACAGACACGCAACTTCCTGTCTACGCCAAAACCCGGCACGACGCTCTGAGCAAGTTTAACCACAAGGGGCAGTGAAGAGACCAAACGCTGTCCACTTTGACGGCTAATTTGTTAGCATATGAAGCAGTGTCGGACTCTACCACGGCAGACGGACCTTGTTTGGACTAGCTTCCGCCATTAGCTAAGCACTAACGAGATGTTGTGCATCTGACGTTGCTCTTGCAATATGGCCGACATTACAACCAGTGAAGCTTTGCACACACACACACACACACACACACACACACACACACACGCATTGTGTGCGACTCAGTTTGTTAGACACAGGGTTAGTGAGCCATTTCTCTCACTCTCGCTCTCTCTCTCACGCACACACACATACGCCAGACACACACGGACTGTAATGGATGAGTCACCGTTGTAACTCATCAGGTTGCCGTTTGTCTCCGTGCAGCCGGATGAATGGGCCGGCGACTGGGAGCGGGATTTATACCAGCCAATCAGCAGCCAGACAGGCCTTACCATGGCAACCGCTATTGCTGCTGCTGTTGCTGCTGCTGCAGCCGCCGAGTCAACATGTAGCTCGAAAGCGTTGCAGGAATAATTGGCCGGTCCATCGCCGACACCATCATGATCATTTTTCTCCTACAGCAGTGTTTTTTATGCAACACCAGCTGTGGTTCGATGTATTTAAATGTGCCAATGACAGAAATGCATCTACTGTACAAAAATGTTCATCCACAACCCTAAAATTACCTCCTTCCCTTGGAGGCTCTGACAAGTTTGTGGAATTATCACACAATCACCGTAGATCCCATGAGGACCCACGTGAAAGCCCAGGGACTATGTGCTACAGAGCTACAGCTAGCAGTCAGCAGGTATTAACCTTAAATACTGTTAGCCAGAAAGCTAATGCTACACTAGCCTCAATAAGAAGCACAATCGTCCACTTTCCCCGCAGATGTTCTGCTTGCGTCTCAATGGCATGAAGGACATTGTGCCACAGACTCCCCCTGTGATGTGGATGAGGTACTGCAGGTGAAATCATCAGCGTAAACACTTGGTGATTATTCAAATGCAAATGTGTTTTGTTTTGTTTTTTTGCATCAATTTGCGACAAAGTGCGACTTTGGCAACTTCCACGTCAACATCCGTGGAGCTTCAAATGCATGATTTCTGTCGTTATTAACAAAAATATGGACCTAAACTGGAAATAAAATGGGAAATATTCAACAAAACCATTTGCTACAAATCAAAGCCTTTTTTTTCCTCCCTGCAGAATTACTCACAGGAAGCACTGGTAGTTGGATCACTGAGTCTGCTGTCGATCCACATTATGGATGGATCAACCAGGAGGCGGCTTTCATTCATAAGCAACTGGTCTTTGGCAATGCAACAGGATGAGGTGGGAAAAAAACGCTTCCATCAGAAACAGGAACATCTGTGGAGGACGACAGTCGCCAGCGATCACATTCATCAATGGATTGATCATTGATGATTTGTCCCTGGTATTGACTGAGAAAAAAAAGTCTACCAGCTCAGCATCAGCACCAAGCGTGCACTTGCGCACACACACACACACACACACACACACACACACACACACACACACACACACACACACACACACACACACACGGTGACTCCTGTTGTTGTTTTTTTAAACCGCCAGTTAAAACAAACGGACTAGAAATTAAATCTCCATCACCCCTCCCCCACACCTCCCCTCCCCCTCCACCTCCGGCGTATTGATAGGGAGAGTGGCGTCTCTCCCATCCACACCCTGTTGTCAGTGCGCATGCGCACCGCGGCAAACAAAGGAGCGGCGGAAGAAGCGGCGGAGGAACAAAGTTTGACCGGCTGCTGCGCGAATAACATCGATTCCGCACTAAAGATGGGCGTGTGCGCGGCTCTGTCTGTTTGTCTGTCGTTCTGTGCGCGTGCGAGCGTGTGCGTGTGACTGGGCGGAGGCGGAGGAGAGAAGGAGGGGACGGGGGGGGGGGGTGGTCTGGTAAAACGCACGCTCCCCCAACCCCGCCCCCGCTCCGTCCAAAAAAAATAAATAAATAAAAATTGAAATTTGGAATTAATAATTTATCCGGATTATGACATAATCCGTTGAGGGAGACGCGTGTCGGTGCGCGCGCGCATCTCGGCGGTTTCACACCTCCACACAGACAAAGGGGGGTGCGGGGTAAATCACCAGGCGCGTGTTTGAAACCGGCAAACGATCAGAACCGATCGACCACCGATCAGATCGATTAGGAAATACCAATGGAGGGACGCATAAGAGAACAGGGCTCCAGCCAAAGTGTGTGTGTGTGTGTGTGTGTGTGTGTGTGTGTGTGTGGATGGAGCGCGTGTTCCTCCACACGGTACACACCCCTTTTTTTTTTTTTTTTTTTAATCACCCGAGCTCGCGCACATTTAACCGGCCGGGATTAAAATAATCCGGGGGAGAAAATTCACACACACACACACACACGCCGTCTCAGCTGCTCACTCACACCCATCCATCCACCCATCCAACCATCCACACCACCATCCATCTCTGGATCTTTTGTCTCCAGCCGCGCCGCCTGCGCTCCGGCGCCCAGACACGCAAAACACAACAGGAGGGGAAGGTGGGGGGGGGGGAGAAAATCAGTTCTTAATTCAGAGGATGATGCTCAGGAGGAGCAGCAGGAGGAGCAGCAGGAGCAGGAGCAGGAGGAGGAGGAGCGGCTCTTACCTGCTCTCAGAAGTTGCGTGGCTCCTCTGCGCTCCTCACGGTTCCTGCGAGCGGCGGCTTCCACTGCGTGTGCGTGTGCCAGTGCGCGCGCGCGCGTGTGTGTGTGCGTGCCCGCCACACTCGGTCCCGGGCTGGCTCCCACTCCTCCGCCTGAGCGCGCGCGCGCGCGCACGCCTCCGTGAACACGCGCCCGGTTCGGCCTGTTCCTCGGTGTATTTCGTGTCCGGTTCTTCTGACCCTCGGTTCCGACCGTCTTTCTTTAGACGCAGCAGTGAATTCTGGCCGCCCCCCCCTCCCCCTCCCCCTGATTTTGGGTTTTCGATTTGTTTCCAAACGCTGGATGTGAATTTAGTTGTTGTGGAAACTCCCACATCTGCTCCTCTGGCGGCCTCAGTGCGCCCCCTACCGGACAGTGCAGACACTGATCGCATGTGCTGGTGCACCTGTTGAGGAGTCTGAAGCTCCCACAGGTGAGCAGGAGTCGGTTTATTAGAATACAAATGTAAAATGTAAAATTTTTTTTTTTTTATCATGACTGAAATTATACAACTTTGTTTTTTGTAGAAATATTATGTTATAATAATCTCATTGGACACAAACAACTCGAGCAGAAAATGTCAGGACGTTTTCAAATTCTTTCACAACTTTTAGTGATTTAGAAGATTTACTCAAGGAATCCCGCTGATGTTTTCACTGCCTTGATTTGTAGCTTTCGCAGATTAAACTGTTTCTTTGTAACTCAGCAAAGGTTTTGTAATCTTAAAACTGTTGCAGCTCCTCCCTCAGCGGCTGAGTCAGAACTGAAATTGACTCATTTCCACTTCATATTAGCAACATTTTCAATGGCAACACAATACCTTAACAATATAGTGATGCCTCATACAGAACCTGTAACAGAGCCAAACCTATGGGCTGTGGTTCTGCCCCACGTTTTCAAAGAGACTGGCAATGAAATACATCGGAAGCATCACAACTGCTTCCTTTGGCCAGCAGCAGATTGCCTGCGAGGCAAACAGGTGGACAGAAGGTGAAGTGGCCTTGCTGCTTCGTACTGCACTGGAGCTAAAGAACACATACATTTGCATGCTCCTCATCAACAACTCATCTGCTTTCAACACAACTGGGTTCTGTACTTTCTGACTAGTTTCTCCGCAGCAGCAGAATTTCACTTTTGTGCCGTCCACTCTACTTTAATATCAATGACAGCAGCGGGTAAAGAAAAGAGCCAGTAGTCTATAGGCAATATCAGCCCTCCGCTGCCATAGCCCACGTCCAATGATACAAAGTATTACTGCGTTGACGGTGAGAGACAATTCTGTCAAAATGCAATGCGATGCAAGGGTAGTTTTATTTCTAACATGTTTCTGTCAGCACAGACATATCAACAGTCTGCCCTTACCATTTATTTGCTTTGGGTGTACTGTGGAGCAGGTAACATCATTTCTATTGGCAGGCTAGCAGAAACCGCTGACTTGCGCTAGACTTAGGTTAACTTGACTTGGCTGGATGAAAGTTGTTGACGCGGTCTCCTCTGATAAATAGCACAAACCGAATTGGAAATGAGGTCCTATGTCCAGAATGTTCAACCACCCCTTTAAGCAAAACTCATCTCTAAATGACAAACGCATCAAGTTGGGCTTTCTGTGCTTCTTGTAGTAATCGGAGGTACCAAAAGTATTCACATTCTCTAATAAGGTAAAAGTATGGATACTTGTATAAATGAATATTCTGGTAAAACTAAAAGTACTGATTCAACTCCTTTAATCACAGGTTCTGAAATGTACTTCAGTAAAAAGTTTTTTTTAAAAATTCTGCAGTTAATGAAACAATATATTCATGTAGATGTTTACACTTCATAACAATAACAACAATCTACATATTTATTCTTCTTTGTTTTGAAAACTTACTGAACAGTGACCCAAAGCTGAAAAAAATCTCCCTTTAAAATATCACCCACTTTTATGTTCAAATAGCTCCACTTCAAGCAGCAATAATTATAATAATAATAAGTGAGTTAAAAAGCATTTGTATCTTTTAAAAACTTAGACACAATAGTAACAATATTTTTTCCTAATGTAAGGAGTAGAAAGTACTCGTATTTGTGTCGAGAGTAAAAGTAAAAAGTCTTCTCTAGAACTACTCAAGTAAAGTACAGATACCTGAAAAATCTACTTTAGCACAGCATTTGTGCTTTGTTACTTCCCACCTCTGGTAGTAATGACCACAAGATGACGGAGTTGGAAGCCAATTAAAGTGCTCATCACAAACCAGACAGATTTTCTTCAGGTTGGTGAAATGAGCCAGTATGGCACCACAGTTTCCACCTGCTCGATGAGCCCTCGGGAAACTTTGCAAAGGAGAATGTTGCAGGGTCAGTGGACAAACATTGTCGAGATTCGTTGTCGAGAGTTGTGTTTGACCTGGCTGACCTGCTGACCCCTCCCTCTCTCCATCCCTTCCACAACCACAGTTCTTCCCCACACTCCCACTGCCGACACCACTTCCTGACAAAGACTGAGCTCCTTCACTGAGAGATGAAGTCCAGTTCACACTAGGGGCGGGGCCTGAGCTGACTGTTTACACTGTGTGCGCTGACGTGTTTAAACACTCGGCAGCAGAGCCAGAAATCTCCCGCAATTCCAACTCAGACAAAGAGAAATCGCTGCGGCCTGGCGCGTTCAAAGCAGCAACAACTAAAGCTAGCTGCTAGCTCTGGCTACCGAGGAAACCTGAGAGTTACCTTGCAGCAACAGCAGAGCCGGAAGTCCCCGGGGGGAGACGGAGGCTGTGCAAAGGGAGATCACCAGTAGCTCTGGTGACTCTTTGCCACCGAGTAAACATCACAGCCGGGACTGTTCTGGGATTGGGTTTCACGGCGTGACTCCAGCTGTTCCGCTCACCGACAGCAGGGGGCGGCAGATAGCCAGCAAACCTCAGCGGCAGCGGCGGCGGCGGCGGCAGGGGGAGGAGCTCCAGCAGCAGCAGCAGCAGCAGCAGCAGGAGGAGGAGGAGGAGGAGGAGCTGCTGGACTGTTGTCCACAGGTTTCTGTGCGACTCACTCACCAAAGTTTCACCGGCTCGTTCCTCCCTCCGCGTCTCCTCGCGTCCCGCTCACCGAACCACTGGGATACCGAACCGAACCGGACCCGAGCTGCACAGGCGAGCCAAAGCCTGCTGGAGAAGTTGGAGCAAGCGGCGGAGTGTGGAGAAGCTGGAGCTCCAGACATGCAGTGAAGCTCCAGGACCTCACTGTCCCGCACACTTCCCCCTTCTCCCGATACTTCCCCTCATTTGATCTCTTCTGCACGGGATTCAAGGAGGATAACCCGACCAGAACCGACCCATGAGTCGGACTCAGCGCAGCGGAAATCCCCGCGGATTACAGTAGAGCAGCCGGAGATGGACAACTTCTTCACCGAGGTAGGAGGCTGCTTCAGTCATGCGGGACGTATTGCGGTTCAGCAAAGGGGGGGTTAGGGGGAGAATGAAAGATTTTTAAAAAAAAAAAAAAAAAAAAATTGCGGCTCAGCATGCGGGGATCCCCTGGGGACGTCACTAGGGGGGCGGCGATAGCGTTTAATAAATAAAGAAGGTGGTGTCACGGCTGGAGCGGCTGGTTCTGCTCCCGCTGGGTTTTCTGGCATTTCCGGACCGCTTTTTTTTAACCCAAAAAAAAAAAAAAAAAAGTTCCTCCGACACACACACACACACACACACACACACACACACACACACACACACACTTTTGCAGTTATTAATATGTCTCAGACTGTTTAACATCAAGCTGCTCCTGTTTGCTGTTGACACACCTGTGCCGAACCTCGCCAGGTGATCCGTACACATCACGTGACCTCCTCGGACCAATTAGATAGCGGTAAAATGATTGCGGCTTTTATTAAGTCAGTTTGATTTGATTTGGTGTCGGGGTCGTTGTCCTTGTTGTGTTTTTCCCTCTTCTTCCTCCCACATGTCCTCACCTGCCCACCAGGTGTGACACCTGACTCACCTTGTTCACACCTTCACCTACCCGGCAGACAGGAAGCGGTTAGGAAACGCTTCCTTCTCCTGTTGTGACGGTTGGGTGAAGCCCCTCCCCTCGCTGCCGCTTTTCAAATCGCCACGGTTATGATTGCGGGAGGTCGAAGGTCACGCCGAGCTCTCCTTAGAAGAGTCACGGTGCCTTCAGGGTGACTGTAGAGTGTCGGACAGGGCTGGGCAGACTTTTTGACCGTGGGCCACAATGGGTTATAAAATTTGACAGAGGGGCTGGAGGAGGAGTAGTAGGTGGATGGAGTGTTTTGGTGACCCGTCTCATGTGAGGAAAAAAAATATATACTGTGTCATGGGATGTGTTGAAAAACATATGCTAATGTCAGTTGAAAATGAGCAAAAGCAAAGTTACAACAAAATATGTCTTTAGTCGCAAAACAGAGTAAAACATCCACAACGAACTGTCATCGGTAATATTGTGTTGTTCTCAGTCATCGGGGAGCCGTGCAGCCATTTTTCCAGTATTAAATCATCCCAGCGAGCACCAATTCTGTCTCTCTGTCTGAGTATTGCACCACGGGTGCTTTTTTACTTTCACTGTTTTGCATGTTTTGTTTTCTGATCCACTCAAATGCTGACTCGCGCTTGTTTAAAGTCATCAAAAAAATCACGCAAATATTTAGTTTGACTTCCCGATTTTCTGGTTCTGCTCGTTCAACCTCAGAAATGATGTATTCTGGGTCTCCAGTCGTGGCAGAGAGGAGCCAAGCAGTAGCCAAGAAGCATTTGTTCCGTCAGCGGACGTAGAATAAAATGACAAATTACCCAATTAGTTTAGCATGACAGGAGCTGACCGTCTCACAGCCATGCACTAGGGCTGCACGATTCTGGAAAAAATGAGAAGTTTGATTTTTTTTCTGTTTAGAATTGAGATCATACAAGATTGGCGCATCAACTCGTGCCATCAAAAGGAACAGTCGTAACTCTAACATCTGACTACTTAGTAAAGTAATCAGATTGAAATACAAATGACCGATTTCTATTTCTGAGATATTTCTACTTTCACTCTACTTTCTACTTCTTACATTGGAAAAACATGCTCGGTACTTTTGTATGAAAAAGATAAAGTACTATTCACAATAATTTGTTTATTTATTTATTCCAGCTGTTGTTGCTTGAAGTAGAGCTACACTGTTTGAACTCTGCTGTTGTGAAGTTCAATTTGCCCAAAAGTGGATCTCAACCTTTTTTTTATGATTAATCGTGCAGCCCTGCCACGCACTCAAAACACCTTTAGGGCCTGAGAGGCTCCGTCCAGTCCAAGCGGTTGGTGCTTAGCTAGCAGAGCAGCATGGCTAGCCGTGGCTATTTTAGTCAGCTTTAATCATGGCGCAGTCAGAGTTAGTTTTTTGGACCAGAACGACGGCGCTTGCGTTCACACGGCTCGGGCCAAACCTGTCACTCGACTGAACTCTTCCCTCAGACTCCTGCGTCAGCGTTCCTCAGACTTCCTCAGACTTCCTCAGAGTTCCTCAGAGTGCGCTGCGCTGCCGGGCTTGTGAAAGCAATAAAAGTTGTTTCAGCGAGACGTGAATGTGTTGAAAACGACACATGCGCCACTCTAATTAGCGCGCGGCAGCCAAAACAGTCTGCAAGAGTCGGTTGACGGTCTAAAAATAGCGTCGGACTTCTCCGCAGTCTGCACGCTTTCATCGGCCACTGGGTTTTTTTTTCTTCCCCCTGCGTGTCCTGAGCAGGAAGTGCAGCTGCTCGGCACGGAGACGGGGAACCTGGCGGAGATCACACTCTGACGGTGCCCGGGGGGGGAGGGGGCAGGAGAGGGACAGGCGGGGGGAACTACTTTCTCTACGTATCCCTCCTCATGTAATCAGGGGTTTCCTCAGGACTGATGATGAGAGGCTTGCGGCCTGTTTTAACACCCGGTGTTTAGCGCGTCACGGCTGCCCTCTAATAACCTCCCGACACCTGATCAAAGTCACTTTCCAGCGTTGTAAAGTTTTCTGAGAGTCAGAATCTGCTGCAAGTTTACAGAGTGTTTTTTTTTTTAAGGAGAGCCTAAAGCAGAGGTGGGCAAACTTTTTGACTGCTGGGCCACAATGTGTCTAAAATTTGACAGAGGGGCTGGAGCAGGAGCAGATGGATGGAGTGTTTTGATGAGCCACCTCATAGGAGGAAAACATATATCATGGGATATGTTGAAAACGTGCACTTTAATATGAATTCAGCAAAGCATTGCAACAAAATCAGTGTCTTTGAAGCCCCATGGTATTTAGCTCTTTATTGAAATGACTCTGAAAAAATTGAAAAATTTGATCAAATTTTTATCACTTATGTACTATTAATGTGATTTACTATTGATATGATTTTTTTCAAGTTCCGTGGGCCGGATTAAAAAGCTTAACGGGCCACATATCGCCCCCGGGCCGTAGTTTGCCCACACCTGGCCTAATATCAGCTGTTTGCAGCAGGACACTGAGGGTTTTTTTTGAACTCGGTGGCCGGAGACCCCCCGCCACCCGGCAGCTCTGACTGGCCCACAGCCACATTTGCAGGGCCCGGTGGGCGTGTGTTGACACAGCGTCTGTCAGTTGAGCCCGTCAGCCGCTTACAGGGCCTGTTGTTTGTGTTTGAAGTGGTTGTGGGCGTGGACTGACTCTGCCCAACTGCCAATCAGAGAGCAGCTTGGGCCTCAGGTGTGTGTGTTTTTCAGGCGGCTGCAACTTTGCAACTTTGATTTAAAGGGACAGTGCTGGGGGTCTGTGTTGTTGCACAGCCTGCTGGGTATTTACAGTGGAAGCCATAATGTGGCTTCATGGAAAACCCCCGTATGCACACACACACACACACACACACACACACACACACACCTGGGCACGGCTCGGCAAACCAAACAACCATTTCCAGTAATTAGCAGCGTCCTGTCGGCTCCTCAGAGACCAGAATTTGTCTCTTCAGCTGAACGGAGCAGCCGACTTTCTGGTCGATGTCGTTGAGCTCCTCCCCTGGTTGTGTCGCAACATTACGCTCAGGCGGTCATGACTTTAAACTCAAGACTACCTACGTGAGGTTAGGAGCTAAGGTAACGCTAGCTTTGTCTGTTTTGTAGTAAAACAAAGTTGATTTGCGCCCCCCCCTGGTGGTGGTCGCAGGGAGCACGGTGTTCCGTCGGTGTTCCTGGTTAGCCGACCTTTGAAATCCTCCAAGTCATGGAAGTTTTAATTTGCTATAGCATAGGTGTCAAACTCTGGCCTGCAGGCCAAGTTTGGCCCACAGTGTAATTATATTTGCCCCGCAAGGCAATACAAAATCACAACTAGAGCTGGCCCGCCAGTATTATGCAGCACATGCCCCACTCACACTGTAAATCCCAGAATGCTGGGCTCAAATTGGACTGGAAGTTCATTGAATGATATATTATTATTACTTAATTGGTTTATTGTGATTTAAATTTCAACAGTAACCTTTTTCCTCAGGCTAGTAATAAATTGAAAAATAAAATAACAAGAAGACTGCAAATAAAAAAGAGCCTTACGGTTTGTTTTTTTTATCTCGATGTGTTTTTTATTGAAATTCGATTTTTGCATGTGTGCAATATTAAGTAATCTATGGTATAGAATGAAGTTTAGTTTGCTCCATATTCAGTTTTGAAGCAAAACTTGTTTGGGTCCATACAAAAAGTGTTCACTGTTCTATCTGGAGGAAGATTTTTTTCTGTAAAGATCAATGTTGGCCCACTGTGTATTTGAGTTTGTCTCCCCTGTTCTATAGCATCTTGCATCTTGCATCTAGCGCCTTGACGTGGCCGTCGGCAGCGGTCACATGCTCACTGAGTCATTCTAATTGGCCGCCTCGCTTTGCCACTTAACCCAGATCTTGTCTGGAGGAAGTCACCAGTTTATCACAGCCCCTTTTATAACCTGGTTCCTCTGGTCACTGCCCGACCGTCGTCCGTAGCGCATCAATACTGATTGGATGATGTGATGCGGCGCCCCCTGTCTGCTCCACTATGTACTCTTAGCAGAAATTAGCCAGAAATCAACGGCAGGTCACCACAGCTGGACAACACATGGCAGAGCAGGCCTCAGCTGCCAGCCTGGAACACACACACACGCACACACACACACACACACACACACACACACACACACACACAATACATGGAAATGTGTGTGTGGACACATGTTTTCCTTTCATTCCACTCTTGCTTTTACACACACGTAAAAACAATGACTTTAAACACACACACACGCGCACACACACACACACACACACACACACACACACCGCTGAGGAAAGTAGGTCAGGTGGGCTTCAGTGAGGGAAGTTTTCCCCCTCTTTACGACGCTGAGGGCTCTGTGTCAGTGTGAACTGGTCCCAGTGCTCCCAGTCAGTAGGTCAGGAACCTCCAGACGGTTCCTACGCTTCTTACCTTCACAGTGTTTCTCACTTCAACCCTGGAGGTGTAAAACACCCTCCAGTCTCAGCAGAACAGCTTCAGTGGGGCAACGGGGAGGGAGTCCTGACTCTGTGTGCGTGCGTGTGTGTGTGTGTGTGTGTGTGTGTGTGTGTGTGTGTGTGTGTGTGTGTGTGTGTATTTGGAGGGGCTTGGATGTGAGTTTACTCTAAACAAACAATAGGTGGAACGGCAGAAAGCATCAGTCAGTGCTGTGGAACTAAAACAGGCAGCAGCTCTGAGTCAGCGAGCGGAGAACAAGGGAGCTGCTC
The DNA here is from genome assembly GCA_009823395.1 of Thamnaconus septentrionalis. Lineage (NCBI taxonomy): Eukaryota > Metazoa > Chordata > Actinopteri > Tetraodontiformes > Monacanthidae > Thamnaconus > Thamnaconus septentrionalis. The sequence continues at coordinate 12,785,770 of CM020504.1, forward strand.
AGCCAGCAGAACTGTGGCCTTCAGCCACTTGGTCCCAGCCAACAGCAGCAGCAGTGGCTGCTGGGAAAGTCCGACCACAGGCTCACCGTGGCCGCGACTGAACAGCGGCGGCTTCCCAAACCACCGAATGCATGCACAGATGGGCGGAGTCAAGGTGACATCACCCACTGGTTCTGAAGCCTAGAGGCTGAGTTCACGCTCAGCGCCATCTTGAGTGCTCGGTTGGTTTTGATATTGGTAGATTCCATGTTTGGGTGTGTGGGTGGGACGGGAAGCGATCAGCCGGCGAGCCGACTACCGTTGGCTGCTAAACTTTAGCCACACACACTCAACTTTCTGGCCATTTTCACTCAAAATTAGACCAAATAAGATAAAATGCATATTGGATCCTATTGACTGATTTTTTTTCTTACGAATGATTTATATCAACAACAAATTAACCAGTTTGTAGCTGTGTGAATTCATTCATTTATGCGGCCCACTCTGACGGTCCCTGCTGGCCACATGATAGAATGCAGGTTATTGGCGCTTCCACTTTGGCCTTCGACTTGAAACCAGGAGCTCTGCCCGTCTTCTTGAGTTTTCAAGTGTTCACAGCAACGTTAGCTAACTGACTGACCCAAACTAAGCATCACGTCCGATCTTTCACAGGTTGCCTTGAGCCAAACAGCTCGTGGGCTGAACCCGGACTAGTGTGTCAACATGCGGGATTATAATCCTTCTTTGTCTATATTTAACCTGAGCTAGTTCGGTTAACAAGTCATAATGATCCAACAGAAAGTAGCATGTTTAGCCCTCTGTTTGCTGCCTCCTGCAGAAAGCAACTGTTTTTTTTCCCCCACAGTTGTGCTTTAGATAGAAACTGGTCACTGGGATTACTGGGCGTAAGCACTGATTGAGAGTTGTGTGTGTGTGTGTGTGTGTGTGTGTGTGTGTGTGTGTGTGTGTGTGTGTGTTAAGCCTCTCTGAGCTCCACCAGTCACCAGTGAAGTTCCAACCTGTTCCATCAGAGACTGAAAGAGTGAAAAGCTGCATGTTTCTTTTGTTTGTTTGTGTTTTTTTTAACATCTTGACCCACAAACGGCATCACATGATGCGGAGCGGCGGGCTAATAATCGTGCGAGCGGAGAGAAACATTCCTGCCCGTGTGAAAAGCAGGAAGTCGGCGGGCAAGCGGGACGGGGACGAGCCCGGCGGAATGCGTCCACTTCAAAGCTGCGGCTTTTCAAAGAGCCTTTCAGAGGCTCTTCAGGACGCGACGCTGGGAGTCTGCTGCAACTGCAGCCGCGGTCTTTGCATGCAGGGCGGCTCGGAGTTCGTCGTCCTGGCGGGGCTTCTCCTCTCTTCTCGTCTTCTTTTTGCACTTCGGCTTTACGCTAGATCGGTGCGTTTTTAGCGCCTCTTTCCGCTGTCCTCAGAACGAGGAACACGTCGGACCTCGACGACGTCTCGTCCGTGAGACCCCCTCTTTGTTTTCTGCTCCAGCGCCGGCCGGTGTTTTGACCCGCTAGCCCCGCCCTCCCCTCATTAACCTACATTCACCCGGACACAATAGGCTGCTGGGTGTTTGGCGAGCTGGCCGCTATAGAAAGACGTCATCCGTCATCATCCATTTAATGAGGCTTTAGTGTAGTGTATGTGACTGGGAATTACGGAGGGAAAACACCGGCTCAGCTTCATTAGTCACACACCTGATAATCTACAAACAATGTCAATTTGGTTAATGTTCAGTGGCCCAATCACATTTCAAATCTCAGCTGTCAATCATAACAATCCCGCCCATTATTTCAAATCATACAACAATTAGTTCAAGCTGATGACTGAGGGAAACAAATATCCAGGTCAAAGGTTTCCGTGTGGAAAATTTTCCCCGTCTGTGCTGAGTCGGTGTGGAGATGCCGCAGGTGGAGGTGTGTCTGCCCCAGCGAGGCTGTGGCAACCTGCCGAATGAGATCAGACCCGTTCAAAGGATCCAGAGGGTGTTCCCGCTCCGTCAGGTGCGCGTGAGAAAAAGAGCAGCGGGTGATGAGAAGTTCTCCCGTTGTGAAAGTCTGGGAGTTCCTGCCGAGAATTCTGTCGGAGCGCTGACACAGCTGGTGGGCGGAGACTCGCTGGGAGGAGAAAGTGGAGCAGCGTCTACAGAAACTTTCATTACAGCCGCTAGATTCACTTGGGAGAGTGGCATTGGTCCGACCTCCCATTAGTCTGACAAATTGCCCATTGGTCTGACCTCCCCTAACCCTCATCCTAACCCTCATCCTAACCCTAACCCTAACCCTCATCCTAACCCTAACCCTCATCCTAAACCTCATCCTAACCCTCATCCTAACCCTAACCTCATCCTAACCCTCATCCTAACCCTCATCCTAACCCTAACCCTAACCCTATTGGGAGGTCGGACTAATGGGCAGTTCCCCTTCGCTCTGGGCTCCGTCCACACGGCTCTTTTTATTGGCCAGTCTTCACACAACGTCCAGGACTTTGTCCACTTTCTTATATGCCTTTTTATTCCACTGTCTTCTAACGTTAAGATCTTTTTTTTTTTTTTCACTTCGTTCAGTCATTTAGTTGTTAGCTCCAGTGCTTCCTCGTGGGGGGCCTCCACACTTTGTGGGTGGGGTGTGCGCTTTGCCTGCTGGTGTGTCATCCTCGGGCCTCAGACTCCAATATGGCGGCCCATTCATTTGACTGTAGTTGCTCACCCAGCACATACGGCAAAAACACTTTTGACTTTGGCATTGGAGGCTGCACAGCGCATGAAGCACTTTTTTATTTTATTTTTTCACTTTTAACTTTTGTCAAGCACCTTGTGTTGCATTTTTTGTATATAAAATGTGCTATATAAATTATATACTGTGTCGCATATAACACAAATCAAAAGAAGCTGAAGCTGTTGGCCTGCTTTAACGGAAGAGTCAGAAGTTCATCCAATCGCCTTCCAACATATTTGGAACGGCCGTCCCCTTTCCCAGCTGGACGACTTCTGTTTCCACGCTGCGCGTAGGTCATCTTGCCGTGCGGCTTCTGTCCCGCCGCTCCCTCACAGCCTGTCTGTGATTGGGTGGGTGACATCAGCTGGGGAGGCTCCGCCCCCCCCAACAGCTGCTCGGCCCCAGAGCCGATCAGCGGAGGAGCGGCTGAGGAGCGAAGGCGGCGTGAGAACGGAGTTCCTCACGCCGGACGTCCTTGCCGCCACGCCGGTGGGCCGTGCACTTCCTGTCGGACACTTCCTCCTCCTCCCCCTCTGACCTCTGACCCATCCACTTATCAATAATTCAGACTGCGGCAGGTGTGGAGCGGAGCATCACCTGCAGCAGGTGGAGGCGTCGCCGCAGAAACCGGCGCTGTAACCTGATCGGGAACAGACGAGAGGCGGCCGACAGCTGGGTCATGTGACCGGATAAGACACGTTTCTGTCAGGTACGGAGGCACCTTAGGGTGCGGTCCCACCAGGTTGGTTGGACGGACAAGTTTGAAAGAGCTAAACCAGGGGTGGACAAACTTCTTGACTGGTGGGCCACAATGGGTCCTGAAATTTGACAGAGGAACTGGAGCAGCAGCGGCAGATGGATGGAGTGTCGCCTCATAGGAGGAAAACATACATCATGGGATATGTAGAAAACGTGCTTTAATGTCAATTGAACAAAGCATTACAACAAAATCAGTGTCTTTGAAGCCCCGCGGTATTTCGCTCTTTATTGAAACGACTCTTGAAACACTGAACAAATGGATGAAATACGGCTGTTTTATTACTCGCTTGCTATTAAGATCATTTCTACAAGTTCCGTGGGCCGGATTAAAAAGCTCAACGGGCTGCATAAGGCCCCCCGGGCCGTAGGTTGGCCCACGCCTGAGCTAAACTGAGCTCCCTTCCGTCCCGTGTTGGAATTTTGGGGAATGTTGTGTTCTGGGAAAAGCTCCGTGAACCTGCTTGATTTTCCTGCCCTGCGGACGATCTGATAATGAAGCTTCAGAGACATCCTGGAAAACGCTGCACAGGTGGAGTCGCTGGCAGCGGGGCGTTTTGATTGGCCGATGAGGCTCCGCCTCCGTCTCCGATGCCATACAGCGGATTTCCAGCTGCTACTAGAGCAAGCGTGGGCAAACTACGGCCAGCGGGCCACATGCGGCCCATTAAGCTTTCTAATCCATCTAACTTTGCTTTGGTTCCTTTTCAATTGACATTAAAGCACGTTTTCTCCACATCCCATGATATTTTTTTTCCCCCCTATGAGGTGGCTCACCAAAACACTCCATCCATCCATCTGCTCCTCCTCCAGCCCCGCTGTCAAATTTTAGGACCCATTGTTGCCCACCAGTCCGACAGTTTGCCCAGCCCCTGATCTCGATGCATCTTCCAACCTGCAGATTGACAGAGCAAAGGGTGGAGGTAGTGGGTGGGGGTGGGGAGTTGGGTGGGCGGCGGCCTGCAGCTGTTGCCGATGTGCCGCCGCCGCACCCTGCACGGCTGCTGCAGGCGAGGTCAAAGGTCGCCGGCAGTCTTAACAAGACGAGGGGAGAAAAACAAAGAGCCTCTCATCGGCGTGGATGTTTGAATGTCGCCGCCGCCGCCGCCGCCAAAATGTTTCCCTCCTGTTTGCTGACGGGGACGTCCGTCAGCGGAGCATCTGGAACCTTTTGAGTGGAAGCTTGTTTTGTCAAGATGCTGTCTCGTCACATTTAAATAAAGTTTCGACGTCAGATTGTTTGCAGCTCGCCGTTGTGCCACGTTTTTCTCAGATTCTAAATTATGCAGACAAACCTGTCAGAGAACTGAAGATTTAACCCTCAAAATGAAACAATGACTTTCTGTTTTTGTCGTGTGGATGAAAAGTTTTGTTTTTGCTGCGTTTATTTAACTTCCACAACTTCAAATCTACTTCTTTGTTCCTCTGATGCAATTTTCTTTCAAGTTTTAGAGAAAAGACAAATATCTTTAACTTTACTTCCACAAAACTTTCTTTCCTGACACTGAGTTATTGCGTCTTCATTTCACATCGGAAGCGGTGAAATCCTCCGGACAGCGCCAGTTGTTTGACGAGTACCCACAATGCACCGTGTCACAGCCGCGGGCATTGTGGCGGCGGACAGAGCCGCCGGCTGTGCTCCCACACAGGGCGCCGCTTGTTTGTGCCGCAGGAAGTGGAATCTCCCGACGAGACAGCTGCTCATTCCCGAGCCCTGGCCCCGCCCCCTGCTGGGGGAGGTGGCGGTGGGAAAACGAGGCCCAGACGTTAACGCCACCTCGTCAAGTTTGATCCGTCGTGACACCATCACAGAGAGAGCAGCTTCCAGTTCGACCTGCCCCGGCCCTTTATCTCACTGTGCAGCAGGGATGCAGTGAAGGGGAGGAGCCTTGTAGGGACGCAGTGAAGGGGAGGAGCCTTGTAGGGACGCAGTGAAGGGGAGGAGCCTTCATGGCCACAGGGAAGGTGATTGGACGACCAGTCTGCCCGTCGCATTCGATGCTGAAGCGCATCGTTTGCAAGCCGGCCAGCGGATGCCCGTTGCTGCTGAACCCTGAGGCTCCGCCTCTTTCTCCTCAGAGGACTGCGATTGGTCCAGAGTCTGAGTGGATAAAAATGTTTTCAACTGGAGTTTTTCAAATGAGAGATACGCTGTGTGCGTGCGTGTGCGTGCGTGCGTGCGTGCGTGCGTGCGTGCGTGCGTGTGTGTGTGTGTGTGTGTGTGTGTGCGTGTGTGTGTGTGTGTGTGTGTGTGTGTGTGACCAGGAGAGATGTTTGGATTCCAGGCGATGAGCTCGGTGATGAAGTTAACTGTTGGCTAGTAGCTGTGTGTGTGTGTGTATGCATGCTTGCGTGCGTGCGTGCGTGTGTGTGTGTGTGTGTGTGTGTGTGTGCCAGCCGAGCGTGGTGCTGGCTGGCTGGCTGGCTGGCTGGCTGGCTGGCTGGCTGGGGAGGGAGGGTGGCGGTGCGGAGCAGCAGGAATGTGGTTTCTGCTTCTGGAGCTTCGTCTTGTGTGTTTCTGTGCGACTTGGGGTCCGATCGGCCAATCAGCCGCCACCAAAATTAGAGAGCTGCTTGTCACACGTGATGTAGTCTGTAGGTGCGTTTGCACACATGATGACCGGGGCACGGCCTTACACTACCGTCGGGGGTTTTAAAGTGCATGCAAACAGTTCATTCTGATTAGAGAGCTGGGTTGCTCCCTTGTTCTTGTTTTCAAATGTGCAAGCTTATGCGCACGCTCCAGGTCTTCTCCTCTGGTTGCAGGGTTACAGCGCCACCTAACGCCTGGCATGAATACTGCAGCGTTTTCAGTCGATTTCAGGGGTTCCATCTTGACGCTGTTCACAAAAGCTATTGTCATTGGGTCCACATCACCTTCCACCAGAATGTTTGGGGACATTAGAAAGTGAGGTTCATCCTGTTGGCCTTGTGTTTATGCACCATCTGTCAGGAGTAGCTGCATTACCCAGGGCGACCACTGGGGGCTAAATAGAAAGATGCACAAAGCAAATGAGGACAAAGCTACGGTGTCATCGGCTGATTGGTTGCTGCGCCCCCTGCAGTCCGTGTCTCTCACTTATTGACACATGGGGGTTTAAACTTCCCTCAACACACACACACACACACGCTGTCTGATCCTCTGCTGACACTGCAGACCTGGGCTTTACTTCCTTTGTTGTGTGTGTGTGTCTGTGTGTGTAGCCAGGTGGCCCTCCCCGTCCTCTCAGCTAGAGGCAGGGGTCAGAGGTCGCCTGAATGTCTGGTTCAGACAGGAGGGGGCAGGGTACCCTCAGAAGTGGAGCATTTGTTTTCGTCATTAGGGTTAGCGCGTCATGCTAACGAGCGACAACACATGTGGCGTTCCCATCAAGCGGGGAGGGAAGGCCCGCCCCCTCTCACTCACGCACGCACACGCACACACACACACACACACACACACACTGGTTCCTTGTTTATTGATCAATTGGATTTATGAGCTAATCATAGTTGGCAGTTAGCCAGAGGGTGCTAGAGATCCTACTAAGATGCTAAACTCTCATCAGATGCTTAAGTTCATTTTTGGGGCTCTCAGCAGAAAAACCCTTTCACTTTGAAACGCTGTGTTAGCGGGCTAGCATGATGCAGTAGCATGTTTTTAGCTCCATCTTATTGTCGTCACTCCACATTTTGGCCGGCGCTCCCTTCTGACATCTAGAGGCAGATTCCACCGCTGGTCTCCACTCGCTAGCGTCTGAAGCTCTGAAGATAAACCTTGAATGGATCCTTTCTACCAGATCAGATCAGATCAGTATTTCGAGGACTTTGAGGAGAATCAGCTGGATTGGTCAGCCGTGTCTTGTTGTCTCCATCTGCCATCTGTCTTATGTTTCTTCTTTTCCTCCAACAGGGTGAGCGGGTGTGGTTATGGGAGGAGGAGCAGTACCTTCCAAGCACCGTGTCCTCCTGCTCTGGAGGCGTGGTCGCCTTCGCCACCGACTACGGCCAGGTATGTGTGTGTGTGTGTGTGTGTGTGTTTGTGTGTTGCTGCTGAGTCAGCGTGTCGTTCATGGATCTGCTGCCAGATTATCTCCTCCTCCTCCTGGAGGCTGAGCTCACCGCTGATTGGCCGCCACAGTTGAGTTTGAAGTTTACACTTCCTGGTTCCTGTAAAGGCCTGAAACAGTTTTTATACGCATTTCACATGAAAACGTGAGTTCAGCATGTCACGGAACCACTTCCTGTTTTGCTGGACCGTTAACAGGCTTCACTTTCCTGATCCCCAAGAATAAGAGCAGGTTTAATCCGGACTGATCCGGAAACAGATCCGGTTAATCCAACCCCCCATTTATCCCTGTTAGCATCTGTTGCTAGGCTTAGCGCCCGACTGTGGTCCAGTTAGAGACAACCGGGTTCTCCGGCATGGCGAACAGTACTGTCTACCTACTGCCTCCTGCAGGTGTTGGGTGGAGCTGCAAAGTTGTGTGACAAAATTGACGACTGGTTTGGTTACTGAAGGATGTTAGCATAGCTTAGCTTAGCGGCGAACAATTGAATCACAGTGTCTTGTTTCAGTTTAAAAGCTGTAAAGTTTCTGCAAAGTTAGCTTCTGTTCGCCGCTGTTTCCATCACCAGCAGTTTGGTGTGTGTGTGTGTGTGTGTGTGTGTGTGTGTGTGTGTGTGTGTGTGTGTTGTGTGTGTGCATGTGTGTTGTCTCAGTTGATGTTCTTCCTGTTTGTTTTGAGCGCTCAGTGACCGTAAAGCTGCTTGTGGAGAAAAGTGCCTGTAAGTTGCTCACTGAAACAGCTGATTAGCGCGGCTAATATTAGCCGAGGGGGCGCGTTTGATTGGTGTTAAACAGAAATGCCCACGTGGTTGCAGGACGATCAGCGGCTTGTTTGTGCCGACTTCTCTCGCTAATGTCTGCCTTTACGTCTCTCTGAAAAGAGGATAACAAGTAGTTCTGGGTCCAACAAGTTGTAGGGGGGAAATGTTTCTATGGAGTCAGAAGTTCTGAGATCCTGGACTTGTTTGTCAAGGCTGTGTGTTCAGCAGATTTTCACATTTTTCTGCTCTCATGTTTTCATTTCCTGTCATTTCTAACCGCGGGGCAAAAGAAGCATTTTTCGGCAGAGTACGTCAGAATATTAGGGAAAGCGAAGGAAAACAATCCCTGTTGCATCTGTTGACCTGATGTTTGTGTGAAAATGAGCTGAAGAACTTGAGATCTGTGAGAGTCTCACAACATCAGATGTTGTGTCTGATGGTCCAGCCAAACTGGAGCGATGGTTAACGGTTTTTAGCTGCCAAATCATTGGAATGACCACACAGAGTATTTAGACAGGCAGGAAGTCAGTGTGTTAAACGTATTAGCAGGGTGCCACTAGTTAGCGATAGCCTCGGAGCCCAGAGACAGCTGGCTGTTGCTAAATTATAGCTGCTATTTTTTGTCTATTTGAATAGAGTTTGGCTAGCAGGTTATTAGCCAACTCCAACAGATGCTGCCAGCATACTGCTGCTAGTTCACAAAAGGCTGGTGAACTTTTAGCCAACGTCTGCGCTCTACACAAATCTGTGTTGAATTTTCACTCTAGGTACAAATTCCAGTTACACTTTTTCAGACGATTCAAGCAGAAAAGTTTGAGCTGTTCTGAACTTGTAAAATGTACAATACTGTGAGATTGAGCAGGGATTTTGTAAGAGTTATGATAATAATAATGTGATAACCAGACGCTCCAGTCAGTTAGTCCTTGTAACTGCGCCGTGTTTTGACGGAGACAGAAGGACGTCCGACCTCGACTGTCGGTCAGATGATAAGCAGCCGCCAGGGTCGCTGCCGCCGCCGCCGTCTGCTGTGTCACCTGAGGGCAGGGGGAGGGGCTAAGTCTCTGCTTTCACCTGACACCATCTCAGACGCCCTCCGCTTGGGTTTTTAACAGTCAGCGGGTTTAAATGCACTAAAACTCAGAGCTGACGGACTGAAGACTTTGTTGAAGCTGCTGAACCCAAACACACTGTTTTCATGGTTCCACAACCGGCCAATCACAGTGTGCGTTCTTTGGCCTGCATGTCAAGCCAGAATTCGCTGCCCCCTAGTGGTCGGCTGCAGTCAGTGCCCTCCGTTAGAGATTGATTTTCTTTTTTTTACCCGTGCAATCTTCTGATAGTCAGAATTCCTGCTTGGCGACGACGTCACATCTGAGTCGTGGTTTGAAGTCGGCAAGGCAAAGTGGACGTCTCCGTCGTGTGCATTAGCATTGTTAGCACTTTTGCTAGCAAGGTTCCGGCAGGAAGAGGAGGAGTTGCTGCAAGCAGTCTCACAGTTTCCTTGAAAAATGGCAGTGCATTAGTTATTGATCTATGTATATTCTTATATATATGAGAACCATTCTGAGGGTAGGAAAACCAAATGACTTTTATTGTACCCCCGGCCGGACCTTTAAATTTGATTCAGTCTGAATAGCTATCATGACAGAACCAATCAGCATCTTCTTAGTAGGAGGAGGCGGAGTTAAGACCAGGGTTCAGCTGAGGCTAAAATCAGATGCCGACGCTCACGCAAGAGACACCTAATTGATCATTTCCCGCCGGACCTCTGAAGTGACAGCGTGACTGAGTTGTGTTGTTGTTGTTGTTGTTGTTGTCGTCGTGCAGGTGTACACCTACAAACAGAGCGCCCTCACCAGGCAGAAGGTCCACCAGATGCACCAGAGCAGCGTGACGGGCGTGGAGGACATGGCGGCGCTGGAGGACCTGCACGACGGCGCCATCATGCACAACCTCCTCCTGCGCTACCGCCAGAAACACATCTACGTGAGTTTCCCTCCGTCAGCAGCGGCGGCTAGAAGGCCGCGAGTCCAAACACGGCCGGGTTTGACGCACAGGAACCGGTCCGACCGCCTCCCACGGCGCCGCCGTTTGAGCGGGGGGGCACGCTGGGCTGACGGCCAATCAGGCGTGACGGCTGTCGGACCAATCGCACAGCAGGGATGAACCGACTGAACCGGTTCAGACGAGCCGGTTAGCTTAGCCGGTTAGCTTAGCCTTCCTGATGACGTCACGGCTGAGTTCCGGTTCACGATGAGGAAAAACCTGTGTGTTTGCCGAGCCAGTGGACCAGGGGTCACCAACACGGTGCCCACGGGCACCAGGTCGCCCCCAAAGACCACATGAGTCGCACACAGGCCTGTTCTAAAAATAGCATCACTTGTTGAGCTGCGTCTGAAATTCAATTTTTTTCCAGCCTTGTTAAGTCCATCCATATATTTTCAGTACCCGGTTCTGCACGCAGGGTCGCGGGGGTCTACCGGAGTCTCTCCCAGCTGCCATAGGACAAAGGCAAGGTCATCACAGGGTCACACAGAGACAAACTAAGACAAACAACCATTCGCTCTCACACACACACACACACACACACACACACACACACACACACACACACACACACACACACACACACACACACACACACACACACCTGCGGACAATTTAGAGTTCGCCCCACATGCGTGTTTCTGAAAGGCCCCAGGCCTGGAATCGAACCCACGACCTTCTTGGTGTGAAGCGGCAGCGCTAACCTCTGCACCACCGTGTCGCCCCCTTCTTCAGTCATTGTTGGTAAATCGGTATCATTAATAATAATAAAAAATAACTGAGAAAGTTTGTTATTTCAGGTGAGTCTAGCAAACTGGTTCATATGACTCAGGAGCCATGAAGTAGCTCTCAGGCTCAGAAAGGTTCCGGCCCAGTCGGTACCAACCCGAGCCGCCACTTTGCACAAAGGCGGCATTGTGCTCGGGACTGGAACCCGCCGCTGTAACATCTGACAGCTGCCGCCTCGTTACTTTAATGACACGTGAACGCTCCCGTATGGTGGGAATTAGCCCGGTCCGCTCCGGTTCCTGCCGGTCCCCGGTGGTTGTTTTCTGCAGGGGCGGGGCCACGCGGTTCCAGTAAGGTTCTGAACGGCCGCTGCTGATTGGCGGCGGGCTGTGAGGTCATCGGCCGCGGCAGTTTAGCAGGAGGCAGTAAACAGAGGGCTCCGTCCTGGAGGCTCCCTGACGGACAAAGACCCGGCAGTGGCTGCAGTCTGGGGGACTCCAACAGTCACATGACCTATGGGAGCCAATCAGTGCCTCCTCCCCCCGACGTCGAGCTGCCCGACCGTGAAAAGAGAAGCAAAGCAAACTCGGAGACAGCGGAGACTTCCTGTCTGGATCTCGTCACCTCACTGCCCCCCCAACCCCCATCATGAAAAATTACCTACAGCCCCCACTACCCCCCCCCCACACACACACATTCCTGCAGACCTGTGACTAGTGGGTCCTTCAGCAGAGCCTCCATCCGTCCGTCTGTCCGTCCTGCCCGTCAGCTTGCAACGCAGCCGCAGGTAACATTCCTCATCCTCATCCTCATCCTCATCCTCATCCTCATCCTCATCCTCATCCTCATCTCCCAGCGTGGACCCGACTCTGGGCCCCAGCTCACAACCTGCCAGGGGCCCCCCGGAATTCCTCAGATCAGAAATAGGATTAGCGACCCGCGCTCACGACACTCTTGAGGCTCGTCGGCGAATTGTCCGTCGGCCTCGGCCAACAGGAAGTGGCGACGCTCGGGACAGGAAGTTTGCCCGACTGCGAATCCGATTGAGCACGCGCAAGAGAAAACAGAGGGCGGGTTGCATTCAGACAGGAAGCTCAGGAGGAAGTAGTGAGACAACAGGTGTTGGCTCAAGTTTGCCTCTATTTTTGTGCGTTGTGAGTCAAAAAAAAGTCTCATGTTGAATTGGAACCCAAAAAAAAAGCTGAGATCTGCTGAAGTTAGTAGAAACTGGGACTCCAGTCCTGGAGATACTAATCTTGTGTGTGTGTGTGTGCGCACACGCGTGCGCGCAGTTTTTAGCTGCACTGATTGTAACCAGCTGTGCTGTCGACTGGTGGCCTCACTCGTCTCGTCTGCAGATTCCAGTTGAAGCAACAACAACACACACACACACACACACACACACACACACATATACTGGAATTCCTTACATATTCTGAACCCCAATACTGTCCACACACACACACATTTTTCTATCGCACGCTGTTCTTCATTCATTTCAGCTCATCTACAGTTACCTCCCAGACCCCCCACTCACTCTCTCTCCGTCCCTCCTCACACACACACACACACACACACACACACACACACCACAAGGATCCTCCCATCCTAGTTCTCATTCTGAGCCTGATTCTAAAGGACGTTCTTTAACGGGCCAATTTGTGCTAATTTAGCACGCTAACTCCATGTGTGCGTGTGTGTATGTGTATGTGTGTGTGTGTGTGTGTGTCCACACTGGCTGACTGTCGTTAAACTCGAAAACGACTTCAGCCGTGTGACTCCCTAATGATCAGCTGATCCGGGCTGCTTCACAGGCTAATAAACACTGGCTGCGTTAGCATCAAAGTTGCGGGAGCTAATGTTGTAATTATCCCCTGCAGTCTGAGCTAAAGCCTGGCTTGCTTTAAAACAAGCTACAATCAGCCGTTTTTGTGTGCTGGGCGGCGCTCTGGCCGCTGGCATTAGCTTTTTCGCTCACGCTGCCAACCGCCGCCCACCGCAGGGAGGAGGCGGACTTTCTGTTTCTCTCAGCGTTTCAACCCCACTGTTTGCAGACGGAGCAGCAGGCGTCACATGAGTCACTTTGACACGGTTGTGTGTCCTCCGTGGAATCCGCTCGTCACGTTTGTTAGCATGCCGTCGCGCCGCTGCTTCTTCCAAAAGAAACGCTGATGCAACCAGCAAACCCTGGATAGGATGAAGATGTCGTGTTTGTCTGGTTGAAGATTTCAATTTTTTGACTGAGGGTTCAAAATAATTCAACCGCTCTGATTGGTTGGTTGGAATGAGGCGTGTCAAAAAACCTTGATGTTTATTGAAAAAATCTTCCTCTAGAAAGCACACTGAACCTTTTTGTATGGACCCAAACAAGTTTTGCTTCAACATTGAATATGAAACAAGCAAATCTTAATACTGTACAATAAAAAAGTTAATATTGCACACATGCAAAATCAAATTTCAAATTTGAAAAACTCATCAAAATAAAAAATCATATGGCTCTTTTTTATTTTCTGCCTTCAGATTTAAATTTGAACAGTCACATTTTTCCACACAGCATTCCGGAATTTGTTCTACTAGCGGTGCTGGCGGGCCAAATGTGATTACTCCGCAGGCCAAATTTGGCCCACGGGCCAGAGTTTGACACCTATGGTTTAAAAAGCCGTAAAGAGCCGTGCTAGTGAGAGGCTGCAGATGCCCCAATCAACGTGCACTTCTCTGTTAGCGTTCTTGCTATGCTAAGGGCTTTTGGCGCTGCTCTCTGCAGCACGCTGACCTCCTTCAGTGGTCTCATTAGTGTCCCCCCCCCCTGGACACACAAACAGGCTGCGGCTGTTTTTTTTCTGCAAAAGATTTTCTGGAATCCGTCAGAACTCTTGCGATTGGAAAACAAACGATGCCTCCAGATGTGGCAGCGATGATATTAAAGACAAACAGTGGATGGAGTTCACACTGATGGCCAAGTACAACACACTAGCGGTGGCGTCCCTCCTCCCCCGGTGCGTTTCCTGCCGTCAGTCAGGTCATTGGCGCTCTGCTTTGGATCTTCTCCGGCTTGTTTTCCCTCCCGCTGCAGCCTGTTTCCTACCCTGCTTTCATTTGGAACGGCTTCTTTGGTTGCACCGGGTGCCTCTCCGTAAACATCACTGAATCTCCTCTGGATCATTGGGACGCCTTTTTACGGCGACCTGTTCACATCTGGTCTGATACCCACAATCCTTTGCGGTATGGAGAGAGATCTGTGGGCTTCTCAAAGGCTCTTTGAATCTTCGTTGCTGTTGAGTTTGCCACTTAGGGCGCTGTCGTCAGCGACTTAGCCGTGTGCTAACCTCACGCTAACCCAGCGGTGGGCAAACTTTTTGACTGGTGGGGCCACAGTGGGTTCTAAAATTTGCAAGGGGGGCCAGAGAGAGCAGGAGCAGATTGATGGAGTGTTTTGGTGGCTCACCTCATAGGAGAAAAAAATATATCATGGGACATGTAGAAAACATGTGCTTTATTGTCAGTTGTAAATGAACAAAAGCAAAGTTACAACAAAATATGTGTCTTTGAAGCCCCACAGTATTTGGCTCTTTATTGAAATGACTCTTAAAACACTGAAAAAATGGATTAAATTCAGTTATTTTATGACTCACTGACTACTAAAATAATTTCTTCAAGTTCGGCTGGCCGGATTAAAAAGCTTAAGGTGGCCCCTGGTCCTAGTTTGCCCATCCATGTGCTAGCCCCAAACGGGTGTTTTTTTCTCAAACTGCCGAGCCAGTAACACGCTTTCAATCTTCACTTTAAGAGCTTCTTTTGCTTTAAACACTCAGTTCTGGAAATGAGCCCACCATGACCGGGTCAGCTTGATGGAACGATGGAAAACAAAAGATCTAAAGGTGGGACCTTGAAATGTGTCCGCTGCTGTTTTCCCCTGCTGCTCGACGCAGCAGCAATAACGCGAGTGCACAGCAGTGGTGTCTTGAGTTCAGCTAACCGCTAGCCGTCGCTCAGTTCAGTGGCTTTAAAGGTCGGAGATCAGGTGGCGACTGTACGTCGGCGGCAAACGCAGCCAGCAAAGGTGAGGGTCCGGTTTCCTGCGTCAGCGCTGTGGAATGGCTCCTCAGTGGTGGGGGGGGGAGGGGGGGGGGGGTTCTGAGGAGCGTCACCGCCAATTAGCTCTCAGCCGGGGTAGTGGCACGGAGAGACGGGGGAGGGGCCTTCTAATTGACTCCAAATGGCTGTAATTCAGCGGGCGCAGCAGCCAGCCCACCGCCGAGGATCATGGGACTTTCTTCTCTGTGTGTTTTCCTTGGCAGGAGGTCAGCGAGTGGAGACGCTGCCGCTCTCTTTCCCACAAGCCTCCACGGCGAAACCGACTAACGTGACGGCGGCTGCTGCGCCGCCAACACCAGCTAGCGAGCAGTTGCCATGTCTTAGTGCAGCTCAGGTCCCCACCCAGTGGCCACGGCCGGTACTGCGGCTGACCCGTTCTTGAAAAGCACAACTGTGTGGAGATGTTTTTTTGTAATTTTTTTTATTGAGGCTAATGAAACAGCAAGCAGTGCCACACACTGGCTATTGCTGCGCAAACATCCCAGCTAGCTAGCTAGCCTTAGCTTTGTTACTTTAAGCTTCCCATCGGCACATGAAGCCCACAGAATTATGACTTCCTGCCCGTTAAATCTGATATTATTGAGACGCTGAGGGGCCCCCAGCCTCTGCCACCCAAACTTCCTGCTTGGTAGCCAGCCAACTTGCCGCTAATGGCTCCTCCATACGCCACAGCGCAGCACCACAGACAGGTTTTGCTGCTGCGGCTGCAAATATCTACTGTGTTTGTGCGGCTAAAGTCATGTAGCACCAGTCTGGTGTCCAAAAACTGGTAGAGACACCGTCGCGGTTCCTGCGCGCACATGTCTGATGACAGAAAACACACAAAACAGCATCTTCCCTGAAGGTGTGCAGAGCAGCTTCCTGGGTGTCTGCTGCCTCGGCCGCTGTAAATCTTGCTCCGCGTTAAATCAGCACGCAGGACATTTTTCCCTGCAGCTGCACATGAACCCTGAGTGTAAACTGTTTACTGCTGCTCGTAAAAACCTAAAACGGTCACCTGAGCGCAGAGCGGCCACGCTGTGTTTACACGGCACATGTAGACCCACACACACACGCGCACACACACACACACACACCGTGTCTCGTGCTGGCTGATTTGCACAGTATTTGTCATGTAAACACAGTCTCGCCAACGGCCGTCGGACGCATTAGCGGCGGCTGGATGTGGGTCAGTCAGTCGCTAATCAGCCTGTTAGCGAGCAGCTGATTAGCGCCAGCGGAACTTCCTCTTCGGCAAACACAACCTCGTCTGAGTCTCACTACCCTCATTTATTTCAGAGAACTTGTTCTTTTGGCTCGGCTCTCTAAACAGAGCCGGCTCTTTTGGCTCCCAAGCGGCTCCGTAGATTTTCCGTTGCTTGTATTATTTTGTTACCAAATTATGTGCAAAAATTGATGACTAATGTTCATCATGTCAAAAATATTAAATGTGTATTATATATACACTCAACATGGAACACAGTGCTGTAAAAATAAATCTAAAATAGCAAAAAAAAACACCCACCCTAAGTGAAAGAAGATTTGCAAAACAGACAAAAAGCAGCACTCAGCTAAAAATGTTCAGTTTAGCCAAGATTGGCATTCAAAAAACGAAATGCCCCAGCTTTGAGGGATTGATCCTGTTTCTCCTTTCAGTATTGAAAAAAAATAGTTTGACAAACATTACACATTATATGGTATTCATTAGTCAGTTTATCCCATTTCTGATATAAGTTTTTTTTTTTTGACATTTCTCAATCGCACAGAATCTCCTCTAGAACAAGTTCTAAATCGCTGCCAATTCCACGACTGGATGTGGATCCACACGTTTTCTGCTTTACTTCTCAGATGTTCGGCAGAACGTCTATTATCTGCCCTGTTTCTCCGTCCCTCTCTTCCTCTCCGCCACTCCGGAGGGTGAAGTACTCAGCACAGATAGACTGTGCCACACATCTTGACCAGTCACGTCAACCAATCACGTCAACCAATCACGTCAACCAGTCACGTCAACCAATCACGTCAACCAATCACGTGCGGCTTTCACAACAACAAAAAAACACAATCGGCTCCCGGAAAAAAAAGGCCCCCTTCTTTCTGAACCAGTTCGCTTGCGAATGATCAGAACCTCGTTCCTCCTGCCGCTCCTCCAGACTGTGTGCAACTCTGAGAACCTTCAAGGGAGGCGACAGGAGTCGCCTGTTTGTCATTCAGTCCCTGGGAAGCTGCGCAGTAATGCGATAAGCCGGCGCTCGCAGTGCTACAGGTAACGCAAGAATAGCAAACATCTGCAGAAAGGGAAACTTTCAGGAAAACTGCAGGGGGAGGAAGGAAAAAAAACACCACACAGTGAGGGAGGACTGGTCTGGTGCCTGTGGCTGCTGATGAGCTCGATAAGATCCCAGAAGATGAAGATCCGCAGAACAGGAACCTCCTTCTCTTTGCCGCCGGCCAAAATCTGCCTCCCGACTGCCACTGACGGGAAAACTCAGCTGCCGGAATTAGATTTTCTTCCTGCGTTCCAGGCACAAAAGCGTGACTGGGAACAGACTTCAGTGGGGAGGTCGATGTCAACGTCCGGGTGGCGTTAAAGTTGAAGAATTGAAAAAATGTTGAGTTGCACTTGAAGCTGAAAAATATCAGCCAGTCGGTCAAAACTCCCGTCAGAACAAGGATGTTTCCCTCCTGTTTGCTCTTCTTTGTGCAAACAAAACCAGAGCTGGTGAGCTGGTGGGCGGGAGCTGACGAGGCTCCTCCCACTGCACACTGGCTCCAAGTGACATCATCAATCCAGGACGGCTGGCGCGAAGATGAAGACGAGGGGAGATTTCGTCGTCTCCCCAGAAACTCTGAGGAAGAAACCAGTTGCAAACATTGCTGCCAAACGTCTTCTGCCTGTTTGACCACAGAAGTGCTGACACTGGTGAAAACCCGTCTCTCGTCTCCCTGTTGAGCCCTGAGTCACAGCCACAGCTCCGCAGCCACTGCCAAGTTCACCTCCTGCTGCTCCTCCTGCTCCTCCTGCTCCTCACGATCCTCAAGTGAACCTTGCTAGAGTTGAACTGCTCCCCCAACTTCTCCAATTATCCTCTTCTCCTCCTGCTGCTCCTCCAGTCATCCTTCAGTTCTCCACCTGCTCCTCCAACTTCTCCAGTTCGCCTCATGCTCTTCCCGCTCTCCTCAGTTCCTCTTACTCCTCCTGCTCCTCCAGCTCTTCAAGTTCTCCTCCAATTCTCCTCCTGCTCCTCCTACTCTCCTGCTCCTCCAACTTCTGCAGTTCTCCCCCAACTGCTCCACTTCTTCTCTTGCTCCTCCAGTTCCTCCTGCTACACCAGTTCTCCTCCTACTCCTCCACCTGCCCTCTTCTCCTCCTACTCCCAGTTCTCCTCCTGCTCCTCCACCTGCCCTCCTCTACTCCTCCAGTTCTCCTCCTGCTCCTCCAACTCCTTCACCTTTCCTCCTGCTGCTCCAGTTCTCCTACTCCCCCACTTTGCCTCCAGTTCTCCTCCTCCTCACTCACTTCTCCTCTTGCTCCTCCAGCAGTGTCTCCTCCAGGTCTCAGCTGTGTGTTGCTGGAGACGTGGTCACGTGTTGCTTTGCTCTTCGTGTCTTTGTGACTCGGTGTGATGTGGTGTTGTGTCTCGCCTCTCCCCAGACGTACATCGGCTCCATCCTGGCGGCGGTGAACCCCTACCAGCTGCTGCCGGGCCTGTACGACCGACCCGCCATGGAGAGCTACAGCCAACACCACCTGGGCCAGATCTCGCCGCACATCTTCGCCGTGGCCAACGAGTGCTACCGCTCGCTGTGGAAGCGGCTGCACAGCCAGTGTGTCCTCATCAGGTGGGCGGCCGCACTAACACCCTGTGGCCAGCGGGGGCGACCGGCCTTGTCTTGAGTTTCTAACACACTTTGCCTGCAGCTAAATTTTCACATTGGTGACTTCCTCATTAGTTCTTTAAATTGGACCTGAGACAACATTTATAATTGATGTATCTTATTTAAAAGCAACTTTATGCGGCTTTCTGCTGCCGCTAGTGAGGTTGTTGGACCTGTGGCACTGAGGTTTATTTCTGATTTGACCTGCTCTGAGCGACTGGTCTTGAACCGGTCCTGCCGAACTCTTTGATCCGGTGTCCAATTTTCCCAGCTAGCACTTTGGCCTCAGTTCTGAGGAATCGCAGCAAACTTCCTCACTTCCTTCCCTCCCGATTCCAGACTTTCACATCCTGCTCCACTCCATTGTTGTGTCACACACTTCAAACAGCAGCTACTTTTAGTTTCAGGTCTTCAGAGAAGATCACGTTCGCTCCCTCCGCGGAGCGACGAGCGGACGTGGAGGAGATCAGGTTGTTGATTTCAGGGACCAATCAGCAGTGGCCAGCTTCAGAGGAACAACGGCTTACTGAGCTAGTGGTCGCTACCAAGCAGGAAGTGACGTCTGCGGGCCCTCTGTCTGCTTCCTGTTTGTCTCGCTGTTCACACAGTGTCAGTAAACAACACACAGTGATGCGTCACCATGCTGGCGCTTGCGTAGCCCGCTAGCCTTTGCATTGTTTGCTTTCTGGTGAAACCTCAGACCTGGAGGGCATAGAGTTAGCTGTGCGTCCCTGACCTCCTGACCTGTAGGGGGGGGGCCGTGAGGTCGACCCGGGGTCTCATCCAGTCTTGCTAATCGCTGCGGCATGTGGAGGTCGCGGCGGCCTGGCGGCAACATACCTGAGGACTTTTCTCCGGGGATTTAGTCAGAATTTATTGCCATCATCTGCTCGACGGATCCCGTTAATATCGTGACAGGACGGAGAGCACCACCGAAGAAGAATGAGGAGGAGGACAGGAAGTCAGGCGGACCTGGTTTGGTGGAGTCTCTGTAGCCGCAGAAATGTTTTTCTGTTTCCTGCAAGTTCGGCTGTGACCGGTCAGACAGAACAGACGGCGTCTCTTCTCCAGTTCACAGTCTGTGTGTCACCCGACCGAATGCCTGAATCTGCAGCAGTGGAAGTGTTTTCGGTTCAGACCATGGCAGAGGAGTGAGTCCACGCAACCTGGTTTAGCTTTTTTGACAGAATCAGCTCAGAGTTGCTGGAATCACCTGAGATCTCCAGCTCTCCTCGCCTGCGTCCCTCCCTCCCTCCCTCTCCCCGTCTAGAAAAGCTCCCGTCTGAATGGTTTTCAGCCGGAAACAGGAAGCTGCTGCCAGCCTGTAAACGCTGTCAGTGTGAAAGCTGCAGTGGACGAGGAGAGCGAAGAAGTTTTTTCTGCCGCTGCCGCTGCTGCTTGGCTGAACTGAGGGACTCTGATTAGCCAGCTTCAACTGTGACGCACAGAAGATTTGTCTCAAGATTTTCCAAAAACGTTTTCTCGGGGCCTCTTTCCCAGATCTTCATCTCAACGACAGAGGAAAATGTAGAAAACATCTTGATAAACACTGAAACCCCCCCTAAATGAATATGATTGGCCCACTTTATCAACAGCAAGAGTGATAATCACAATAATAAACAAGAGTCAGGGACAGCAGTGACCCTCCAGCAGCAGGTCAGACTCACTTTAACAGACGGGATGTGACTTTAAACGGCTCGACGGGCTGCAGTGTGCGTAGCGGAGCTCGTTAAAAAGAGCTCGAGCTCTCTCTCTCTCTCTCTCTCTCTCTCTCTGTCTCACACACACGCGCACACACTCACTCGCAGCGGTCAGTCTTTGTTCTCATCCTGGCTCTCCGCTCGGTGTAGACTCCCCGTCCTTCCACTAGGGGCACCGGCGAGGCACTGGAGCGTGCGGGAGCGTGCGGAGCGCCTCGGGGGACTTTTGTGGCGGCGGCGAGCGCAGCTGTGGGCGGGGTCGCAGGAAACAGGGTCGTTAGAAATGTGTGAGCTGGCCGTGCGCAACCTCTGACCCCTGAGAGTGGATCTCATCACACTACCTGCTGCTTTTAAAGAGAGTTTAAGGGAGATTAGGCTTAAGTTTCTCACTAAGCCGGCCTGGAATGTGGGGCTGAAGTCTGTCGGCTGTTGTTGTGCTGCCAGAAACGTTCAGGGCCGAAACTCAACCACACATCCCAGATAAAGACCTGAGCCGGAGGAAGAAATCACCGTTTACACACGTCCTGATCTGGGTTCCATTCATTATGCTAAGACTGTCTCCCCCTCCTGGCACTGGGAGAGAGCTGCCATGATGTCATTGGCTGCACAACACAAACTTCTTGTCGCCGCCAAATGCAAAAAGGCACGTTGCACTGTTTATCAGCCACTTGGTCGCAATACACACAAGCCTTGTTTCTGTGCTGTAGTGCTGCTTTACTTGCAGCTACAAGCTAACAGTGCTAACAGCAGCAGTGCAAGCGTGATGTCGTTCAGCGCCTGGAAGGTCACCTGACACTCAGAGTTCTTCTCCTCTGGAATAGTGTCTCAGTCCTTGGCTGTGATTGGCTGGAATCCAGCCCACTGGGATCCAGACGACCAGCCGTAGTCCTGTAGCAACACGCTAACTTTTCAAAGTATGTGCTCGGGATTTTAAAAGCCTCACGGATAAAAATGCCACACATGGGCTTTAATTAAGGCGTTCTGCAGTGGTTTAGGGCCCGGGATGTATTTTTTCTGACAGGAATCCAACGAAAACACCTTCATCCTGCATCTCTCTGGTCCCAGCCAGAGTTAAATCAGAGCAGCAGACTTTCAGAATAAAGGTCAGACTGGTCATTAACGTCCCCTGAAGGTCGGTGGTAGTTTTATCTCCCGTCCTGGTGGATTCATGAGTTTTAATCTCACGCGCTGATGTCATGCGTCTGTGGGTTAATAATTACACCTGAAGGGTCTGGAGGCTCGCTGTGGTGGAGATGAAGGCACAGCCTCAGTGGCAGCTGGATCCAAAACACAAAGAGAAAAGCACACAGACTCTGAGCAGCATCTGAGCCAGACAGTAGCCTGTATGCTAACACATTAGCATGTGAGGTTTGGCCTGTTTATGGTCCCGCCCCTTTAATTTCCCTGTTTGGTTTTCAGTGGGAGTCCTTTTCTTTGTTTAGTTCTACTTCCCACCGCAGAGAACGTGAGTGATGTCACTATGATCTGCAGGACACCAGGCGCCATCTAGTGGTTGAAGTGTGTATTGAAGAAATACAATACAAACCTGAACGTTTCCCAGGAAACTGTCTGACCCACTTTGTGAGTGTGGAGTCAGACTGTCGGACTCCACACTCACAGACAAAGTTTGTTTCACAGTTTTATTCCACTTTCACATGTGTTTGACCTCAGAGCTCTTCATCTATCATCTATTGGGAGGAGGTTCATTGGCTCTGAATTATGGCATTTTAACATGTAAATAGTAATCTGGCTACAAAGCTGAGCCATATACATGGGTAAAGTCTGCAGTGATGATATATATGAGAATACATCAATAATGTCACAACGACTGGCTTCAATCTGGTGCAATGACTGGATCATGCCTGCCGCTCCTAGCTAACATGACAAGCTAACAGGCCCAGGTTTGTCACAGCTAGCTCAAGTCGACCAACGCAGTGAGCATTTGCAGCAGTTGGCCGGCGTTCTGGATCGAGAACTGGCTCTGTGGCTTCTGGAACCACAGACGTTCACGTTGGTTGTGAAGTTTTGGTTTTACTGTGGCTTTGATAAAACGGAAAGCAGAAAGTGTTTGTTTTTTTGTAGTTGTTGTTGTTGTTTTCTTTTTCTACATAAAACATGCTGACTTTGGCAATAATTCTGTAGCTCCTGTTATTTCCACCTGGATGTGGGTGATGCTTGGTTTGGATGGGTTCGCGTTCTCTCTAACAGCTTGCTTTGTCGCCCCCCAGTGGCGAGAGCGGCGCCGGTAAAACGGAGAGCACCAAGCTGATCCTGAAGTTCCTGTCGTGCATGAGCCAGCACTCGCTGGAGGTCTCGTCCCGAGACAGGACGTCCCTCGTGGAGGAGGCGCTGTTGCAGAGCAGGTTGGTTCGCTCAGTCCTCCCAGCTTTCCGAAGTTCTGCCTTCTCTGTTAACTGTCCCGCTTCCTCTCTGCCCCGCAGTCCCATCATGGAGGCCTTTGGGAATGCCAAGACCGTGTACAACAACAACTCCAGCCGCTTCGGCAAGTTTGTCCAGCTGCACATCAGCCAGAAGGGAAACATCCAGGGAGGAAGAATCGTTGACTGTATCCTTCGCAAGAGACATTTTCTGTAGCTGAAAACCTTTTTGGGCTGTGTTGAACATGTTTGCCAGTGATTGGCTCCCTGCGTCCTGATTGCTTTTGCCTTGACTGACCATTTCCTGACCACAGACCTGTTAGAGAAGGTGAGCCCGCATTATTCGTCCTTCCTGAGCTAAATCTGTCTCAAGTTTGGGGACTAGCCCCTGTCATGGCTAAAGAGATGTTGTGTAAGGCAGGGGTGGAGTTGACATCAGGCTGTCAATCCTTTAACATTCAGCATTTTATTTTAATTCTAACAAAAAGAAAAATACACAAGTGAACAGCAAAAAAACACAATACAAAGCATTTATTCAGTCTGAAGTTTTAGTGAATCTTGGAGTTTGGCCCGTGTGCCAATGTTATTAAAGAGTTTGTTGGTTCTCCACAGAACCGAGTGGTCCGGCAGAACCCTGGGGAGAGGAACTACCACATCTTCTACGCTCTGCTGGCTGGAACCGACAACCAGCAGCGAGGTGAGAGCGTCCGGCCGGGATTGAAGAAATGCATAGTCAGTGTACAGTAATTCCTGGTGCAAACAGAGGGCTAACAGCCTTGCTCCGTGTGCAGAGGCGTTTGGTTTGGACCAGCCTGACTCCTACAACTACCTGAGACGGTCCAGCGGCCACGACGACCCGACAATCAACGACCGCGGCACTTTCCAGGACGTCCTGGTGCGACCCAAACACGTCAGGGATTGAACGTGCCGCAACCTTGTGGTCTCCACCGAGCCTCACCTTCTTCTTCTTCTTCTTCTCCTGTGCTCGGCGAGCAGAGCTCCATGCGAATGATGCAGTTCACGGAGGAGAACATCAGGGAGATCCTGCGTCTCCTGGTGGGGATCCTCCACACCGGGAACATCGAGTTCATGACGGCCGGCGGAGCGCAGGTCTCCTCCAAGTCAGGTCTGAGTCTCTCCGATCTCCTCCAGTGGCCGTGGTGCCTCTGACGTCACAGTGTGAACTTGTTTGTTTGTTTGTTTTTTCAATCCTTGACACACGGCCGGTGAGGTGAAGTTCTCCAGCGCCATTTCGTCGTTCTCCTCCTGTGGCTGCGACAGAGGAACCGGCAGCGTTCCACCACTTCCTGTTTAATTCCCGCTGGTTCTGAACTTGAACTGTCTGCTGTGTGTTTGTGTTGGAGCAGCTCTCGGCCGGACCGCCGACCTCCTGGGGCTGAACTCGGAGCAGCTGGCGGAGGTCCTGACCCACCGCTCAATGATCCTCCGGGGCGAGGAGATCTCCACGCCGCTCACCGTGGAGCAGGTCAGTCACAGGGCTGCGGTGGCGACGGGGTGGGGGGCGTGCGTGACTCTGTGGGCTAGTCGGGCTCACCTTTTCTTGACCAATCAGAGAGAGTCTTAGGGTGTTGGCTCAAGAAGACAGAGATGAAAGTGAGTTTCTTGACGTTACTGCTGCAGGCCGTCGACTCCCGCGACTCCATGGCCATGGCACTTTACTCCCAGTGCTTCAACTGGATCATCTGCACGCTCAACAGGCGCATCAGAGGCAAAGAGGACTTCAAGTCTATCAGCATCCTGGACATCTTCGGCTTCGAGAACTTCGAGGTGAGTACTCGGTGCAGGGAATACACATACAGGAGTTGCTGGGTTGCTCTGTTAAATATGAATATTTTCACTTCTATTTCGATTCTTCATAAAGCCGACAACAGACTTCCTGGTTTCTTTTGTTCCTTCACGCAGGTGAACCGCTTCGAGCAGTTCAACATCAACTATGCAAACGAGAAGCTGCAGGAATATTTCAACAAGCACATTTTCTCTCTGGAGCAACTTGAATACAACAAGTAGGTGGAGGAACCCACTACATTAGCTTTTGCAGCCAGCTGCAGCACTTTGGTTGAAAAACCATCTGAAGATAAAATCTTTACTGGTTGCTGCTGCTGCTGCTGCTGCTGCTGGTTTCTGCGGAAACTTCTCCTGCTGTGTGATGTCTTTCTGAAGGTGTGCCCGTCTGTCTGCAGGGAAGGTCTGGCTTGGGTCGACATCAACTGGATGGACAACGGAGAGTGTCTGGATCTGATCGAGAAGGTCCGTTATGAGGAGGGGCGTGAACACAGATATTTACAACAGCTGAACAAAATTATTGAGACGTGCCAAAAACACCAGTATGATTGAAACAGACAGTTCAGCTCTTTGTTTCAGAATCAGAATCAGAATGTTTTTATTGTCATTGTACAAAGTACCATCTGCTGACATAGAGGGAGTGGGGTTAAATCAGCAGTACTGGAACCAGCCACTAGGAGGCTCTCCATATCCTTTTTTTTTTTAGCTCTACAGGTCGCAGCAAGGATGGGAAGCCAGACATTAAAACATTAGTCTGTAATTCCGCAGTCAAACATTTCAAACAGCTTCCGGAAAACGCAGGTCCCGCCTTTTGTTTAGCAGAGAACCAATCAAAAATGAGCATATTGAGTATTAACATCAGGCATGATGAAGACGATGATGATGATGATGATGATGATGATGAAGATTGTGATGATGATGATGATGATGATGATGATGATGATGATGATGATCTCCACAGAAACTGGGCCTGCTGGCTCTGCTGAACGAGGAGAGCCACTTCCCCAAGGCCACAGGACGACACGCTGCTGGAGAAGCTCCACAGTCAGCACTCGGTAGGCTCATCAAGACTCCGCCTCACCTCGCCATGCCTGATTAGCTCCGCCCTCAGACCTTTTTTTTTTTCACCCGCCTCTCTGCAGAAGAACCCGTTCTACGTGAAGCCCCGCGTGGCCGTGCACTTGTTTGGAGTGAGGCACTACGCTGGAGAGGTGAGAGCCCAGGCCGAAGCCTCTGGTTTTCCCAGCTGTTCCACAGAAACAGTGTAAAGTCTCTTCTCTCTGTCTCTGGCACCCCCCTGTGGCCTGGGGTAGGTGGTGTACGATGTGCGAGGGATGTTGGAGAAGAACCGAGACACTTTCAGAGACGACATCCTCAACCTGCTGAGGGAGAGCCGGTCGGTCCCGTCTCCTTCTTTCTCACTGCCAGTAGAAAAAAGGAGTTTTATTCATTTCAAATGTTCCAGTCGAAAACCTATTTATTGAATGTTTAGCAGGGCTGCTCTTTAACTTCCATTCATTAACTTTAACCTTCACTCAGTTATTCACTTTTGTTGAAATTCAAATAAACATCATAGTATATAACAACCTACACCTAGTGTTAAATCAAAAGAGCAGAGCCTGCAGCTGCGCCCACCAGCTAAGAGCGCCCGTCTGTTGGAAGCACCTCCTCCCAGCATGCTCTGCTCCTCTGACTGTTTGTCCCGCCTCCCCCTCCATCAGCTTGGACTTTGTCTACGACCTGTTTGAACGCGTCCAGAGCCGCAACAAGCAGGACACGCTAAGGAGCAGCTCCAAGCACCGCCGGCCCACCGTCAGCTCTCAGTTCAAGGTAGGACTCCTGCAGGTGGCGCCGCTCGCCACTTTGCACGGCGCTCGGACAGCCGGCGCGTCAGTGGAGAAACACCATAACGCCGTAACTTTGGGATCACATTGCTGAGCTGCTGTCTCTTCTGTCAGACTTCCAGCCAAACCGCGTGTGGTCACTTTCCATTCAAAGCACCATCATCCCGACGGCTGCTACTCGTGCTAACGGCTGACGGCTAACAGCAGCCTTCTCTGTTCACTGTTTTGGCAGGATTCCTTGCACGCGCTGATGGCCACGCTCAGCACGTCTGACCCGTTTTTCATACGATGCATCAAACCCAACTCACAAAAGGTGAGTGGCCTCTCACACACACACACACACACACACACACACACACACACACTAGCCCTCTGATAGTCTTGACAGCCTCCTCCCTAACAACCGTCCCCAGACAGGAATGAGAAGAAGTGTTTGCCCTCCCGTGACCTTTGACCCCCAGTTAACCCTGTACCACTGCAGAATGTGTTCATAGCGTAAACAAACAAAGCGACCTTTGTCACATCTGTCCGTCTGCCTGTGGAAGGGCCTCTGAAGGATTTCAGCAGCCACCATCAAAACGAAGCGGCACAAGGTGGCGCTGAGCGTGAAAACCCGCTTTGATTGGCTCCTCCCTCCTATCTTTTTGACGCCTGCCCGGTGGGGGGCCGGGTGGAGCTCGCCATGACGTCATCACTCCGTGCGCTGATGTGTGTGTGTCGGTCCGACTGGTTTCCAGCCGGCAACCTGCTCTGTCGCTGTCCTGTAGGGGGAGCCACTGTCTTTGCAGGATGGTGCTCCAGAAGCTGATCGATGGTCTATCGATGACGACAGAGCTTAATGTGTTGGTGGAGGTGGAGCTCTGTCATCCCAGGGGAGGGAACCAGGAACCAGAGGTCAGAGCCATTAGGCCGCCTGAAGCTCCGCCCCCAGTGGGGTGTTACGACGGTGCGAAGCCGTAACCGGGACGGAGAGACGTCGATTGGTCGGCTCTGCTTCCATCAGCCCGGATGGACGTAGAGTTGAAAAACTGGTCAGGTGGTTGTTTCCCATCATGGCCAGTGATGCTCAGCAGCCAATCAGATGCAGCTGCAGCCAGCAGAGACAGAAGTCAGCGGCACGTTTGAATGTAAACAGCCCTCTGTCTGTCACACGCACACACACACACACACACACACACACACACACACACACACACACAGACAAATCAGCCTCAGCAGGAGAGACCCCCCATCCTCCTCACAGTGGTCGGGGGGAGTTGTGGCTTTGGAAGCCTTTGTTCAACTCTGTGCCCTCTGTGGTGTGTGTGTATGTGTGTGAGAGAGAGAGGGGGAGAGAGAGAGAGCGAGAGGGAGGGAGGGAGGGAGTATGTGAGGCTGTTTGGAAGTTTTTGGCCGTGGTTTCCCCGACAAAACGCTGCGGACGGTGGCGAGGCGACACAGCCTGAAGCTGCTGCTGCTGCTGCTGCTGCTGTCGTCTCAGCAGCATTCTGGAGCATTCAGGAGCGTTCAGGAGCATTCAGCAGCGTTCAGCAGCGTTCAGGACTATTCAGCAGCGTTCAGCAGCGTTCAGGACTATTCAGCAGCGTTCAGCAGCGTTCAGGACTATTCAGCAGCGTTCAGCAGCGAGACCGTTGCGTCCAGCCTCATCTCAGCATCTGACGGAACGTATGTGTAGCGAGGTGAGACGCCGCCGTTTGGGGTGAGCAGCAGCACCGAGGTCAGATCTTCTCCTCTGGTGGCATTTAACTGCGTTTTAGTTTTGAAAATGTTCAAGAAGATTTTCTCTGGTGTGGGTGAAACTGGAGATTAGTGTGAAAGCAGCAGTTTGTTGGAAATGTGTGACGGCAGCATTGACTGGTGCTGTGGTTGTTGAGGTGTAAAGCTGCTGCTGCTGCTGCTGCTGCTGCTGCTGCTGCTGCTGCTGCTGCTGCTTCCCTCTGAGCCAGAACTGTGGAGAGCCACTGCAGTTCTCCAGGATCCAGCAGAGCCACTTCAGCTCCAGGATCCTGTTGTTGGAGAGACTGCTCTTCTTCTACTGAGGAAATGTTGTCTGGTTGTGATCAGAGAGACCACTGCAGCAGCAGCAGCCACTTCTTCTTCTTCAGTTTCCACCTGCAGGAGTCAAGCCCTGCTTTGGTCACAGTTAGAAGCTTGATTTCTACGACCGACTGAAAACCATTCCCGCTGGATCGTTTCAAAATTTGATTTCTCCTCCGATCTGAGTTTCTCCATTCTTGCTCTCCAAACTCCTCCTCTGGTGGCAAGGTGGGGAGGGGGGGCTCAACCGCTCTCCCCTTCCCCCTCTATTGGGGGTGACTCGTCCATGGCCACGCCCCCTTTTGTCCCACTGAATGGACCGAGCTGAGGCACGGTGTTGAACTGTTGCCTGTTGTTGCTCTGAACTGAACTCAGCATCAACCAGAGTTTCGTAAAACCTGGATGGAAAAAGACGGCAGTCGCTAAAGTGAATACAGGTACTCCCCAAAAATTAGAATATCAAGTAAAAGTTAACATAAAAGATGAAACCAACAAATTTTATTGAGCCATTACACGCAAATTGACATCTCAAGCAGTTCCTGGTTGTAACTTTGCTGATTAATTAATTTTCATAAAGATTTGACTTGATGTAACATTCTAATTTTCTGAGTTTTTGAATTTGAGTTTTTTTTTTAAGCTGCAAGACCTGATCAACAAAATCCAAAGAAATACAAACTTGAAATATATTGATTTGCATGTTATTTGTTTATATAATATGTCAAATTCACCTTTTAAGTTGAATTGCAGAAATACTACAACCTTTTCAGGATATTCTAATTTTCTGCGTAGTACTGTATTGCAGTACACTGAACTAGGAAATGTTTGAACAGATCTCTGGTGGTCTTTGGCTTGGGAGTAAAGAAGATGGGAAGAAAACCCTGTTTTCCTCCAGCTGGTGTGTTGTTTCCGGGCGGACTTTCCTCTCTCTCTCTCTGTCCGTTAGAAACGAGTAAAACTGCGATTTTGGCTGAATTGTCCCTGTCGGTGGTTCCCATCATGCCGTGGGGCTGCGAGCGTTTAGCCCGCTGCTGTTGACGTGCAGCCAAATGAGGAAACGAGGACGAAGGGGGCGGAGTCCGGCCTCCTGACAGCGGCCGGCTTTGTGCGCATGCTAATGGCGCCCCCTAGCCAACCTAAAGGCTTCCATTCAGTGCAAGGGTGGAGAGAAAGCAGCCTCTTGTTCTGCCCACCGCCACCTCCAGCCTGGACACCCACCAGGGTTCACAGCATGATGAGGGTGCATGATGATGCATGATGAGGGTGGGGAGGTGGGGGGGGGCTGAGTATCCACTAAAAGATTTATTTCACATCTGCTGGGGAAAGAACCCAAAGCAGAGAAGCCTTTAAAATGATCAATAAGAGATGATTGGACGAACCCTGACGGAGTGGGCCAATCACAAGTTTGTCACACCTGGAGGCTTTCTATTGGCTGCTCCATCCACCAAGAAATGTTGTGTAGTTCTGGTCAAGCTGGACACTGATGGGAGTTTGTCTAGATCAATGTTTCTCAACCACTGTGCCGCGGCACACTAGTGTACCGTGAGACAGTGTCAGGTGTGCCGTGAAAAATGATCCAATCTCACTCAATTGGTTTTTAAAAAAAAAATAACTTTCCTTTGTGGAGTGACTTTGCTTTAAGAGGAATGTGAGCCTATTTTCCTCCCAGGATATCAGCACTGTGTGCATCTAAACAGAGCCAGTGAGTATAAATAGATTAAGAGACTATGTTTTTATTATTAGGCTAAAAAGTTTAATTTTATAATATTTTGGTTGGTGGAGTGCCATGGCATTTCTTTCAATGTAAAAAGTGTGTCATTGCTCAAACAAGGTTGAAAACGCTGGTCTAGATGGATCTGATATTGATTTGAAGAATGAGGCCCCTCCCCTTTCTTCAAATTGTCTTTGGTATCAGGTTACACGTGAAATATTCTATTTTTCGTAGCCTCACAAATGGACAATTTACTTTTTTTCTCTGATCAAACTCTCGACGTTTCTGCGTCATTTCTGTGCCTGCAGATGCCCGACCACTTCGACCAGACGCTGGTGCTGAACCAGCTCAGATACTCCGGCATGTTGGAGACGGTCCGCATCCGGCGCTCCGGGTTCCCGGTCCGGAGGCCCTTCCAGGACTTCTGTTCCAGGTCGGTCCCCAGCGTCCCCTGGGCCCAGACACCTGGACTCACTCCACCCACCTCCTCTTCCTCCTCCTCCTCACCCACTGACCGCCTGTCCCCGCCTCCTCCTCCGCCAGGTACAAGGTGCTGCTGCGGGACCAGGCGCCCCCTGCTGACACCAGAGAGAGCTGTGCCCAGTTGCTGCGCCTGTACGACAGCAGCGGTGCCGAGTGGCAGCTGGGGAAGACCAAGGTGAGGGGGTGGGGCCAGTCCTGACTAGCCATGAGGAACAGGCTGTAAACAGAGGGCTAAATATGCTGGTTTCTGGACATCTAGCGAGGTTTTGAAATACTTAAAGTCGAGTCACACCAGCTGTCTGTGCTCATTTTTCTTACATTTGGACAGTGTCATTATAGGTTCCCTTTAAAATGCGACACTTTTTGTTTGCTATACTGATTTTGGCCACAAGAGGGAGACTTCCCTCAGCTCTGAAAGGAGTTTCAGGCTGTTAAAGTAGAACGTTTGAATGAACCACAGGGGTTTTCAGGTCTTGGTGTGTTTTTATGGCGGCAGGTCTTCCTCCGGGAGTCTCTGGAGCACCGTCTGGAGAAGCAGAGAGAGGTGGAGGTGCTGAAAGCCGCCATGATCATCCAGGCCCACGTCCTGGGCTACATGGCCAGGTAGCTGCAAACACCCGCAGCGCGTTCGACGGCAAAACAAACGCTCGCTGTTGTGAAATAATCTCTGCTGTGTGTGCTGGGAACAGGAAGCAGTACAGGAAGCTGCTGCAGTGCATCGTGCTCATCCAGAAGAACTACCGGGCCTTCTACTGGCGGAGGAAGTTCCTGCTCCTCCGCTGGGCGGCGCTGACTTTCCAGAAGCAGGTGCGAGGCCAGCGGGCCCGCCGGGCCTGCAGGCAGCTGCAGGAGGAGAGGAGGAGGAGGAGGCAGGAGGAGGAGGAGCAGGAGGAGCGCCGCAGGAGGAAGCAGGAAGAGGAGGAGCAGGAGAGGGAGAGGTGGGTCTGTTCAGACTGTCTCTTACCGGGGAACCAAAGCAGCAGTGTTGTATGGGCTGTTTGACAACAGCGCCCCCTCCAGGACCCTCTTTTACTTCTATTTACAGTAGTTTTTTATTCATTTCCTCCCTTGTATCTGTGTGTTCTGACTGACCGCTGCCACATCTTGCCTGTCTGTGTTTGGAGCCACCAAATGTAATTTAACGGTGTTGCCAGTGAGTCCCGCCCCTGCCGATCAGCTGACCTACTTCTGTCTGTTTTCACAGGGTGAGACACAAGTTGGAGGCGGAGCGACTGGCCAGAGAGGTATGTTGACACCCCTCGCTGGGACAGCGGAAGTGTTGCTCTCATTGCTTCTGATTCTCATTACTTCAACAGGGCTGTTGTGCAGCTGCTAGATTTCCTCTGCACCGCTAACAGCTAACATTAGCTGCTGGCTAATTTCCTGTCTTGTAGTTCCAGTTGTAGTCCAGCATGTGACAACTGAAGCCGGATTCTGTCCTCACTGGCTTCTTTTTTCCCGTGAACTTTACAAACAGTTCATACCTCAGGCTAACACCTACTATGCTAACGTCTGCGGGTTCACGCTAACATCAGGCAGAACGATCCCAGTGTTCACCTCAGCTAACTAATAGCTGGATACAGTGTGCGATACAATCTAAATTTCCTTAACATGCAACATGCCTGTGCCATGTCTTTAGAAATTGAATATTAGACAGGGTGATCTTAGTGATCATTAGTGTGTATATATATATATATATAGATATACATATATCTATATATATATATATACACATATATATATGTATACATATACACACACACACATACGTATACTTGCGCACTGGTTGGATGGCTAACTAATGCCTCCTTCTATCATTCTGTTTCTGCCTGTCCAGGCTGAGGAGGCCCGGCAGCTGGAGGAGCTGCAGTGCTCCGAGGAGCCGCCCTCGCTTCCTCCTCCTCCGCCGCCACCGGCACTGGTGGCCGCCACGTCGTGCGACGACCCGGACAGCCCAGCAGAGGGCGACGAGGACGGGGTCCGTCCCCACGAGGCCTCCCAGGTGGACGAGATCCTGCGGCTGGAGCGGGAGATCCAGACGTTGCAGCGGCAGAAGGAGCGCCAGGAGCTGTCGCTGACCGAGGCGTCGCTCAACCGGCTGCAGCTCCTCCGCGACCAGGAGCTCCGGCGGCTGGAGGACGAGGCCTGCCGGGCGGCGCAGCAGTTCCTCGACTCGCTCAACTTCGACGAGATCGACGAGTGCGTGAGGAACATCGAGACCTCGCTGGGAGACGTCGGGGAGGGCGAGGAAGAGAAGGAAGGGGAGAAGATGGAAGGGGGCGGCCACCCGAGGCGCCACGAGGACGAGGAAGTGGACGAGGGCTTCGGCGCCGACGACGACGCCTTCAAGGACTCGCCCAACCCCAGCGAGCACGGCCACTCGGACGGCCAGCGCACCAGCGGCATCCGCACCAGCGACGACTCGTCCGAGGAGGACCCCTACGCCAACGACGGCATGGCGCGCCCCCTGCCCCCGCTGCCCCCGCCCAACCTGCTGCTGCTGCTGCCGCCGGTGCCCCCACCTGCCTGGCCGCGCCCTGCGGCCCCTCCGACGCCCAGTCCGACCACCTGGTGGAGCTCATCCCCCCGGACGAGGACTCGGACTACGACCAGGACGACTACGACGAGGGCGCCGTGATGCCCGGCGGAGGCGTGGCCTTCTCCGGCCCCCGCAGCGGCCAGTGGTCGCCCGACTACCGCGGCTCGGTGGGCACCTACAGCAGCTCGGGGGCCTACCGCTTCAGCTCGGAGGGGCCGCAGTCGTCGGTCAGTTCTCACTGGGGATCAGATCGGGCTCTCGGTAACGCCTTCTTCTTCTTCTCCTGCAGTCAGTGTGTCTGAGTGTCTGTGCTCGTGTCCTTCCAGTTCGAGGATAGCGAGGACGACTTCGACCGCTTCGACACCGACGACGAGCTGTCGTACCGGCGGGACTCCGTCTACAGCTGCGTCACGCTGCCGTACTTCCACAGCTTCCTGTTCATCAAAGGTAACTACAGCGCCCCCTAGTGTCTGACATGGCGGCCCAGTTATTTCAATGGAGTTGCTCAGCCAGCCAAAACGTTTTTGGGTTCCGGGTTACTTTCCCATTATGCGGCCCCCATAGACCATGCAGCAGTATTGTCAAGACACATTTTTGGAAAGTTTTTAAAGTCCATGACTTAAACATATAATAAATATAGATTTATTAAGAACTGTGTCCAGGTTGCAGGCATACTGTCACCCATTTTACAGCTGTTTATTTTTGTATTGCAGTCTATGTGAAAAATGCTTTTTGGGCCAAATAGGTTTTTTGCCTGCAGTACCTTGAATGGCCACTAGAAAAGGAACACTGTACCACCATACTGCCAGTCTAGGATCCACGTCTTATAATACATCCATGGATGCATCAGCAGAAGCTGTGCCGTTTTGTCTACATGCCAATGATGTGCCAATGATTTTCTCTTAAAAGAACACTAGGTGGCAGTGCAGAAACAACGAACCAGCAAGTGACATCCCCTGATGTTCACAGTCACCAGGCCTTAGCTAGCTTAGCATGCTAACTTTTGGGAGTTCACTCTTAATTCAAAAATCGCCATCCTAGTGGTTCAGAATGATGCAAACGGAGTGGTTGTAACGTGCGGCGCTGCCCCCTACAGGCGGCCTGATGAACACGTGGAAGCGGCGCTGGTGCGTCCTGAAGGACGAGACCTTCCTGTGGTTCCGCGCCAAGCAGGAGGCGCTCAAGCAGGGCTGGCTGCACAAGAAGGGCGGCGGCTCGTCCACGCTGTCGCGGCGCAACTGGAGGCGGCGCTGGTTCGTGCTGCGGCAGAGCAAACTCATGTACTTCGAGAACGACGGCGAGGAGAAGATGAAGGGGGTGCTGGACATGCACGAGGCCAAGTGAGGACCCGGCGGTTTGACCGTCAACTGTTTTATTTAATTATTCTGTTTATACATACAACATTTATGTTTCCTGAACAAATCAATGAGCACTTTGACACGATGGATCAGAAATAACAGGAGTTGATAAGCGGCTGCAATATTTCTCAGAGGACCTGCAGGTGAAGATGATGCCTGAAACCGCTTGGCAAAAATACAGTACCTCAAATCGCCATTAGGCGGTGCTGTTGATGGTTTATTTCTGTTTTGATCGTTCAGTTGCTTATTTTGCAGTCAGTTAATGCTTGTTTAATAATGGTCATTTGATAATGGTTGTTTAATAATTGCTTTGTGGGGAAATCAGTTGAGACCTCAGAAGCAGAAGACGGTGTGAAAGTCATTGTGTTTTCCGTCCCGCGCAGAGATATCATCGACAACACGGGGAAGGAGAACGGAATCGACATCGTGATGCCGGAGAGGACGTACCACCTGATCGCAGAGTCTGCCGAGGACGCCAGGTGAGCAGCGCCCTGTCTGTCCGAGCTGGTGGCCGGTTGCGAGGCCTACGTCGCCGAGTGCCTCGGCTGCTCGGGGGTTCAGTTCAGCAGGGTGGCGGGCGGCGAAGCGTCCTGGGCTGCCTGTCGTCTTGTTCCGCCTGTTGCTGACGCTGCGGTTTCCATGGTTACAGCCAGTGGTTCAGCGTCCTGAGTCAGGTCCACAGCTCCACCGAGCAGGAGATCCGAGAGATGCACGACGAGCAGGCCAACCCTCAGAACGCCGTGGTGAGTGGGCCAAAGCATTGTGGGAAACTAAGACAGTGACTGCAAACTGTTGAATGGTAGCGTAGTTTGCCGCGTCAACATATACATTTATATCTTATCAAAGCTTAAAGGAATGTTCGGTTTGAGAATCAGTCGGGTTTTTTGATAGATGATTCCTTAAGTGTGAAATGGGATCTTGATTGATCCAGTTAGTCCAGTTTAGATGCAGCTAATCCCGCCCCCTGCTCTGTGCGTCTCTTCAGGGAACCCTGGACGTCGGCATGATCGACTCTGTTTGTGCCTCGGACAATCCAGAGAGGTGAGAGGCTCCACTTTCACACTTCCTCTAGGAGAAAAACATCTATCATGGGATATGTAAAAAAAAATCTGTTTTAATGTTAGATGAAAATGAACAAAAGCGTGACAATAAAATATGTGTCTTTGAAGCCCCACGGTATTTAGCTCTTTATTGAAATAACCCTGAAATACAGCTATTTTGTCACTTACTTACTAGCAATATAATTTCAAGTTCGGCGGGCCGGATTAAAAAGCTTCACGGGCCGCATATGGCCCCCGTGCCGTAGTTTGGCCACGCCTGCGCCAGAAGCGTCCGAACTGGCTGAAGGTGGCGCTCTCTCATTGGCTCCTGTCACTCAGGCCCAACTCCTTCGTCATCATCACGGCCAACCGCGTGCTGCACTGCAACGCCGACACGCCGGAGGAGATGCACCACTGGATCACCCTGCTGCAGCGCTCCAAGGGGGACACGCGCGTCGACGGCCAGGAGTTCATCATCCGAGGTGACGCCGCTCTCTCCGCTCCCTCTCGTCTTGTAAAAGCTCGCCAAACGTTAGAACATGGCTGGAAACGTGTGGTCTCTCCGCCAGGCTGGATGCACAAGGAGATGAGGAACAGCAGCAGGGCGTCGCTGAAGCTCAAGAAGCGCTGGTTCCTGCTGACCCACAATTCCCTGGACTACTACAAGAGCTCGGAGCGCAGCGCCCTCAAGCTGGGCACGCTGGTGCTCAACAGCTTGTGCTCGGTGGTGCAGCCGGACGAGAGGGTCTTCAGGGAGAGCGGTGAGACGCTGCCGCCCGCCACGGCTTCCAACCCCGCCCACCCTGCATTAACCCCGCCCATCCTGTTTTAAACCACGCCCAGTCATCTTTAAACCTCACCCACCCTGCTTTAAACCCCGCCTACCCTTCTTTAAACCCTGCCCAGTCAGCTTTAAACCCCACCCACCCAGCTTTAGACACCACCCACCCTGCTTTAAACCCCGCCCGCCCTTCTTTAAACCCCACCCATCCTGTTTTAAACCCTGCCCAGTCAGCTTTAAACCCCACCCACCAAGCTTTAGACACCACCCACCCTGCTTTAAACCCCGCCCGCCGTTCTTTAAACCCCACCCATCCTGTTTTAAACCACGCCCAGTCATTTTTAAACCTCACCCACCCTGATTTAAACCCCGCCTACCCTTCTTTAAACCCCACCCACCCAGCTTTAGACACCACACACCCGGCTTTAAACCCCGCCCAGTTAACTTTAAATCCCACCCAGCCTGCTTTAAACCCCGCCCAGTTAGCTTTAAGCTCCACTCACTCTGCTTTACACCCCGCCCAGTCAACACTCCGCCCACTTCGCCCACCTGGCCGCTTTAAACCCCACCCACCAGGCTTTTAACCCTGCCCACCCTGTAAGACTCATACTTTGCTACTGAGTTGCTTGGCCGAGAGTTGTTGACGCGCCCGCTAATGTTTGCTGTGTTGTGTTCAGAAAAAAGGTCGACACACTCACGCTTTTCTTATAATGCTTTAACCCTCCCCCTGTCTCCTCCCCTCAGGCTACTGGAACGTCACCGTGCACGGCCGCAAGCACTCGTACCGCCTGTACTGCAAGCTGCTGAACGAGGCGGTGCGCTGGGCCAACGCCATACAGAACGTCATCGACTCCAAAGCCCCCATGGAGACGCCAACACAGCAGCTCATCCAGGACATCAAGGTGCTCAGCTGAGCGGCCCCCCGGCTGACAGCACGCACACGGAAACAAGACGTAGTTAGCCTGATTTAGTGATATTCATTATTGTTGGCAATTTTATTCACTAGAAATAAGAAAGTTATATGATTTCATTATAAGAATAGTTATTATCCCTTATAGTGGTTTTCTTAAATGCTAATATCGATATTATTTTTTTTTGTAGTTTGTTTCAACAAAATTCCATCTCTTTTTATTTTATTTTATATTTATTGTTTTACATAATGACGACATTCAACATGCAACAAAGGTTGAAGACAGTAGCGATGGTGCACGTGTGTGCGGGTGCACCAAAATCTACAATAGTAATGTGGATATAAAAAGTAATGATAATAGTAGCAACAAAACAAAATAAACAAAAATACTTAAATATTTATAATTATGATTAATATTTAATAATAAAAAGTATAATACACATATATATGTAATATAATATATTATATAATTATTATTATTATGTAATAAAAAAGTGATTAAAAAAAAGGAGGAAATATGTATATACGTATGTACACACATTTGAATAGTAATGTGTGGTCCGCAGGAGAACTGTCTGAACCCGGAGGTGGTGGAGCAGATCTGCAGGAGGAACCCCATCCTGCGCTACAGCCACCACCCGCTGCACTCGCCGCTGCTGCCGCTGCCGTACGGCGACGCCCACTTCAGCCGTGAGTCAGAAACATCTCGCACAGCAGCAACAGAAGCAGCAGCTTTCCAGCCAAAACCTCCAGAGACGACGTTTGATTTGAAACTAGAACACATTCACATGAAGAAAAGAGTCACTGTAGAGAGGTTTCCAAAGAGGCACTGTTGACCTTTGACCTTGACCCTGATGCTCCCCTCTGAACCCTCTCTCTCGCTCTCTCAGTGGCTGGCAACAGGAGCTGCACGACGCTGCAGGAGGAAGCCCTGAAGGTGTTCGGCTCCCTGCAGCACCTGGAGGGCGTGGCCGACCCGGTGCCCATCATCCAGGGCGTCCTGCAGACGGGCCAGGAGCTGCGGCCGCTGCGGGACGAGATCTACTGCCAGCTCATCAAGCAGACCACGCGGCCGCCGCAGCCCGGCAGCCCCGGCGACCTGTGCAGCTGGAAGATCCTGGCCTGCATGTCCTGCACCTTCATGCCCACCAGGAGCATCCTCAGATACCTCAAGCTGCACCTCAAGAGGTTCTGCTCTCCGACCCTTACCAGTGCAACTGATGCACCACCGCCTTGTCTGACTGACCCTCTCTGCTTCCTCCTCCTCCTCCTCCTCCTGTTCTTCTTCTTCCTCCTCTTCCTACTCCTCCTCTTCTTCCTACTTCTCCTTCTCTACCATCTCCTCCTCGTTCTCTTCCTACTGCCCTTTCTACTCCTCTTCCTCCTCCTCTTCCCACTCTTCCTCCCTCTCCTCCTCTTCCTCATCTTCTTCCTCCCCCTGCTCCTCCTCCTGTTCCTCCTCCTCCTCCTCTACATCATCCTTCACCTCTTCCTCCTCCTCCTCCTCCCCTTCCTTCTCTTCCTTCCTTCTTCCTCCTCTTCCTATTTCTTATGTTCCTCTTCCTCCTCCTCCTCCTCTACGTCATCCTTCACTTCTTCCTCCTCCTCCTCCTCCTCCTCCTCCTCTACGTCATCCTTCACTTCTTCCTCCTCCTCCTGTTCCTCCTCCTCCTCCTTCTACATCATCCTTCCCTCTTCCTCCTCCTCCTCCTCCCCTTTCTTATCTTCCTCTTCCTCCTCCTCTTCCTCCTCCTCCTCCTCCTCCTCTACGTCATCCTTCACTTCTTCCTCCTCCTCCTTTTCCTCCTCCTCTACTTTCCTCCTCGCAGGACCAGAGATCTTCACCCCGGCTCGGAGATGGAGCGCTACGCCACCTTCGCCCTGGACTCCCTGAGGAAGACCCGGGCCGGGAGAACGTGCCGTCGCAGGAGGAGATCCGCGCCATCATTGCCCGGCAGGAGATGAGCACCACGGTCCACTGTCACGGCGGAGGGTCCTGCAAGATCACCATCAACTCGCACACCACGGCCGGAGAGGTGGGCGGAGTCACTGTCAGCTTTCTCGGGGCCTGCAAACTGACACTTGTGGGAGCTAATAAACAAAAGAAACAAAAGACAGTTTGCTGACTGGCGATTGGTGCTGATTGGTTCTCAGACAGCTGGGCTGCACGGCTTCATTGTCAACATCATTTATCACTGAGCTGATATCTGTGAGACTCATTCATTTCCTTTAGCTTTGGCTGTATTGAGCCATCGCCTCCAGTTAGCCACCGCTAACCTCGTGCTATTCCGGTCAGACAGCTTCAATGCCAGTCAGTCGGTCCAGCCGTCACAATTGCTGTTTTTCAGACTGAAGGTGCAGATTGTGATCAGCGTGTGTGTGTGTGTGTGTCAGGTGGTGGAGAAGCTGATCCGAGGCCTGGCCATGGAGGACAGCAGGAACATGTTCGCCCTGTTCGAACACAACGACGGTTCGCAGAAAGCCATCGAGAGCCGCGCGGTGGTCGCAGACGTGCTCGCCAAATTCGAGAAGTGAGCGTTGCTCTTTGTGCGTGTGTGTGTGTGCGTGCGCACCGTAGCCTTGGTGACCTTGGTGACCCTTTGTGAATCACTTCTCTCCCCCTCAGACTCTCAGCCAGTGCCGACCAGCCCAGCACCGGCTGGAGGATCTACTTCAAGCTCTACTGTTTCCTGGACACGGAGAACGTTCCCAAAGACAGCGTGGAGTTTGCCTTCATGTTTGAACAGGTCACTCACATGTGCACACACACACACACACACACACACACACACACACACACACACACACAGCAGCTTTTTCTGATTTATACAAATTGAGGCTGTCTGAAACGGCCCCCGACTCACTGTATAGTCACTATAAAGGGGCTGTGCCATTTTCTAGTGGTGTCCAAATCCTGCGTGACCATCAGTATTCACTGTATAGTCCACTCAGTGTATCCCACAGCGCATCAACAGTAGTGTACAACCAATGGCCACTAACCCGGCAATGTATCCCATCATGCATTGCACTCTCGCAGACCCAAAGGTAGAAAAGGGGAGAGTTTTAATGTGGGAAGACTTAGTATAGTCTGTACTTATCATGAAAATGCAATATATAGGTGTAAATGAATGTATATATAAATATGTTTTTTTTATTTGTTACTACCTGCCAACATGACGTTTTAATAATATATATATATATATATATATATATATATATATATATATATATACATTTTGTTTTAATAATACTACTGAGATGACGCCATTAATGTTGTCCGAAAGGTTTTCTTTATTTGGCTAATGAGTGCACTAATAATTAGCTAAATAGAACTCCCTATACTGTATAGTAAGGAAGGAAATAGTGGGTGATTCGAGACACAGCTATGGTCTCTATATAAAGTCTACGATATTTTGAAAGTATAGCAGAACTTGACAAAATTTCCTCAGAACCCTTGAAGACGTTGGTTGAAGAATCTTCACGCAGCTGCTGCTGCGTCTCGGTTCGGCACATTTTCATCTGCGAACCCCCTTGAAAAGAGGGAACCCTCATTATTCCTCATTTGGAAATGAGATGCCACATCTCAAGGGGCTGTCCTTTAATAAATTCAAATTCAAATTCAAACCTTTCTGTCCGCCGTTTCCGCTGCAGGCCCACGAGGCGGTGATCTGTGGTCAGTATCCGGCGCCGGAGGACACGCTGCAGTTCCTGGCCGCTCTCCGCCTCCAGTACCTGCTGGGAGACCACAGTCCTGGCGCCAGCCTGCCGGAGATGTCCCAGGTCTTCCCCGTGGCTCGGCTGCGGGCCCGGGTGCAGAACGCCGCCAGGTCCTTCGCTCGGGCAGCGGCGGCGGCGGCGGCGGGCGGGCGGCGGCGGCGGCTCAGTGGCCGAGCGCTCGGGGACGACGGAGAGGAAGCGTTCCAGCTTCCTGGAGGGAACGCTGCGACGCAGCTTCCGGAGCGGCTCGCTGAGCCGGCAGCGGCTGGAGGAGGAGAACAACCTGGAGGCGTGGCTCCGCGAGGAGGTGGCGGCGGCCCGGACGTGTGTGACGGACAAGTGGAGGAAGCTGCAGGGCATGAAGCAGGAGCAGGCCATGGTCAAGTACATGGCGCTGGTGAGGGAGTGGCAGGGCTACGGATCCACGCTCTTCAACGTGGAGGTCAGCTCACACACTCTTCACCTGCTCTTCACTAATAGATGGCAAACTGTGGTGTTAGTGAGGAGGCGGATTGCGGTTAGAATAAGCCAATGAAATCAAACGATTCTGCAGTTCGAACCATAGAGAGCGGCATACAAAATGAAGAACAGATTAAAATAGTAAAAAAGAAGACATAAACGAAACAAATATCTGAACAGATCAGAAAAGGAGATAGAAGTAAAACGTATATATTCTCACCCCTCTTACAATGACTTACATTAAATAATTACATGTTGACTTCGGTGCTTATACTACTAGCATTAAAAAATATACTATTGCCATTTTTATTTTTTTTAAAATGTTCTATATACAAATATCAGTCAAAGGTTTCGAGACAACCTATGAATTTAATGTCTTTTCTTTCATTGTCATGACTATTGACATTGCAGTTTCTCACTGAAGGCATCAAAACCACAAATGAACACACATGGAATGATGTAGGAAACAATCAAAGTGTAAAATAACTCAAACAAGTTTTATGTTGAAATTCTGCATAATAGCCATCTTTCATAAAAAGCCTATTATTTAACGTGTTTTTCTTTGCCAAATTATTACATATATCTTACACACATTTTTGATGTCTTTAGTATCTATCTGAATTGCAGAAAGTACTGAAGATAAAGAAAAAACATTGCATTAAATAGTGTGGCCAAACTTTTGAGTGGTACTGTACACACACACACACACACACACACACACACACACATATATATATACAGTATATATATAGCATATTTTTATACTGATAGTAGTATAAGCGCGGAAGTCAGCAAGTGTATGTGTGTACATGATGTATATATGTATACTTTGATCTTCCTGTCTCAGCACTGAAGGGAGTTCTCTTTCCCAATATTCACTCAATGTCTCACTATGGGGGGGTTGTGCAAATAAACGTAACTTTCGATTCCAATGAATGTGTCGATGATCTTTTTGCCGGACACCCTGGCCAGGCGAGATTCCTGTGTTCTGATTGGTCCTCTGCTGTGTCTTGTCGCCGCCTCAGTGTCGGGACGCCGCCTTCCCCAGCGAGCTGTGGCTGGGCGTGAGCCGGGAAGCCGTCTCCGTCTACAAGCGGGGCGAGCCGTGGCCGCTGGAGGTTTTCCCCTACGAGCAGATCCTGTCGTTCGGGGCGCCGCTGGCCAACGCCTACAAGATTGCCGTGGAGGGCCGAGAGCTGCTCTTCGAAACGCAAATGGTTGGTTTCCCCCGGTTTCCCTCCGCAATGGCCCGTCGACTTTTTCCCGGCAGCGAATGAAAGCGGTTCTCCCTCCGTCTGCAGGTGATGGACATCGCCAAGCTGATGAAGGCCTACATCAGCCTGATCGTCAAGAAGCGCTACAGCAACTGCCAGTCGGTCAGCAGCCACAGCAGCCAGTG
The DNA here is from genome assembly GCA_009823395.1 of Thamnaconus septentrionalis. Taxonomy (NCBI): domain Eukaryota; kingdom Metazoa; phylum Chordata; class Actinopteri; order Tetraodontiformes; family Monacanthidae; genus Thamnaconus; species Thamnaconus septentrionalis. The sequence continues at coordinate 12,828,924 of CM020504.1, forward strand.
CAGCGCCTGGTGAAGACCAGCCCCCAGGGGGCGCTGCTTGGAGCGCAGACATGCCTGTTTTCAGACTCCCAGTGCTGCCAAAACACCGAAATGCTCTTAAAAACTTTGTGTTTTTTTTTTTTGTTTGTTTTTCAAAATTCATTTCATTCCAAAACATTTCACACGATCACCTGACGGGTCAGAATAGAGATCCCAATCAAGCTGGAAGGGACCAAACCACAATGGGCTTGAAATTCAAGCGACCGACCATCCAGGCCAGAGGTCCCACCGCGTCAGCACAATCATGAGAGTCAGCGTCCTGGAGCCGAGCTGAAGCACCGCAGAGCTCCGAGAGGAAGGGACTCCGCAGGGCTCTGTCACGCTGGAGAAACAACTGTGTTTTCTTTTTTCTTGTTTTCAAGTATGAAGTGGTTTGCGTTTTGAATCCATGAACAGCTCAGGAAGCTCAACTCCAGTCGGTTCCACCAGCCAGTTAAAGCTCTGATGGTCAAGAGGTTCCTCCTCTCATCGTCTGACCACAGAGTTTAAGATTTTCCAAAGCCTCCAGAACTGGAGGGGTGTGTGTGTGTGTGTGTGTGTGTGTGTGTGTGTGTGTGTGTTAGAGAGAGAGAGAGAGAGAGAGAGAGAGAGAGAGAGTGTGTGTGTGTCTGTGTTTACTGCTGCACAATGTAAGAAACACAACTAAATGCCTTGTTAGACGCCAAAAACGCCTCGACGTTATTCCACCTGCAGCCTTCATTTGTCTCTACTGCCTGAGACAATGGCGCCCCCCAAAGGAAGATATGAAAAGTGTCTGTGTTTCCCAGAATGTAAAAAAGGCAAACGGCTGAAACAGCTTCCCTGCTCTTCTTCTGTCACTAAACTGTGGCCACTCGAAGCATTTCAACCAGTCCTGACCTGCGACTGCACTGCTCACGCACACACACACACACACAAGTGCCTGTTTAACAAAGTGATGCCACTCCGGCGCCTGGTGGAGGTCAGTCAGGTCAAACTCTAGCACTGATGCCCCTCCCACTGCTGCTTATTCAAATTTTGAATTACAAGAAAATATCTACAATAACTTGATGGAGATTTTTGTAAATAAGCAGAGAAGAGCTGATTCCACACAGCATTCAGGACACAAACAGCTAAAGGTTTCCACATGACACTAAACTCCCTCCCCCGCCCGGGTCCTTCACTTCCTGGAGGCAAAGTAAAAAAAATAAAAAAAACAATTTATTATGGATATTTCTGAATATCGTGCAAGCAAAGCTTATTCTCTTCTCAAGCTCTGTCGCAAGAGAGCGTAAAGACTCACCAGAGTCCCACGTTCCACCTTCAGGATGTGGAAGAGGCTTCGTGCAGGGCCGGGGTGCCGACAGGAAGCGAAGAGTGGGCGACCTGCTGGAGGGACGGCAACATTCCTTGCACCTTTGGAGCTCCGCGGGCGGCAGATCCATCCAACAACGTGCAAATTTGTTCCGGGCGCCTCGGCCGACCAGTCTTCACTCTGGTTTCGTCGCCACCTGTTTCTCCTCCTGACCTCTATGATGTAAAGCAATCTCGAGATTTCTGCGATGGCGTGGCTGTACATTTTATACCGTGTTGCTCTTGAACACTGACCACCTGCAGAAGAGCAGACGTGGCAGGTCTTCCTCTGTGTGACTGCCTGCTTCTGACAATAAATGGGAATTTAAAGGAGAAAAAAAGAATCTGCTGTTTTCTTTCACACACTCGCAACACATAAAGTAACAACAGTGTGTGTTGCAGACATTTGCTTTGTTGTCATTATTCAAATTTATTGAGTTGAGAACAGAAAAACAACGAATAACCGGAACTCGGTGGTGTCCTATCTCTCCAGTCCAGTTATGGAGAGAGGGATAGTGGGAGGCGGGGCGGAGTTGGGCCGTCCTACGTGTACAGACACTTTGTGCGCAGCTTGTCTCCAAACTAGGTGGAATGCAGCCATGGCCAGCAGTCACGGTGAGTTTCCAGCTGCTTCACGGCTCTTTTCTCATTTGAACTCTTTTGTAATTTTTTGACTGAAGACGAAATTGGATATGACAAGAAGGTTTGTCATTATTATCCCAGTTGTCCAAGATTTTTTCTCTCTTTCTTTCTTTCTTTCTTTCTTTCTTTCTTTCTCTCTCTTTAATTCTTTCATTACTTTTGTCCTACATGACCTCTAGACAGCCGCAATTTTCCACTTTTACTATCGTTTTTGGAGCAGTTCTAATGAAATATCTGGTTTTAGATGACGCTGAAGTTCGCACCACATTCGCCGCAGTGCTTCCGCGGTGCTTCTTAGGTTTCGACTCCACCTTTTTAAAATAAATTCCGCAATTTGACCGCTAGATGGCTGTGCTTATCCCAACACTGTTCAACATATACATTTCAGCGAATCGTTATGTCTATGTTGAGGTGGATTTTTTCCCAAAATTCTACAGTAGAAATGGACATGTGAGGTATCATTGTAAAGCCCGGGAGCTCTACTATCACAATCAGTTGACATATTTCACGGGAAATCATTTTTGGCCTTTTCGGGGCACCATCTGCTACTGTGAAAGCGCTGCAGTCCATGGAAAACAAACCGAAGGACAAACAGGGACTTTGAGAGTGAACAAAACAAACACTCACATAGGAGTAAACTCAACCAAAACTTTTGGGTCGTGATACCTTCAAGACTGCAGTAACCTAACTTTTAGTCAGAGTTGTAAATGATCAGAACCTTCATCTCAATTCATGTTATGAGTTCTAATGTTGTCATGTTGTTGTTGTTGCTGCAGCAGAACCAGGGCAGCTGATCTACAACAACAGCGAGCTGAGGCTCGTGTTGGTGGGGAAGACTGGATGTGGCAAGAGTCTCACAGGAAACACCATCCTGGGCCGAGACGAATTTCAGTCAAAGGTCTCCCCGGCACCTGTGACGCAGGACACTTCCATGAGGACGTGTGAGCGGGACGGACAGGAAGTGGTTGTCATCGACACTCCAGGTCTGTTTGACACCACAGTGGATGAGAAGACGACGATCATGAACATCGGCCAGTGTATTGTCCTCGCCTCTCCGGGACCGCACGTCTTCCTCATCGTCATCAAGCTAGGCAGATTCACAGAGGAGGAGAAGCAGGCGGTGGAGAAGATTCAGCTGATCTTCGGCTCAGAAGCCGACAGGTACTGCTTGGTGCTCTTCACCCATGGTGACTGCCTTGAGGGAAGACCGATTGAGGATTTCCTGAAGGAGAGTCAGGACCTGGAGGAGATGGTCGCCAGATGTAACGGCCTGTACCACGTCTTTAATAACAAGCTGAAGGACGACTCTCAGGTCCTGGAGCTGCTCCACAAGATCAGAGCCCTCACGGAGAAGAACGGAGGAGGACACTACACCAGCAAAATGTTCCAGGATACAGAGAAGATGATCGAAGAGGACAAAGAACAAATCCTGAGAGAGCAGACGGAGAAAAATGAGAGAGAGCTACAGGAAATGAAGAGGAATATCAGGGAAACTTTGATCAGGGAAACTTTGGAGCTCAGGATTGGAGTTGCAGAGGATAGTCCAGAGTTTGAAGTTGCTTGTCAAGAAGAAATTCAAGCCAAAACTGAAGTGTTGAGATTAAGGCAGAGGAGGAATGCGAGGAAAGAAGCTATGAGTAGGTGGGGAAAAAATGATGGGCTTAAAACTCATCTTTTTAAAGCTATTTCAATAGTTGCACCGCTAGCTTTACTTTTTATTGGTTTGTTAAGACGCTGAAATACAATTTTCTCATTTTATTGTTAATCACATTGTAACATCAAGCAACTGGCTGATTCTGTTCTGTTCAAATCATTGAATCATCACTGAGTTCTCGGTAGTGAGTTAGCGCTGTTGCTTAACACTCTATGTTATTCTATAATCATGGTCATCCTTGATTGTCCTCTTTGTGCCAACACCTGGATAAATATATGTGTTGTGTTATTTTATATGTTTTAAATTTTAAGAAATAAATTGACATTCAACATATATATATTTAAAAAATGACTTACTTTCCTTTGTCAAACCTGTTTAAAATTATCTCTGTATCTTCTCAGTAAGTGGCTGGTTGTTGTAAACCCCCAAATAAGAAGTCCAGAAGTCAATGAAAGTGAGACAAACAACATTAAACCAAACATTACAGATAATGGGAAAACATCCATCTGGGCTGTGCGAATGTGGAGAGAAAATGGAAACAAAACAACATGTTACATGTAACTGGAAAATGTATAATAAACAGAGAACAGTTGAAAAGAGAAAATGTAAATATATGTATAATTATTTCAATTTTTAAAGATTAATAAAAAAAAAAAAATAGCAGTTTTATTTTTTCTGAATATAGATAAAGGGGGAGGTAGACACTCTTTTACACACTCCAGCATAGTAGGTGGCGGAAATGCACCGACAAAGTTGGTTGACAAGCAATCTCGCAATCTCTGCGATGACGTGGTTGTGCGATGACGTGTCGTTCTTGAACACTTGAACCCTGACCACCTGCAGAAGATCAGACGTGGCAGGTCTTCCTCTGTGTGACTGCCTGCTTCTGACAATAAATGCAAGAGTACCCAAGTGAAAGTAACAACAGTGTGTGTTGCAGACACGTGCTTTGTTGTCATTGTTCAAATTTATTGAGTTGATAACTGAAAAACAACGTATAACCGGAACTCGGTGATGTGCTATCTCTCTATCCAGTCCCATTATGGAGAGAGAGAGAGAGAGAGAGAGAGAGAGAGAGAGAGAGAGAGCAGGAGGCGGGGCGGAGTTGGGTTGTCCTGCCTGTACAGACATTTAGTGATTTTACTTTGAGAGCAGCGAAGTTCGTCTCTAAACTGGGTTGAGTGCAGCCATGGCCAGCAGTCACGGTGAGTTTTCAGCTGCTTCACGGCTCTTTTCTCAATTGATCTCTTTTGTAATTTCCGATGGTTGACTGCAGACGAAATTGCATATGAAAGGAAGTTCTGTGATTTTTTTTAATGAGTTGTCCAAGCTCTCTCTCTCTCTCTCTCTCTCTCTCTCTCTCTCTCTCTCTCTCTCTCTCTCTCTCTCTCTCTCTCTCTCTCTCTCTCTCTCTCTCTCTCTCTCTCTCTCTCTCTCTCTCTCTCTCTCTCTCTCTCTCTCTCTCTCTCTCGCTCTCTCTCTCTCTCTCTCTCTCGCTCTCTCTCTCGCTCTCTCTCACTCTCTCTCTTTCTCGCTTCGCTTCTTTCTTCCTTTCTCCCTTTCTTTCTTTTGTCCGTTCTTTCTTTCTTTCTTTTGTCTTTCTTTCTTTCTTTCTTTCTTTCTTTCTTTCTTTCCTTTAGCCCCAAACGTAGACAGCCGCAATTTTTCACTTTCACTTTCGTTTTTGGAGCAGTTTAAATGAGATGATACTGATTCAGCTCGGGAAAGAAATATATTTTTCCATCTTCCTTGTGGTGCGTTATGTTTGCATTTTAGAAGACAGTTGTTCTTAACATCCTCCTGACACATTCATGACACGGGCGATATTCTCTTTTATTCTACTCATACTATTCATTTTTAATTTACGTTATTATTATTATTATTATTATTATTATTATTATTATTATTATTATTATATTTTTTTTACCACACGTGTATTTTATTGTTTTAAAGAATGGTCTCTCACAGTGCATACAACAACATGTATACCTTTTACATTTCAAGTAGTTATCTATTAAAGGTTCAGTGTGTCATATTTGTAGATTTTGAGGAAGAAACAGCGACACCAAGTGGTTACATCTTAGAGTGCAGCGTCTTTCACTCTCTTGACCCCCCTCCTCAGCTTACCCGTCAGTTATGGTGGCCTGGGCACCCAAACCACCTTCCTTCTTCCTCGTTGTTTTATTTGAAAATGCGAGCAGACAGTCTAAAGACAAAACACACTGTCAGAAAACTCAACTGTCTACACTGAGCTTCCTTAGGAATACGGAAGTACACGATGGCAGCGAACTGGGAGCAAGACCGTTGACACTTTCATTATTGTATTTATGAGCAGAATATTCAGTTTTTACCAATATAAATATCATAAAGCAAGCCCAATATTACACACTGGACCTTTAACTCCCATCAAACCTAAATTGTTATGCCAAGAAAGACATTTTTACAAAAAAAATGCACTAAAAAATTAAACTAAAATAAAATGGAAGTAAATATAATAAAATAAGTTAAAAATGAAAGTGAAAATAAAATAATTATTGCTCATGGTAAATAACCGGGTAGTTTTAAAGCTTTGCTCTTCTATGCACCGGCTTCTACTGTGAAAGGAAGCGTTGTTAGTTTGTCAAAGTAAATCAATAAAGTATCCCACTTTTTATAGATTTTTTTGGCGGATCCTAACGGATCTTTTTAGCTTCAGAAATACTTTTAATTTTTAATGCACGTAGCACAAAACACAGACCGGTTTCAGCCACGTCTTCCTCAGTGTGTACCTTGAAACAGGAAGTGAAACTATTATAATAGTTGGCCTGCACTTTTTTTTTGTGTTTGTTTTTCTATTTGTGTAATTTCTATTTACTTATTCTTGGGTAGAACTGAATTTATCTAATATCTGTTATTTCAAGTTTGTTTTTTTTCTGTTTGTACAACTTTACGTCGTTGATTGTTTTTTTTTTCTTTAGACATTTTGTGGAGAGTGCATGTTTTTTCTTTGGTTAGTATTAAATGTGACAGTAACCTGGAGTGGAGTGCTGAAAATAAAAGCTCATTAGCTGATTCTGGGCCGTCTTCAGTTTTTGCGAAAGGAATCTGAGAGAGTGGGAAGGTCTGGGGCCAAATCTTGATGCTAGTGACAGTTGAGAAGGCCAAATGTCACACGATGTTGTTCTCCACACCTGCCAGCACCACTGTGGCTGAGCTCAATCAATTGTGAGACGGTAAAGATGAAGCAACGTCCTGCTGGTTCTGCTGGGAGCTCATTATTTTTGCCCAGTTTTTCTTGCCACTGACATTCAGAGTTTGTTGATTCCTGTTGGCAAATGAACCGGGAAATCTATTTATATTCATTTCTTGATGGACCAGTTTGACATCAAACCTCCGCCCTTGGCTACAGTCTAGGCTCCTTGCCGAGCGCCGCAGTCCATGGAGAAGAAACAGAAGGACAAACAGGGTCCTTGAACCTAAACTTTTGAGTCGTGATACCTTCAAGATACTGCCATAACCTAACTTTTATTCAGAGTTGTAAATGATCAGAACCTTCATCTCAATTCATGTTATGAGTTCTAATGTTGTCATGTTGTTGTTGTTGCTGCAGCAGAACCAGGGCAGCTGATCTACAACAACAGCGAGCTGAGGCTCGTGTTGGTGGGGAAGACTGGATGTGGCAAGAGTCTCACAGGAAACACCATCCTGGGCCGAGATGAATTTCAGACAAAGTTCTCCCCGGCACCTGTGACGCAGGACACTTCCATGAGGACGTGTGAGCGGGACGGACAGGAAGTGGTTGTCATCGACACCCCAGGTCTGTTTGACACCAGAGTGGATGAGAGGACGACGATCATGAACATCGCCCAGTGTATTGTCCTCGCCTCTCCGGGACCGCACGTCTTCCTCATCGTCATCAAGCTGAGCAGATTCACAGGGGAGGAGAAGCAGGCGGTGGAGAAGATTCAGCGGATCTTCGGCTCAGAAGCCGACAGGTACTGCTTGGTGCTCTTCACCCATGGTGACTACCTTGAGGGAAGACCGATTGAGGATTTCCTGAAGGAGAGTCAGGACCTGCAGGAGATAGTCGCCAGATGTAACGGCCGGTACCACGTCTTTAATAACAAGCTGAAGGACGACTCTCAGGTCCTGGAGCTGCTCCACAAGATCAGAGCCCTCACGGAGAAGAACGGAGGAGGACACTACACCAGCAAAATGTTCCAAGATACAGAGAAGAAGATCGAAGAGCAGAAAGAACAAATCCTGAGAGAGCAGACGGAGAAAAATGAGAGAGAGCTACAGGAAATGGAGAGGAATTTCAGGGAAAAATTGGAGCTCAGGATTGGAGTTCCAGAGGATAGTCCAGAGTTTGCAATTGCTTGTCGAGAAGAAATTCAAGCTAGAACTGTAGCGCTGAGATCAAGGCAGAGTAGGGATGCGAGGCATGAAGTTATAATTAGGTGGGAAAATATTGATGAGCTGGCAGCTCGTCTTATTGATTTGATTAAAGCAATTACACCAATAGTTTTAGCTCTTATTAAGTTGGCAAAACCATGAAATACAATAATTTGATTGTTTCATGTAATCAACGACTTTGCTTATTTTATTGTTAATCACAATGTAACATCAAGTAACTGATTGATTCTGTTCTGTTAAACTAATTGAACCATCACTGAATTCTCGGTAGGGAGGTGGCGCTGTTGCTTAACACTCTGTTATTCTATAATCATGGGATTCATTCTTTGTCATTAACTTGCAATTTTAAGAAATAAATTGACATTAAACATTAAAAAAACAAACAAATGAATTACTTTCCTTTGTCAAACCTGTTTAAAAAAATGTCTATGTATCTTCTTAGTAAGTGGCTGGTGGTTATAAACCCCCAAATAATAAGAAAACTTGAAGTCAATGAAAGTGACATACAACATTAAACCAAACATTAAAGATAGTGGGAAATCATCCATCTGGGCTGTGCGAATGTGGAGAGAATATGGAAACAAAACAACATGTTAAATGTAACTGAAAACTATATAATAAACAGAGAACAGTTGAAGGGAAAGTAGTGTCGAAATTACTAGTTTGAAATGGATATTAAGTAATATTGAATGTTGTACATATGAAGTTTTTAAGTTTTTAAAGAAGCCGGGATTAATAAAAAAAAAAGATAAAAATAATTATTATTTTTTTTCTGAATATAGATAAACGGGGAGCTAGATACTCTATTTCACATTCCAGCACAATAGGTGGCGGTAATGTACCGACGATGATGTTGGTTGCCACCCGCCCCAAACAAAGAAGAAGAAGAAATCCGGAAGTCTCCCTCGTGCGTTGAACTGTAGTCTGCTGTTTTTAAACGATAAAAACAAAACAAATTTATTGGAGTTGTCAGTTCACAAGTGAGTAGAGATCACTCAGCTTACGATCTCAGTTGTCCGCAGTGGCATCGTCTCCTGCTCAGACTTTCAGCCAGCGACGGCAGGTGTTTACGTAAGGTGAGGAGCTGATGGCTAGCTGGTGTTAGCATAGTTAGCTTTATCCCAGACTGACGCATTTTGTAGTCAAAAGTATTTTATCTAACAGAGTCAGAGTCACACGGAACACTTTCGGTTAGCGTTGACTTTCCCGACGGCGGTTAGCTACTTTTAACCGGCCGGGCTAGGCCAGGTTAAACGAGCCGACTTGGTCAAACGTGGTGTCACACAAGTTTTGAAACTGTAACGCTGAAAGGACCCTGATATCTTATTGATTTTTTTATTTTATTTTTATTTATTTATTTTTTTTAAGCCAAACAAAATGTTCCCTCCGTGTCACTGGAGCACGTCGGTTTTCATTTACGAAACCATCACACTTTTTCTTGTTCCGTGAAATCTTGAAACGTAGACCAATCCGAGCCATTGGTCAAACTGAATTCAACACACTGATTATTGATAAAATAGTTCAGACCTCGTTGTCGTCGTCGTCCTGCTACTTGCAGCATTATTGGCGTTATTATTCTATTTATTGTCCTTCCTGTATGATAGGAATGCATTGTTCTGCACTGAATTTGTTTGATTGACATGATTATTTTATTTTGTTCATTGTATTCTGTGGGAACCCCCCACCTTCTCTCCAGGTCGCCATGGCCTCCTACACCTGCATCAGCTGCCGTGTGGCCTTCGCAGATGGCGAGGTGCAGCGGGCGCACTACAAGACCGACTGGCACCGCTACAACCTGAAGAGAAAGGTGGCCGACATGCCCCCGGTCACTGCAGAGAACTTCCAGGAGCGTGTCCTGGCACAGCGGGCCGCCGCCGAGCAGCATCTCAGCGAGGCGGCGGCTCACGAAAGCTGTGCCGTCTGCAACAAGACCTTCTCCACTCCCAACGCCCACCAGAACCACCTGCAGTCCCACAAGCACCAGCAGGCCGAGCGGCAGGCCCTGCTCGCCGCCCAGAGGCAGGTGGAGAAGATGAACGAGAAGAACCTGGAGAAGGGACTCGGCGAGGAGAAAGTGGATCACGACGCCAGGAACGAGGCCCTGCAGCAGGTCCTGAAGGAGCAGCAGAAGCCCAGCCCAGCCAAGCGGGACAGGGCCGGGTCATCGGATGGAGGTCAGAGGACGGAGAAACCTCCCAGGGTGGTGTGGCTGGAGGAGCAGGCCAGGAGGCGGCAGAGGGACGACGGTTCCACGGCCGAGGAAGGTGACTAAACTAGTTTTTTTTTTTTGTAGTAAATGTCTGAATTTGATTGGTCGAAACCTTTCATTGCTTTTGTTCCCAAGTGTCGTCGGCTTTTACTTTCAATACCTCAGTTAGCCGCGGCAGCGCTGAATATCACTTCAGCTCAGAGAGGAGGAATTGTGTTGAATTGATTTGTTTTATTGTGACCTTAACAGCAGCTGCCTGCAAAACTGACTGAAATCCAAAAGTTTGACTGCATGGGGAATAGAATAGAATGATTGTCATTGTGACATGCACAACTACATTTAAAAAAGAAAAGAAAAGAAGACAGTTAGTACATAAAAGAAACATTAAAACTGCAACTATAAAAACCCTAAGCAACACACACAGTACAGTCATAAATGAATGAATAGTGAAATAAGGCACAAGATTACAATTCAAACCCCAAACATCACCAGGTCACCAAGGCTGACTCATTAAGACAATTTGCATCTTATGCTATCAGGTTGCTCCATAGTACCTTCACACAAAGAGCATGTGTGCGTAGCTCCCCTGCCGCTGCAGGTGGGGAAGTGCTGCAGCCTGTCGGGCTGTAGCTACTCCGTCCTCCGTTGATCTGTTTGTCCTGTATACAAACTGACGCGAGTCTGGCCGGAGTGATGCTGTGTGGCCCTGGACCAGCTTTTCAAAGCATGCCATCACCACCTGGGTGAGAGCGACTGGCTGGTAGTCGTGAGAGATGTGACGTTTCCTCGGTGGTGACGGTGGAGGACTTCAGGCAGGGTGGGTCAGCTGACCGGGCCAGTCGCCGGTTGAAAATCCTTGTGCAGATTCCAGCCAGCTGGTCTGCGCAGCCGCAGCAACATAAGTCCGGATTTGCTATCAGGTCCAGCTGCCTTCCTTGGGTCCACGGCCCGCAGTGTGCGTCTCACCTCGTGTCCTGTGGGGGTGAAGCTGCAGTGGGTAGATTCACCAACAATTGTCAGACTTTACTCCATGACTACACTTTTTTAAAACAAAAGCTTTCGTATTCTCCAGATTGTCAGTTTTGAAAGTAGAATTTCCAGTAAATTAAAAGGTTGTCCCGTAAATCTGCAGATTTGTGGTGTTGACAGCAAACTTTGCTCTCAGTTTGACAGACTTGAAACAGAGCAAATGATAAAACAGGAGGAAGCTCTGCCTCTTTTTCTCACGGCTCCCCGTCACCCCCCCACCTCCACCTGTTTTGATCAAGATCTTGCAGAAGAGTGGGAGGATGTCGAGAGTGAGGAGGAAGAGGAGGAGGAGATGGACGAGGATGAAGATGAGACCATGGAGCAGGATGACGGTGACCCGGCGGCCCAGTCGGACCCCCGGCCCGCCGCCCTGCCGGGCTCCATCCCCGTCACCGACTGCCTGTTCTGCTCCCACCACTCCAAGTCACTGATGAAGAACCTGAGTCACATGACCAAAGTCCACAGCTTCTTCATCCCCGACGTGGAGTTCCTCGTTGACCTGAAGGGCTTGATCTGCTACCTGGGTGAGCCGCCGCTGCCACTCCTCCTCTTCCTCCTTCATTCTCTTCCTCCTCCTCACAGTCCTTCTCCTCTTCCTGCTTGCCGCCTCCTCCTTCCCAATCCACCTCCCCCTCCTCCTCCTCTTCCTCCACCACCCCTCTTTCTCCTTCTCTTCCCCCTCCTTCCCCTCCTCCTACTCCTCCACCACCTCGCCCCTCCCCATCCACCACCTCCTCCTCCTCCTCTTCCCCCTTCCTCTCATCGTCCTCCTCCATCTCTTCTTTTTCCTCCTCCTCCTCCTCCACCTCCCTTTTCTCTCCCTCCTCGACCTCCTCCTCCTCATCCTCCTCCTCCTTCTCCTTTGAGTGTCTGGAAGGACCATCGTCCTTATTTCCGTCTCCTGTCCTTCCATGGGCTGTTTCAGGGGAGAAAGTGGGTGCGGGGAACGTGTGCCTGTGGTGCAACGAGAAGGGCCGCTGCTTCTACTCGGCCGAGGCCGTCCAGAGTCACATGACCGACAAAAGCCACTGCAAGCTCTTCACAGACGCCGACGCGGCGCTGGAGTTTGCCGACTTCTACGACTTCAGGTGGGAAACTGAGGGGGGAAACCGCCGGTCTCAGTTCAGCGTGTGGTTTTTATTTAAAAAAACTGAATTTAAATTCACCTTCCCCCCCGACTGTCTTTTGCTGCCAACAGGAGCAGCTACCCCGACAGGAAGGAGGTCGAGGACGCCGGCGCGGCAGACGAGGAGCTTCCCGATGACAAGACGCTGGAGTACGACGACGAGACGCTGGAGCTGACCCTCCCCTCAGGTGACCGCGCTGCAGTCCGCCAACTCTGAACGCAAAGCTGCCAGACACGCACAACATCTTGACCCGCCGCCCTGGAGTCATCAGTGTCACCTGAAAGCCTTTCACCTCCTGCTGTCTTTGTGTCACCCCCCTGCAGCAGGAGCCAAGATCGGCCACCGCTCCCTCATGAGGTACTACAAGCAGCGGTTCGGCGCCCAGCGGGCCGTGGCGCTGCACCACAACCGGAACGCCGTGGGCCGAGTCCTGCGACAGTACCGGGCGCTGGGCTGGGCGGGAGTCGGAGGTAAGACCCAGGACGCCACCAGGTTGATGCACAGCCAATGAAATTGGACATGTGTGGAACTTCTGGAGCAGACTCCCGCACATCAGAAGCCCCATGTCGTACAGACGCAGTGACTCCCCTGTTCATGCTTCACTTCATGACTGCCAAACGTTCATCCAGTTGTCAGGGCAGAAGAATCTGGAATCTGTAAAATCATTTAGTTGGGTTTATTATTATTATTATTATTATTATTATTATTATTATTATTATTATTATCATCATCATCACCATCATATATGATGCTGCTTTCAGTACTTTTAAAGTCACTTGAGAGGTAGAGAATGGGTCTTATATATTTGTATGACACTCTGCTGCTGATGCAGCACTCTGAGTCCAGAATAAGGTTTTGGAGGTTTTAATGAATTGAAACGGCTCCTACAGAGCCTCTCCGGTCACACTCGCAAAGATCGTAAACGTGCAAAGTGTTTGCGAAGTTGTAACAAACGCAGTCAAACAAACAAAAGCAGATCTGGCCCTAATATAACTTACGGTGACTGTCTATGGTGCCCAGGTGAGGCCAAACTCCCCTAACACCATGGCAACCAGACCAGACAAATAGAAAGCGGGGTAACTGATGGCAAAACCCTGTGTGGCTCCTACAATATACATACATACACTTCTGCTCTGTGGAAAGGGCGCCCCCTTCTGTCATGCCTGTGTGGTTGTAGCAGCTGTGCTAAGTGAGGGTGTTCTCCCTGCTCTGTGTCTGGCAGGCGTTGGCTACCAGCAGAAGCAGCGGGACATGCAGTACGTCCAGATGATGAAGTCCAGGTGGATGCTGAAGATGGGGATGAGCCACAACACCACCAGACAGAAGCACTTCAGGGCCCAAGTCATGTTCTAGCCTCGGGTGGGACCCATGGGATCCCTGCTCTTCTTCTTCTTCTTCTTCTTCTTCTTCTTCATTCATGTGACCTGGAGTCCGGAACAGGATGCGCAGTTCAGCAGAGTGACGCAGTCACGCCGGCAGTGATGTGGCAAAGAGTTGAAAAGCTCCGGCGGAGTCGAGCTTCGTTTGCAGAAAATCCGCGCGCGAGACGTCGCATCGCGTCTGCGTCGTGTAAATCAGACAGAAATCAACGCAGAGCGACAAACTGATTTTATCACGTCTTCAGACTGGATGGATCCAGTGAAAGCTGCTCCAAGTCATTCTGCTGCGTTGCAGCCAACATGTGATTTTACCGCTTAGAGAATACACAACAACAAATAAAAGAGTTTCATATTTATTCTGTTCACAGCTTGTCTTCATTTTCATTTTGATCATATTATTGAGACGATTCAATGACTTCCTTCAAATTTTTGTAATTGCCCTTATTGCACACGGCACCACAAATGGGTTTCAAAAGGGCACTGGTGGTTGTCTATAAACAGGGCTAGCTGACATTGGTCAGAGCAGGAAGAAATGAAGCCAGCGCTAAGCCAACGCTGAGGTCTCGGCGGTTCCTTCCGAGATGTTGTCACACACCCGCAGAGGACACAGCCTTGACATCAGAGTCCATCCAGAGGGCTCTGCTGCAGCACATCACTTCCTGTGTGACGGTCTGAAGAGTGGACCAAACTCTCCCCCGGATAATAAAGGCTCAGGTACCGTGCAGAATCCTTAATCAGATGGGTGAAGTATCTTGCTCATCCTCCAACTTTCATTAGGTTATTTCTCATTGATGAAATGTAAAACATAACTTCTTCTTTAATAACAGCCTCCAGGGGGAGCCGACTGCTGAATTTGAGTTCTGGTTGTCACAGAGCTGACCGCAACCTGACCTGCAGGTAAGATGAGCCACTAAGCCAGCTAGCTAGCTATCTGGCCTGCCAGATGCTCCTGATATCATACAGCCAAGTTGCAATTACAGACGTTGGATTTTATTTAGTTTAATCTTCAGGCCAGACAGACGGCAGACGCGCTAAGAAGGTCCTCAGTTTCTCAGTCAAGTCCCGGGGATCCACTTGGTAACAGCTTGATGTGAGTGCTGATGGTGGGCAGAGTTTAACTACAGCATCTTCAGTTCTTCTCGCAGCAGTGGTTTGGATTTGTCGTCCTCTCCTTCATCGTACTTCAGTTCACATCCGTCACTCATCGATAACTCTCGGGCCGTGTGCGGATGATGTCATCAGAAGCTCGGGGCTTTCAACAGGACACTGAGTCTCCACCTCCTTCCTCATTAATGAGGAGCTCGCCTCCGCTCCCTCTCCAGACGGCTCTCCACTTCCTCTCCCAGTGCAGAGTGCTTGTGGTGCAATGGTTTCGGGGGTTTCTGCCCAGTGTTTGACACTCCACCATGGGAGGTGGGGGGCGTGGAGGTGGAGATGTGGCTTGCAGATGGAAGAAGGGAAGGAAGGAGATGAAGGGAAGTGCGACAGTTTGCTGGGGGACGTTAAGCTGGACTGGAGATGCTGCTCATCAGAATTAGATGATGTAATCATCATCTGTCTGTCTAATGAAGCTATAGAATCTAGATAAAAAATGAAATATTGAAACAATTGGTAACTGGCATCCATAACCTTTCTGGAAAGTGTTTGTTTTTGTTTTTTTAGCCAAGCTTGTGGCTAGAAATAGAAATAATCAAAATGATCATGAATTAAAAGACAACAGAATTATTCAAACATTTTCTGGGCAACCTCCTGACCTCACCATGCTGGCCTGAAGATGTTATGGGATGGACTCAAGATTCTGGACCATGAGGTAAAAATTTTCAGAGCCAGCCCATCTCGTCTCATCAATCTCATCAAAAAAAAAGCTCTTGAGCCAGGGCCCGGTCTCCATGCGAGCCCTGGGGACCTGCTATTGATCGGTGCCTCCTAGGTAGTGATTGGACATGAGTGGATCATTTCCTTTGCTGCATTAGAGTCCATTACTGACCCGCTCGCCGGAAAGACTGAGACATCCTCAAAAAAAAAAAAAAAAGAGAAAAGGATGAGAATCGTCTTGGAGAGTCGCTTGGCTCGTCATCGTCATGTCCACACGCAGGCTGATGAGAAACACAAGGTTAGAGTTTCACTGGGGATACAGTCCATTTTCATTATTGCTGCAATCATTAAATGCTAAAAGGTTCGGGACCCTGCTGGCTGGGAAGGAAACCTGAGGGGGTTCTGGAACCAGTCAGTCCTGGATTTCATTTTGACGGTATGGCTGCCGTTGACATGATGAGTGAACGCCATTTTTCTTCCTTCATTCAACCCGTTTATCAAGTTTACACACATATTTTCAAGCAGATGTCCCTGCAGTCAGCTGGTCGATTTGTGTGATTCACTGATGGGCGCTTCACAGGAACAAAATTACTTTTAATGAGATGCTGACTGGGAGAGTTCAACAGCTCAGTTTCCCTCTAACCCAGGAGTGGGCAAACCTTTTGACTCAAAGGCCACAATGGTTTGTAAAATTTGACAGAGGGGCCGGAGCAGGAGCAGGTGGATGGAGTGTTTTGGTGAGCCACCTCACAGGACAAAAAAATATATATTATGGGACACGTGGAAAACGTGCTTTAATGCCTATTGAGAATGAACAAAAGCATTGCAAACAAAATACGTGTCTTTGAAACGCCACTGTCATTAGCGCTTTATTGAAATGACTCTTAAAAGGCTGAAATAATGGATGAAATACAGCCATTTTATTACTGGCTTACTATTAATGTAATTTCTTCAAATTCTGCAGGCCAGATTAAAAAGCTAAACGGGCTGCAAATGGCCCCTGGGCCGTAGTTTAACCCTGCCTGCTCTAATCCATCCATATCTTTCATTCTCATGCAGTGTTAGTGCTAGGCTGTAAACAGGGGGCTAAATGTACTGGGTACCTAGAGAGGTCGGTGGATCAGCGGCTGTGGTGGTGGTGACGCTGCTCCACTGATTCCAGGGTGAAAAGAAACAGAGCCTTGAGGAAGGTTGGTTGCAGGGCGGAGCAAATGAGAGGAAGGGCCGAGACCTTTAATGAAAGATGAAAACCACAGAAGCAGATGCTGACCCTCCAGGCAGCAGCAGCAGCAGCAGCAGCTCCACCCCTAGTGCTGATGCTGCTGTGGTGACCCAGCAGGGTGCCTGAGGGTCGCCGCGCTCCGCCACATCGCCCCTCCCCCTTCCGCTGTGCGAGAGAAGGGCGTGCGTACGTGCGTGCGTGGGTCTGGAAGCGTGGCCTCCACCGCATTAATGGGATAATGATGTGATTGATTGCTCGTCCCTCCGGGAGGGGGAGAGGGAGTGAGGTGGAGGGGGCGCTGCTCTGCGCTTCCTGACAGCGTCACAGTGGTCAGCCGAGCTGTGCCGTGCCGAGCTGAGCTGAGCCGAGCCGAGCTGAGCCGAGACGCGGCCCAGTCGGGACGGATTCTGGAATCACGCCGGCAGGGCGGGAGGTCCAACCCAGATTTAGTCTAGTCTAGTGCAGGGGGCGGACGGGGAGTCTGGCCGCCCTGTGACGGAGGAGGAGGGAGGAGGAGGAGGAAGCGGAGGAAGCGGAGTGCCGTTGCGATGTGTGGAGGCTGCGCGGAGATGATGCCCCGGTCTCCGGAGCAGCTGAGGCGGGTCCAGCCCACCGACAAGCCGGAGCGCTGATGCGGAGCTGCATCACGTCCGCGTCGCTTCATAGGTGCGTGCGTGTGCTGGGCCACCGGGCGGCATCTATGAGATTGTGTGTCGACTTCTCACGCCATGATGAGCACAGAGCAGGCGGAGGAGGGCGCCGCCGCCGCCGCCGGGAGCCACCACCGCCACACCTGGGCCGAGGGCGCCGCGCTCGGCTGTCAAGGACGTCCGCAGCCCGGGGGGCTGGAGGTGGAGAAGGAGGAGGAGGAGGAGGAGGAGGAGGAGGCCGGGCTCCCAGGGGAGGAGGGCCGGGAGGCCGCCTGCTGCGGAGAAGCGTGCGGCGGGGGCGTGGAGGATGACGCGGGGCCTTTCTCCGGGGAGGAGGAGGGGGAGGAGGAGGAGGAGGAGGACGGCGGCGCGTGCAAGGCGCCCGTCATGCACTCCAACTGCAGCAGCGACACGTGCATCCCCACCCCCAGCTGCCGGATCTGCTTCCAAGGCGCCGAGCAGGTACGTGCGCTATTCACGCACACGCACGAGCACATTCAGTAAAGCTCAACCTCAGTCACCCTGGCTGAGTCTCTGTCGGTTCGTCAATAACTTCACACACACACACACACACACACACACACACACACAGCAGAGAAGATGCAACCTGTTAGCGGCTCACCTACACTTCAGCACCACGGATA